>VZTX01013544.1:56126-243177 GCA_013400915.1 Pardalotus punctatus
TTTTTTTTTCCCCTCCTCATAACCTTCATCTACCACTATCTGTTTGACCTAAGCTTTCCTGGTTATCAAAGCACTGAAGACATGGAAGTTATTAAATTATTGGCAGTGCTAGCCTAGTTCATGATCTATTTAACTAGAAGAAGTTAATTTTCTAAAATGCTATTTTAAGAAAACAGTAGCAGAAGGTGTTTACACTCAGACTAGGGTAATACATTCAAAACAAAAAAAACCAACAAGACAGGGTCAAAAACAAACAAGCAAAAAAATCTCCAGCTCCCCAAATAGACTGTGGAAAATGGAAATGATTAAAAAAAAATCTCTGATCAAAAAAAACATCTGCATGCTAATCCTGGTGTTTTCAAGTGGAACAACAGAGTAAGAGGAAAAAACCCACACATTTAAAAAGAAATGTGAGAAGCAAACAAACATATAATGATGAATGGAAAAATAAGACCAAGTCAGAATAATTCAGAGAAAGAAACAGATTGAATCTGCGCATTCTTTCACAATAGAGCTTCTGCTGGTGTGACTGCATATTCAGCAGTGTGAATATTATAATTAAAGAATGTCAGCTCAAGCAAAATGTTTTAAAACCTTCATATTAATAAGCAGATAAACTGCTTAAAAATACTGATTACATTAGGAAAAAAGGGAAGTGTTTGGGTTTTATGTTTCCATTCCTTTCATCTGCTAGAATACATTTAAATAGCAGATGTCTCTCCCAAGCAGTGTTTGATAGCGGTACTGTTGATTTCGATGCCGAGGTGATAAGATCATCCTTGCGGAGGGGCTCGGTGCTGTGCTGCGGGTCCCGGCGCTGGCTGGTACTTGTGCAAGGACCAGGCGCAGATCCCAGAGCAGCAGCCTATCAGCAGGATGGATGAAGTGCGGGTCCGGCGGGGCTGCTGACAGCGCCAGGGAGGGCTGGGGGCTCTCCACGGCGCACTTCACTGCACAGCCCTGCGGGCTTGCCCTTACAAGCGCTGCAGACAAAGAGCACGGCTCCGTAGGATGGCAGGCAGCAAGTGCTGCGCAGCGCTGCACCTTATTCCGGCTTCCGACCAGAGCAGGAATGCCTGAGAACGAGCTCCCCGGCGCTGGGAGGTGTGAATGCGAGGTCAATGCAAATCTCTCCTCGCATCTCAGGAGTTTGGAGTTGTTCTCGCGCCGCATTGCAATCCAAGTCGCTGCTTCTTTTAGGCGAAGCTATCAAGGTAACGGCCGAGTGCAAAAAGAAAATTAATTTAAGCTAAAATGAAAATTAGCTCTGGTGTCCACAACTTACCTAGACAAGCCCAATCTTGCAAATACTTATGCACATAGATAATTTTAGAAGTAGAGATGTGTATAGCCAGTTGCTTATTACTGAGAGATTCAGGGAAGATCTAATCATTACATGCAGTGACCTTAAGAAAGAGCATCATGACAATGTAGCTTAAACCCGCACCTTTTTATGTCTCTTTAAGATGTTGTTCCAATACAAATAATTCAGAGTTGGCTGAACTGTGAAAAAATGGCAGTTGAAAAATAGCTGCTGATGTATATATTCATCCTAGGCTCACAGGAAAACATTTGTCATTTGGAAAGCCACTCTGAGCTTGCTTTTTTAGCACCTTGAAGTATCAGAATGTCTTAAGATTTTTGTCAGGTTCTACATGTGAAGCTGCAATGCACTTTTTTTTCCCATTGTGGCCAAGCTCTGTGTTGTGAGAAAGGCTGTTTACCTGAGGTGTCATTATAAAGCGTGAGAAAATTGTCATCATAAATCATCAATGCGAAAATAAAGACCGCCTCTGCGATTGCAGGATTTCTTCCAAAATTTTCTCCTAGCTACGAGAAGAACTGTAAGCCAGCACTAGGTTTGTCTTTTTTCATAGCTAAAGTGCTGTTCTGCATTTCCAGGTTTCCAGAGAGTCACCATGGCAGTTATACTGTTAACCCAACCTTGAAGAGCAAACAACAGCACCAGCAACAGCCTGCTATAAATATTGCCTCAGCCATTTCAGGGAAATTTAAAGTTTCTTCCCCATTCCAGACAATGACATACACACTGCCCACTCCAGTGTTAACTGTTTAGAGACTGAAAACTTTAAACATTATTAAAAATAATTAAAAAAAATCCAGAGTAATAAACCCACACATAATCACAGTCTGGTGACATCCTGATTAGGCAATTTTTGAGTCATTCAAAGACTAAATAAGTTTCTTACTGTATACATTTAACTTTCTTTTGTATAGAAATCTCAACAAAAACAACAAAAGTTTGGAGTTTGGCCAATGAGTAGAAGGGAATGCATTCCACTACACATTTGTGTAGCAGAGCCATGCAATGCAATATGATGTCCCGCTAGATGAACAAAAGCTTCACATTTAACGGGTAGGATTTGCAGAGAGCAGTGTTTAACAATGTCAGTTCTGAGCATGATTTTCCCTTCTCATTCTATCATCCAATTGTTGTCTTTCCATACTATAGTAATTTTAAGGTTTTGTATAGGAAATTTATTTACCTTGTGTTCACAGCTAGTCTCTCTTAATTCCTTCGTTTGGTCATTGCTGTTTGGCCACTGTTTCTTGCTGAGTGCTATTCTGTTTTAGGCTGCTTAATTGGAAATGGTTAATGGGCCCCGGTGTCTTATGTCAGGGAAAGTAACAATCTTTTAACTGTATTAAGCTCCCACAAATATTTCACTTCAGGCTAATTTCCCTGCTTCCAGCTGAGCTGTTTAAAATGCTTTTAAAAAATCCACCCTTTTTTGTCACTGTTAAATAGTTTACTAGGAAACAGTGTAAGGATTAGCCGTTTGTGGTTTAAGATGTGTATCAGTGAAGAAGATTGGGGGGTTTTGTTTGTTTTGGGGTTTTTTAACAGTGGCGGTCCTTTCCCTTTTACTCTTAAATTATTTGCCGATATCCCATCAAAGCACTGATTTTTTATTTTTTTTTTTTTCCCCCCCAAAGTATTAGCGGGCCGAGCCTGAGGCCTAGTCCCGGGCCGGCTGCAAGGCCTGGAGCTCCCCCGCGTGGCGGCCGCGGCCGGGAATGGGACCGGGAGCGGGGCCGCGTCCCGCATCTCCCGCCTGGGAATTCTGTACAAGTTGACTAGAATTTCAGCCCTGCCGTCACACGCCAACATGCGTTGTTCAAACTGCACTGGAGCACCGTTTTAATTTTTTTTTTTTTTTTTTCTTCAAGAAACCCTCTTTTTTCGTTGTTTTTACTGTGCTTCGTTTTGCAAGGTTTTCTCCTAGAGCTGTGGAGAAGGGGAACTACTCCAGAGCGTAGTGCGGTCACACTTCAGAGGCCCGGGCATCTCCTTGGGCTGTGCCTCATCCCCAGCCCCGGAGAGCCCGGGTACCACAGCCCTTAGTGTGATCCAGGGGACAGCGGGTGACATGGCAATTGTAAGGGCACATCCCCTAACAGAAGAGAAGCCTCCATGCAGGAGAGCTGACAGAGCAAACGCAGCACAGGCAGGTGGTGGGTGGCTGAAAATACCCCACTGAGCATAACAGGGGAAGCACTAAGCCATGGGACAGGACAGCACCATGGAAATGGCTTAAAAGACTTTTGACACCAGCTCAATGTCACCACGCTGCTACCAGCAATTGGTATTGATAGAGCACAGTATTAAGTTCAGTACCTGGACTTACTCAAACTATTCTCCCTTGATGTGTAAATGAAGTGTGCTTTGTGTCTCAGTGACACTTGTGGGGGCCCTCTCTGTGTTCGAGTGTGGGAACAAAGAGTTTTCCAGTTGAGGTGCTGTGACTGATCTGATCTGATCTGAGCTGTGCAGAGATGCCTCCACCATCTGACTACAGCCCTTGCCTGAGCGACCTCCTGAGCCTGTGTATTGGGTCAGCCTGTGCCCATCTTGAGTAGTGAAGAGGGTAGTTTTGGCCCTTCTTCGCCACTTAGATTAGCAACGTGCAGGCCATGGAGGATGAATTTATTTTTTTTTTGGTCAAACACAAAATATAACCAAGGTAACAGGTAGCTGATAGCATCAAACTCTTCCTCAAGTTTTTCAGTGTTCTTTTTTCAATACAGATAACTTTTACCTGGACAGACTGCTGCTTCTCATAGCTTCAGTTTACAGCAGGCTAGCATCATTTCAAAATCTTGGCTTTTGAATCACATATAAAGTGCAGAGCTTAGAGATTTTTCCTCAAACATCCCAGCCTTTCTTCACATTTTACTACCCCCAGTGAGAGTATTGAAGGAGCACTATATCATGCTCAGTACATTATGCCCATGTTCAGAGTCAAAGTGCAGTAATATGGACACAATTTTGCCCATCCATTTCTATAAGATGGTTACTTTAACAGCTTGTTAAAGCACTGATGCAATTGAGTTGCATTAACAGGAACTGAAAATGGGTTAAGTTAACAGTGTAATGAATGAAAAATCAAATACCAAAAAAGCCCAGACTCCAGACAGCTAGGTCTCAAATATCAATCTTTGCCTTTAAATTGTTCTTCTATTGTTATTCCCTTTCCACATTCAGACCCTGTTTGCATTACTGTAGATTTGCACCATTCATCTACTATAAACCTGCCCTCACTCAGCCCTGGAAGGCTTATCCCAAAATAGGTGAAGTCTCAGACTGAGCAGAGCTTTCCTAGCAATTTTAGTATTACCTCCCTGCAGAGAGTATAAGTCAGGACTTGGTCGAAAATGTCCTTTATCACCCTGTTGAATCCCTGCTGTGTTTAGCAGCTGGCACAACTTAAAATAGCCTTCAGACTATGCTAAATATTGCTGAGTTTCTAGTGTACTATCTAGTGCAATGCTCCCATAGCACTAGAAGAAATCATTTGGGACACTGAGTCCAGCTCTTCCAATAATCACAAGTCTCCACAAAATACACATCTAGTTTGTGGAAACACACAGCACAGTTCACCCTTCACTATATCTTGTAACCCACCTGAGACTTGAAGTAAAAGATGCAGAAGCAGCTTAAAAATGGCAAAACATTGCAGTAAAGGAAAGGAAGTTGTTGAGGGTGTGACCCTTGGCAGAAACTGACAGAGAACTAGTAGTATATAAGGATGTCTTAAAGCCACCTTTAACCTTACCTTTGCTCCTCAAGCTGCTCTTAAGCCACAGCTTGCCATGAGTCAGGCTCCCCTTGCTGCTTTTGTGCAGCGCTAACCTTGTAATCCTTTCTAGAAGTCCAAGGCATTGATTTGTGGGACTTATTTTAAAGCCAGAGTGCTTTGCAACCGTATAGGAGTTCATACCATGTGGTTTCTTCTGGGTCATGTAACGTCATACTGGTGAGCTGAAAAATGCATGATAAGATAGGTTGGTTTGATAGTGGCCAAAAGCAAGATCTCCTCACCATGCTGATGTACTGCCCCAAGTCTTACTTCCCTGTCAGGATATCCCCTTCTGAAAAATACAGGAAATGCTTTGTTCTACAGTCTTTGACATGACAGTAATGACTTAGGAATTCATTACCCCAAACTGTACCTCTACTTTTCCTACTTTCTTGCTGCATTTCCACTAAAACAACTACCACAGGCATAGTTAGTATCTTGATTAATTTTTAGGGCCCACTGAGAAGGATTGTGATTATGTCAGTCATTCTGGCTCCTTTTAATGAATAATTAAATACATGAATGTGAAATGTATTCAGAAATTATTTTCAGGAGCTTGAATTTTACTTGCCAGTTTTTCCATTGCTTATTACTTCGATTGACAATGACATGTTATTGCTCACCCAATAAACTTCTCTGCAATACTGACACAGTGGCAGAGCTTCATTTTTCCCAAGAAAGGAGTACTGCAAAAGCAATAACAATTTATCTTCTTCAGAAGTCTAGTTGTTTGCAAAAGTCTGGAAAAGTTTATATCCTCATTTTACAGTGTGCCTAAAGCTTTGTGTTTCAGTTGAGCCAAAAGAGGCAAATGGAAAGACATTTAAGAGCACTAATAGGAATATGCCCAAGAAAATAGTCTCATCAGGGCACACATAGCTGTTAGAATCAGTGATAACAAGGGAAGGATCTTGAAATTTTCTCCTATATGAAACACACCAACCAGAAGGTCTTAAGGAAAGACTTAAAAAAAAAACCTGTTAGCAGTATCTGTAGCGTGCAGGAATCCTGCCCCCGCTCCCATTTCCTCCTCTCCCTCATGTGCTTGCAATATGTTGTAAGGGTGCAAGTGTGAAAAAGAACACATACAGAGTTACTCGTAGGCAGTACAGAGATACTTGTGATTTTTCTTGGTGTGTATTTATTTTTGATGGCCAAACATAATTTGGCCATTTTTGTGGAATTAATTGGGCAGTAGGTTTTGCATCTGACGTGATTTTTTTCCCTGAAATCTTGTAAAGGTATTAGAAGTTATGGTCTCACTTGAGGTGCATCACAAGGACATCATTTTCCCTGTAATCTGAATTTACTGTACACTGAAAACACTCCTTGTATGCATCCTAATATGCCTATATACTGACAGTCACCATTCACTCAAATAAAACCTTGTAAAAATCAGTTTTACATAAGACTATGGATAATTTCTGACTTGTTGACTTTTACAATAAAGCAAAAGGTCTTACACTGCATTGTTTGGTGGGAGGGGAGTGTGTAGTCTGGTAGGGTTTTGTTTGGAGTGTTCTGACAAGTGCATATTGTTTCACATGTTGTACGGGCTCATCTTGCATGTTTGTGCAACTCTGTGGGATCAGCAGAGGAAAGCATCCTTTGTGAGGTATCTGTGTTTCATTGGTTCTCATTCACATCACTGTTTTAATTCCTGCTGTGTTCCAGTGTAATGGCTGCTTTGCAGGACCTTTCACTGCTCTAAGCTTTATGGCCCCGTCCCTAAGTGTATAAATACAGAGTATAGGAAATGTGGGATTTTTTCATCTGACAGGAGAATGTACTGCAGGAACTGCTGCTACACATAATCCTGCTAAACCAAACTTTGCTAGTGCCCAGAAAGGCATGTGTGTGGACAAACAGTAGATTCTGAATGAGAATGCCTCAGGGTCCCCTCAACTACTTTTGGAAAGTCCATAGTACCTCAGATTTTCAGAGCTGAAAGAAGTCTCTAACTCTACCAGATGAGTCTCTCCCTGTAGAGAGCAGATTATCCCCATAACAGCCTATTGCTGGGATCTTTGACCATTCCTCTTAATGCAGATCATCCACCAGATGCTGGCTACCTTTAGAGAACAGACAGCACACTCCATCTGCCATGTGTTCATTCTCACACTGCAAAACGGCTCTAGTCCTACATTCCATATATTTTTTTCAGTGCTTCAGGAGTTCAAATTCTGACTCAGGTTGAACTCTGCTATAATAAAATAGCCATGGCCTGGAAGTGTTATCTTTTAACAAACCAGGTAGAAGAGACAGAAGAGCACAGATGTAGCAAATGCCACTGCACAGTGTGCTCCCCCGTTACCTGGAGGCGTTAGGCTGTACAGAAACATAATGTCATCAAGCACTTGCTTAATTCAGCTCCTCCTTATCCTCAGTACTACCTTGGCAAAAGGTACGATTGAGCTCTTATTTCTGTTCTTTTCAGATTTTGTTGCTATGTGTTTTTGTAAAGTCAAACAGGAAAATTAATGACAGCACATGAATATACCACAGAATAATGCTACTTAGGGACTGCTGTGCCCTTGTTTCCAATTAACCTTAGTGTTCATTGTAGGTTGCAGCCAGCTCCATCTATCACAGTTACTTCGGTTGGGGGAAAACATCCGTCATTATTACAGCCACACAGTCATATATACATTATTTTCCTAAAGTATCATAATCCTCCACTTACCAAAGAGGGCATGGGATAGCTGGAAGGAAATGAAAGTCAATTTTCCCTCACATCTGCTTCATCCTTCGGTATAATCAGCACCACATGCACTGAGCAAGGTCACAAACTTTGGCAATGTTCATCACAACATGCAATCTCTCCATTCTAGTGTTGTTAACTGCTCAGCAACCTCTCTTTCTCCATCCCACTGTTTTTAATCTGCTAGAGCACTTCAGAGCAGGAATGGGAGAGCTCGCCTCACAGACCTGTTTCTGAGATCACTGCCACACACCACACTTTGAGAAAGAGTCAGCAGTGAACTGCTACGCCATTTGTTTCAGTGGAATAGGGAAAAGAATGTCACAGTGGGATGTAATTTCAAGTTTGCTGGCCAGCACTTGAATCTGGAAAGATATTCTGCACCACTATTTCAGGCACTGTAGTGTCTCCTCTGAGTAACATCCTGGTAGTTTGTAGAGACCTGCAGCTGACATGTAGAGACAATGGGACCAAAAGCATAGTTTTGGGGTTTTTTCCTTTTATTTTTAAAAGGATAGAGAGTCAGTGGTGTTATTGCCCTCTGTTACAAAGCTGGTTATTTGCAGGATGGTGTGGTCAAAGATGCACTGTTTCTGAAAGCCTGTTTGCTTAACCTGCATTGCTTTGGCTGAATTTTTGTTCAAAGCCTGTAGTTCGTTAGAAGCAGAAATGAAAGCAAAGCGTGCCTCACTTGAGACAAGGGTAGGAGGTTGTTGTGAATCTTGTCTAATATTATTTCATATGGTGCTTCTTGTGCTGCAGTTGCTTCCTTCATAAGGCAGACCTCTCCTGATCCACCTCCCTGTAGACCCAATGGGTTAGATGCACTCCCATTGGCTTTGCTGACTACCTCTCTCCCAGACTTTCATTGGGATCTCCTTTAGGGCACTCCCCTCCTCCCCATCTCACAAGGCAGAACCTCCACACCACACTGCTTCACTGCCCCTGCTAAAGCTTTGCCATGCCCAAGGGTCGGAGCACCCAAACATCAGCCACTTATCTTGAAGTTGCCATTAGCTCAAACAAGGGGATGTAAAAGTGAGTAGAAGCATTATGAAATAGGCAAGATAGGCCACAGGTGCACAGAAGTAAAAAGATAACCAAGTCCCTGTCTTCCAAACAGCAACATCAGCTCTAAATAGCTCTCTCTGTATGTATCCAGCTGATGAGCTGACAGATACTTCACAGCCCTCTGGCCAAGGATTTGGTTCTTATGCAAACCTATGACTTCAGATTGCATTCATGCAAGAGGATCTGGGATTTTTATAGAACCAGATGCATCTTTTGGCAGGAGGTGTATATGTGTGTCTGTGGAGGGGTTCACATTCAAATTCAAATTCTCCTCTCCCTTCTCTTTCTCTGTAAGGGAAATTGTTAACCAGGGAAGACATTTATGTTCCCAGAACATTGTTTTCTTTTCCTACTTTCAGAAATGCTACTGTACTTAGCAAATGGTGTGCTGGTCTCGAGCACACAGGATAAACAGATATCCTACTCCTGGTTTGCCAACATGTAAAACAAAATGTGTCACTGGAGAAAAACTAAAGCTACTCTGATCTTGCAGGACAATCAGAGGAGTTTCACCTTTGTTCCTACCTGACTCAAAACTAAAATGCCTGTTTGGAAAGAATAAGTTAAATAAACTTGTGGAAACATAAAACCATTTGTTTCAATGAGTGAGAGATAAGATGCAGGAATCCATTCCTCACCTGTAATCCCCACTGTTTTTATGTGCACTGAAAAAGTACTTCTATCAGCATGATGCCAGCCCATCATTTCTTAGATAATGATCAACATTTTCTCTGTTATGCTCTCCTTTTTAGGCCTCGATTCAGCAAAGCATTCAGGTACATCTTTATCTTTAGGTCTTCTAGCAGCCTTCAGTAAAAGCATGCAGTTTGAAAGTAAAGTGCTCTGCTAAATTGGGTCTTTCACAGGACTAAAGAGAAAGCTCACACAAGAGCAAAGCAGCTTTGCTTTCCTTCCAGTCACACTTGGTTTATTCACTTGCTCTTGCTGTGTACAGCTGTGGATTGCTGGCAGTGTGCTTGGATGGAATTTGCAGGATTCACAGCTTCAAAGATGAGATGTGCCAGCCTTTAGAACAAGCTTGTATAAACACAGGAAACCAAAGCATCCATGTAAACAAAGGGAGGTAATACATACATTCACACCTGAGCAAACACACACACACTCCTACATGAGCAGCAATGCTCCAGCAGGTTCTATAACATTTACTGTATCAGCAGACACAGCACTCATTTCTGCTGTTGCTTTTCTCTTGGCTTCATAATCAGAGAAGCACTGGGGCCAAGCCTGCTAGTTTTGCAGCACACTGTAAAATGTATGAAGAGGTTTCAAAAGCTCTGACAGGGTCTCATCTATACTCAGCTAGCGTTATAGTTGTGCTCAGGGAGTGCAGAATGCTACATATTGAATTCCTACCTTATTTTTTGTTGTCCCTGTACTTTTTGTGTTTTGTCTAATTTTTGCCTGTAAGTATGAATTTGCCAGTTGTCTTGCTGAGATCTTGGGGGGAAGGAGATGTTGTTTGATTTTTGAGAAAACAATGAAATTTTAAAATAGTTCCTGTAATTTAAAAGGTTTTTTTAGAGGCTGTGTATAATCATAGAGACCAGAAGAAGAAAAACACTTAGCATCACAAATATTGACCATTTCTGAACTTGGGCACAAAAGAGCTGCCAGGTATCTCAAGACTTCAAAGGAAGCAGGATGCTTCATTGTGGTCTTTGCTGCTTCAGTGCCTTCCCTACCCTGCCACTAACTACACCAAGAAGTAGCACTACCTTCATTGCTGGTGTAAGATGAGCTAGACCATATTTCCTGCTCCGTTACAGAGTAGCATGTGCAAGTACCCCAGAGGTGACTTAGCCTTTTGGGGGCTACGCAGGGTACCCTCAGTACCAACTAAATATTGATCCCGAACACACAGCGAGAACATGTGGAGCCTTTCATGTCTCAGCACACTTGGCCAACTCATGTGGCAGGCTCCTGGATTACCAGGCTCACTGCCATCTCCTTAGAGTTGGATAGGCTGACCTATATATATCTAGGCTGATCTTGTATAGCCACAAGTCCAATTTACTATAGGGAGAGGTAGAAACATTCAGCCATAATCACAGTTGGCTCAGACTTGACATACTCTTCTGTATGAGATTAACAAAGATTTAATGTTACTTCAAGAGACTTGCAAAAGTCCCTGAGGGAGTTCATCTACAGGAGTTAGATTCCTTCACAGGATGCACTGAAGTCAGATGGGTGCCTAATTCCCATTAAGTTAACTTGCACAAGTATTTTTATAAGTCCCTCTCGGCACTATTCCCTCTTGGCTTCCCTTCCCTCTTCTCCTTCCCCCTTCAATCTTTTAAATAAAGATAGCACTTAACATAAAGATGTGTTGCAAGGCTCTTCTCAGTGCCTATAAAGTGCTTTTCAACTCTGGCAGAAGTGCTCAACTGTACGGTGTTCAGTGAAACTGGAAACGGTGAGGATTTTTATGGAGATGATATGCAAGCTCTGTTCTACCGATACATTCATCTCAAATTTCCCAGGCGTCAACGTCATAAGGCTAAAAGATGGTGCTGGTTCCCCAGGGCTCTCCCTGCCTTTTGGCACTGCAATTAAATCCCCCAAGTCCAATTCCCATTTCATCCATTTCTGCATGACTGAAGCAGGAGATGTGGTTTTAGCAATAAAATAACAGGAGATATTTTAGCTAAAGCTATGTAGCTAAGTCTTAGTTATACTTTGTTATCTTCAAAGAAAAGACAGATAATATACGAGCAACTGCATCACAAACAAAAAACACAGAAAGAAAGCAGGGAGGGTGGAAGCAGGCAACTGACAAACCAGTAATTTGTTAACAGGGAGATGAAATACAACAGCAAATTTGTTTATCAGACCATTCTATTAACCTCTAATGTAACATTTCATCATTTATAATTAAGCTTTCCATTTTGTTATTAGACCTTAATAGCTAAATTGGCATCTTGCAGACTAGGCCAGGAAATACAAGCAAACACAGAAGTTCAGGAACAATTCAGTCCCTTCATCAGTTCTCTGCAGAAGCTGCATCAGCCCCCATTTTTCGATGTGGCTGAAATCTTGTTCCTGTATCTTCTTCTGGCTGTGCTGTGCAGGTGAAGGAGACCTCACTCCTCCACCTTCCCAGAACTGTTCACACAGACCCCTTCCTGTGAGCCCTCCCCACCTCCTTTATGTCAAGACTGTGAAAGTTTGGTTGAGATCTGCGAGCTACAGTGAGTTTATTTCAACTGAGATGGGTTAAGGCATGGTACAGCTTAACAACCTTCTCTCCTGGCATGGTGTACAGATGAGCATTTGGTAACAAAAATGCTCTTAAGCCAACACAGCTGCAGCTGAGAGGGAACATGTGGACAAGACTTTGCTGCTCCATCTGAGCCCATTCGGTTGTGTAAGGCAGAGCTGCAGCGCTCTCTGTGCTCTATCCATTTAGGCAGGAGCAGGGAACAGGAAAGCAGACCGGCGAAAGAACTTGAGCCAAAACTTTTGCTTTGCTACCATGCCAAAGAAAGGCTGGAGAAGGGTCTCAGATGTGGTTGTGCAGTCAGATGGGCAGCATGAGTGCTATAGAGTGGTACTCAGCTTTAGCACAACCGGCTGGAAAGGATTTCGCTCCGAGAGCCCCACCAGAGCATAGTGGCTGGAGGTGGAAAATGGACTTGTATGCCATTCCAATTTGGTAGACACGGTTTGATGTCCCAGCTGAGGCTCCTGAGGGGAAATAGGAAAATGAGGGTCTAGCTCGTGAATCATGCCAAATGTTAGCTGCCACATTGCCTGCCTGCATCAGATTTGCATAATTTTGCCCTTTCTCACTAGCAGGAGTGCACGCACCTGGAGGGCTTTGATGACAGAAGTACAAGTGCCTGGGGAATTCTTGGCACCACCAGGGTCAGCTGGAAGCTGAGAAGAGGTTCAAAGGCTCTAAATATGGAGCTTCAGGGTCCAAATTCTCTGTCCAGGAACACTGATCATATTGGCTATTTTATTTCAATGGTTGGACAAATATTACTTCTGTAATCTGAAAGTTACTTTTGCACTTTGAGGAACCCACTTTTTTTCCTCAAATGTCAATAATCCATTAAAAATCTCTCATAATAGCTACTTTTACGCCATTCCATTATCCCATTCTTCCTGAAGTATTCATCCTTTTAAAAGCGAACAAATTAATAAAGCTTGTTCCCAAAACTCTGCCAATTACATAAGTGGAGACTGTATCAGCCACGTTTGGGAGAAAAAAACACATCAAATTACCAAATGCCAGAGCAGATACTATGTAAAACTGGCCTATTTTCACCAATGATTTGGTGCAACAAACTAGGTGAGCACGTTCCCTGTGTTTGTGACAGGTTTCATGAGGAAGGGAAGAAAGAAAGTACCATTTGCTAATTGGAAATGGATTCCTTCCTCCTCTTCTGGAAGTCCATGTAAGAAATCCTCTCGAGTAGGCATAAGAAAAAGGCAAAATCCAATGAGTAATAAAGCATTATTCTCTGGCCAGTAAGAAGCTTTTATTAAAATATTATTGAGTAGTAACAAACAAACATGAAAGCTACAGAACTGCACTTGACATGAATGTCTTTTTAAAAATAAACAGACATGTTTGATTATTTGTAATCCCGTATAATCCACTGTGTAATATTAAATATTTTAAGAGAATTTTTCTTCCATTTGTTCTCAGCATGGTTGGCCGGAAGCCAAAATGTTGTTATTTTAAAGGCGACACTCCACTAAGGGTTTTGAATTTCTTTCATGTTGGCTCTTTTTATGGCATTTTGAAATTGATTGTGCATAGCAAGTTGATAAGAGGGGAAAAAAACTCCACAAACAAGCTGTGGCAGCATATTTCTCTCGTGTAGGTAAATTCCTGGTCTTGTTTCCCAGGTTTCTGCAGCAGGAAGGACTCTACAAAGTACTTGCTAGGAGAAATAAAACAGACCTGTAAATACGGAAGAATGGTTAAAATCTTGCTTTTACACCCACAAAGGCAGAATACAACCAATTCTTCTCTGTGCCACTCCCAGAGAAGGAGAAGCAGGTGGATTTCTTAAACACTGCAGAGCTGACTGTGCTAGTGGTGAAAGAACTTGCCTGAGCCTCAGCCAAGTATAGAGGTCTGGAGAGAATACAGCTTGTCTATGGACTGAAACCAGGGCCTAGTTCATTTCATACCATTTTGAATACACTGTTTAATGGCATTTTGTTTCCAAAAGATCAAGTAAATCAGTCTCTGCAAGAAACTGGATTCCCCAGTAGAAGGTGGCAGAGCAATTTTTCTCTGATAGCATTTCATTCCCTGGCAGAGAGCATGATTTTGCTCCTCCTGGATGTACACCTACTGGATCAACTTTACTACAACTGTTCTGTTCCTCCTTGTCTCGACAGGTGTTTTGTACCCCTACCACACCCTCCTTCCCACAACAGATTGTCACAGCCTCTTCCATCTGCTGTTCTCAATCTCAGCACGTTTCAAGTCTTAAATTTAAACATCCAGAATTAACTGTGCCACATTTGAAAGTCTGGGGCACAGCCCCAACGTGTATTAGTTTGGCTTTCCACCCAAGAGGTGTTTTGTCTCAAACAATGAAAATGCATTGTACATTCAGATTACCTTTCATTGCATTTGAGCCCGGCTACCAGGCTAGGACACAGGTTATGTTTCCAAATATTATTTGGCAAATATCAGACTAGAAACATGCTTTCCTAAAAGAAAATGGAATTTCTCCAACAATAACCCATATCCAAGAGCTGTGACTTTAATTAAAATAACAATTACTACAAGACATGTAATGAAATGGCTGGTCTGATCATCTCGCATTCCTGTCCTAATCAGGCTTCTAAGGTAACATCCCTTTCTCCCTAAAACTTTCTGCAGTGTAAAAAACAACCTGCATGAGCAGCCCAATTCTCTTGTAAGATGCTTGTACAGGCCTATAACCTCTTTCAGGGATTTCTTCTTAATTTGTATTCATTCGCAACCAGCAGAGAGAATGAAAAGTGTGGCAGGGAGAAACTCATTCCAGCAGTTCTGCAGCACCCTGCAGCTTAGCAAAGGTAATTTGTGTAGTTACAGCTCTGCTTTTATTGAACACATCTGCAGCAGTCATTGGATTGGGATGTTTCTTTTATGCCTCCTTGAGAGCTAGTACATGTCCTGGGTGGAAGGCTGAATTTGAAAAATGTTCATATAGCCTGTGACCAGCTATGAGAATACCAAAGTTGGATTAGTTTGATCCTATCAAACCACAGAAATACTATAGTGCGCGCATGCGCACACACACACACACACACACACAAACAAAACAAAACAAAACAAAAACCACAAAAAACCCCAAAAACAAAAACAAACAAAAAAAACCAAAACAAAAAACCCAAAAAAAGACCAAACAAAAAAAATCCAAAAGAAAAACCACCAAAAAAAACCAAAACAAAAATAAAACACAACAAAAAACCAGAGAAACAATAGAAAGGACTCATGGGTAAACAGCTATTTATTTGTTATGATCTCACCCTAAAGATTTTCACATTAAGGCTTAATGTGGGTTGGTACAGAGGTGAACTGGGCCATGGGGTTGGAGATCAAGCCTATAAATAACAGTAAATATAAAAAACAGTTTACAATTTTGCTCAGAGCTTTTTTCCCTGTCTAAAATAGAATTTATGGATTTTGCCCTTCTACTATTAGAATGAAAATAAAGTAGGCTAAAACAGCCATAAAGTGCAATTAGAATCAATTCAGGATAAAAAACTAATCATGGCTAAATGAGTGCAGCTGCAGGCAAAAGGCAGAAGAGGTCTGACCCACAGCCACAAGGTTGATTTTACCCAGCCAAGTGGATGAGGAATAGGATTAGATACCCGGAGTGTTCATGGGGTACTATCCCCTCACTGTGGCTGAAAGAGATGCAGTGGAAGCACACACTCCCTTTTAAAACCCAGAAGGAAATTGCGTTTGACCAAGCTGAAGTTGTCTGCCTCTCCTTTTCCATCGCTCCCAGGCTCTAAAATAGTCAGAAGCAAAATAGTGACCCATTCTACTTCTGATTTTCTTCCTGCAGTTTTGCATTTTAATATCATTCCTGCTACACCTATTGCTACAAGTATTATGTTAGCATATACGCAGTGAAAGAAAAAGACATTTTAAAAGGGTAGATTCCACACTACACTACATAGAAATCTGTCAAAATTTTGCACAATAGACCAACTGACAATTAATCTTCCTTTCTCCCCCAGCCTCAAGCTGTGCTTACATCCCTCCATGTCAGAAAAAGCACATTCATCCATTATCTGTCTCTTTCCCATCCCACTCACCAAATAGCTCTAATAAAAAACCCCACCTTATAAATTACTTCAGAACACAAAGGGAAATCTCTCAATTTTGTAACAACTTGGCTAATTTAAAATGGAATGAGGATTCTTTTTCCCTCATGTTTTATGCTAGCAAATGCTTTCTAGGACATCATATCTTGTTATCAATTTACAGCAAATATTCATCTAGATTATTACAGGGTACTCCAGCAAATGCAGAAACAAATTGACATTAAGATGCCACACATTTTCAGTAGAAAGTCACCTTCTGCAAACCTCCCCTGCCCATAAGTATGCATAAAAATGCAGCTTCTGGGAAAAGAAAGATTGAATTCTTATCTTGGGGGAATGGAGGAGGGAAGTTGTACTATTAATAAATCCAAATGTTAGGCTTAACAAAATATGCAGGGTTTAGGCAGGGATGATATATTGTACTCCCCCATTTGAGAAGGAATGGCAAGGCAGGCCAGACATTGCCATTTTTCCTTGAAGACAACTCTTTTTCCTTCATATGCTTATTCAGGACACATGACTTGAGTGCCTTTAAAGTGGGTGCCCCCACAGGAACTACATCCTGGCCCTTTCCCCACCATGTCAGTGCAATGGGTATGCAACTCCATTGAAATGAAATGCTCTCTTTTCCCTGTTTAGCTTTCAAGAGCAGTGAGGCATGTTTCTTTTTTCTTTTTTTATGACAAAGGAAACCCAACTTGTCTGTCACACCTTGTGCTGCAACTGGGTATGAATAGGGACACAGCTGTCACTCCCAGAGTCCCTGTATTTACCAAAGGGTCTGCTTAAGGAGCTGATAAAGGAACTTTAAAATCCCAGACACCATCAGGAAGGACACATTCCCTCAGACTTCATAATTTGCACAGGAACTGAATTTTAGCAGCTCTGCTCAGACACTTTATCAGCCATGGGTGCATGTCCAAGGATGGTCTTGGATTTAGGGAGGTAGAGGCTAAACTGCAAAACCCCAGGCTACTGTGGTGACTGCCTAGCACTTCAGGACTGCCTAGACTTTGTCAGAGGCCACTTCAGGCCCCAGAGCATAGCAGAAAGCAAGGCTGTATAAAGTCACCCTCATCCACGTTTCCCTCAGGCCTCTATACGGGCTGCACCTCTGAGATGTGGCTCCGAATTGCAGTCAGGCTTGACTAATGAATTGACGCTGTCTGTTTTGGCATGGGGCTTGTCCCTGTGGTGCAAAGCTGCTGAGAACAGGGGCTGCTTCAAGAGCAAAAATTATCTTGTGACCATGAGAGCAATCACAGCCCTCATGACTGCACACAGTGCTCTGCCTTCATTGCTGCTTTGAGAGGATGGTGCAGGGGAGGGACACCCACTCAAATCCCTTGCTGGGCTGGAACCCAGCCCCTGCATTGATGGTCGGTATGTCAGAGTGCTGCTGGCATGAGCTTAATATAAATCCATGAAAAGGTACATCTGAGGGGTGTGCCCTGAGTGTTCCTTCTCTGGCTGCATCCCAGGATCACAGCTGGATAACCAGCTGTGTCCCAGCTCTGAAACACTGCCAAGCTAGAAGCCTCTTTGCTGCCACTCCTCTTTCTCCTTGCTGCTACTTATTATTTTCCCTTTTTCCACACTTCTGTTGCATAAAAATTGCCCATCTGACAAAGAGTATTACAGTCAAAATCTCATTATGGGCACAGGGGAACACACCTTTTATGCAGAGCAGACAATTAGAGTTTATTGTTAGTCTAATTATTGTTTCAACAATAAAATCAAAATGAATCAAAGAGTTATTCCAAGTCCACCTACAATGATGCTAACATTTATAGTCCAAATTATCTAATTATTGCTAATTCCCATTAATAGTACAATCCAATCCGTTAGTCACCAACTTCCCTGTATCTCCCTCCTTTTGTTATGTCACATTCACCTTTCTTATGAGTAGCAACAGCAAATAATAGCACCTTAAATTCTTCACTGGAGAAATATCTTTAGTCCTGGGTCTGTGTGGGGTTTTCACACAGTCTGTTAACTGCACTTTTTTAATTGGTGCCCAACTTTACTTACAAGTTATTCACTTAAGAGGTGTTGGAACAACATACATGCTGTACTTTCTTTAGGCTAAAACCATGCAATTTTATGGAGTGAAGATAACACCAAAAATAAGTTGGGTATTAGTCATCTGTTGGGCAATTGCTGATTCAGCCAAAACAAGCTAATGTAAGCTCAGGACTAGGCAAAGCCTGAAGTGACCTGTGTTAAGGTAAAATAAAACCTGTGATTTTTCGGTAGCAGTGGTAACATCTTATTTCCTAAGGTGCAGGGCTATAAAAGCTGTGCTCACACTGGTACTGCTGATGCAGACTTATACGTGCCAATTACATCAATGCTTATGTCAGTAAAACTCTTCTTGCTTGTTCTTTTTCCAGTTACGGCCAAATAAACTGCAGTCAAAGTGTTCCATGTTGTTCCCCCAAATACCTGAGGTTTTTTTTCAAGCTGTTCACATCTAATAGAGTCACACTTCCATTTCAAGGAATGGTGACTTGTGGTTTTAAGCCTCCATCCTATTCTGGATAGTAACACAAAGGAAACACTTGAGCTATTCAGCACTGAAATTAAAGTTCATTTCCTACTGACAATAGTGGCATTACGATAGCCATTATTGGTGCAGGCTTAAATATATAGATATATATTTAAATTAATATATTTTTATATACACATGTAAGCTCAACACTTGGAATATGGTACTAAGTGACAATATATCACATTCCTGACAAACTTCAGGCATTTATAAACAGAAAGGAATGAAAATCTAAAATCATAAATCTTTGATTGAAGTACCATGTTTTTCCATAGACAGCCTGAATCTTGGGTAATCCCTACTGATTTACAAGTGCCCATACTTGAAAAACAGTCATCTTACCACCTACAGTCTGAAACAGCTTGCAGTAAATCAGAAGAAAGGGATATTGGTTAGAGATTATGAGAAGGGGGCAGAGGCAGATAACTCTGGGGAAGACTTCCCCTCATATTACCTCTATGTACCTAACACCTCTGTGGTTGCTAAATTGGAAGGGCTTTAAATAGGAGAAATAATCTAATTTCTGGTTTAAAACAGATAAATTATGGGGTTTTTATGTAACTGAAGAAACAATATTTCATCACAAGACAATTCAATAGATAATGTGTAGATAAAGCTAATAAACTGCTGGTGTCACCTCAGTTTTGTTTTTAAACTTGTCTTCATCCAGCAGGCAAAAAACGTCATAAAACTGTAAATGTCTTACAGCTGCTTTAAGAAGAGATCATTAAAAGCAAAGTTGTCAAGACTTGTGTAGAAAAACATTAAATCTTACAGAGTAATGACAAAGAAACATGTATGTATTTATGAGTTTATCTATGTTGAGTTTATAATAATTCCTCGGATTTTTTGGTGTCCCTATAGTCTTCTGTTTCTGCATTAGGGCTAAAATGTCAGGGTGTAAGAGGCTTAAATGCCATTGACTTGATTGCAGTAAGAGTTAGGTTTCTAAATGCCTTTGAAGGTCTGGTCTTTACATTTACTTTCTAATTTCAGAAGTGGTGGCTTTACAATTCTCACACTATTACACTGAGGATAATACCATAAAGATTATTAAGTGATCAGATTCCTTGGTAGTTGAGACTATGTGGGTACCTTGGGTGAATAGACATTCATGTTTGCAGGACAGTTTGACAATTTTGAGCTTACATCACTTTGCCCATAATTAGAGGTGAGAAGAAAACAGGAAGGCAGAAACTGGGAGGACTTCAGGATCAACACTAAGTGACCTTGACAGGAAGAAGGCTTTTATCACTCCAGAAGGAAGCAGCCCAAGCTGACGACAGTCACAATGTACTAGAAGTGCATGTAATATTTAAGATATTGAAGTGGAATATGAGTGCAAATACGTGCAATTTTTAGAAATGTCTGAGATCTCATTAATTGCATTCTTTGTTGCTAAAGCATGGATTTCTCTGGATACGGTCAGCAAGCATTGGGTCACTTCAAGTCATACTTAAGTTCCAGTCATTTAAGCTCTAGTCATTAAAATCAGGCTAACCAAAATTTTGCCAATAAGAGTAGCAAAAACTGAAAGAAGCAATAGTAGAACTAAGAAACATTTTTAAAAAATAGGAGTGACATGCTGGCTCTACTGACACAAAATTCTTAACAGTTTCAACAAGGCTGGGACTGGTTGTTTCTGCTCATTGCTTTCTGTAGGAGCATCAGAGAAGTTTAGTTTTGGCTCAAGAAAATACTGAAGATACATGGAGTCTTTCCATTAATGGAAGAATAGATGATGTGAAGGGAAGCATCGGAGATTGTACTGGCACCTCACTTGGTTATGTTTCTTTTCTTACTGGAAATAATTTTCTTGAGCATTAGCTGCTCAAGGGAATGCCTGATGAAAAGGATTTTCTGAGACAGAAGTAAGTCTCTCTTGTCCAGATTTGTATCTGTTTTTTTAAACAGAGGCATCTGTTTACAGGCATAAAAGCTCAAATTATACAGAAATGGTTTCTTTTAATTCTGCTCTTCCCAAACCCCTTCTCTGGTGGATTTGATCTTGGCTATCAATCCTGGCAACTCCATGGAATTAATTCAGAATCAAAACCAAAAACTCCAGTGAGCAAAGGAGGCCAATTTTGCTGTCTTCATTGGCTTGTGCAGAGCCATGTTCCACTGAATCCTGGACTGAGAACAGCCACTTGGATCATATGTCCTGTAGTTTTAGGATTAGCTCCTTCAGTTGTCTAAAACATAAAAGTAGAGCTGTCCTAGAAGCTTCTAATCCCCAATTTGCTGCATATGATCACATAGTTATTTAGCATTAACAATATAGTTAAGAGTTCAGCTCCAGCTCCCTTATGTGGAAAACAATAGAAAAGAGTCTGTCTGGAACAGATTTTAAAAATAAAGCACCATATTCAAGTCTCCATTACACAAGGGGAAGATTTCAGTAATTCCATTATAGACTCCACTTGCAAAAAATACAAACTCTCTATATCCCAAAGAGATTCCACATATAATTGCAAAGAATTTAACAATACTAGAAACACCAATTGTTTTAAGTCAGATTGCAGTCCTTCCTGTCTTTTGTTGATGTTGTTTGCTTTCTTTTCCATTCCTAAGAAGAAACATTTTTACAGGGATTTGATGACATATATTTCATTGGTTTAATTGCCCAGAGAAAACGCCTCCACAGAGGAGTATTCTTTAATAATACAAGCAAAGGGGTTAGTCACCTGTATAGTATTTGATTTTCACAATGTATATATACGAAGCTGTATGAACCAAGAGAAAAAAAAACAAAATTGTGCCATTCAAATTTCCTCAATATTTTTAATTAAGCAACTCATTAAGGTTTTTCAAAGAACTAGTGACATAAGTGGCATTATTAAATACTTCAGAAGCTATTCAGTCACAAGGAACATTATTCTTTTATATGTTTTCACATTCTGAGAAACATAAAATTACTTGCAAAAAAATATTAAAAGGTCCTTCTCAAAGAAGAAAGCCACTTCTCAGATTAGTGATTTGAAAAGTAAGTATGTATGTTTCCTATTCAAGAAGCTTCAAGAGTTTCAGAAACATCACTCACTGTTCACAAAACCTCAGTTAAGTAATGAGTCATCGTGGCTGGAAATACACACTGAAGTGGTAAAGTTTATTGCCTCACCTGAAGTCACAGGCAGAGCGTAGATGCTTCTGCTGTGCACTTGTACAATGAATAAATATCATCCTGCTGGAACCTGAATGTCCTACTTATCAAATTGCTTGAACATCCCTGCCAGCATGACATGGTATTTATTCACCCTGAATGAATCACAAGCATGCTTTATCCCTATTTTAATACTCATTATCCAGTCCTAGTAACGCTGAAGTCACTCAGAAATGGTCAGTCCCTCTCGCTGCTGCAGCTGCTTCCTCATGCTAGTCCTCCTGGGCTGTCCTCCATCTCCTCCCTCTGCCATCCAGTCTAGCCCTGCTTGAGAAGATCTCCTAGGTCCTTAAGAAGATCACAAGTAGGATCAAAAGATCTAAGAAGGGAGGCCAGCCCATCTTCATTAGCTCTCCTCTCTTTTGCTACAGCTTCTTAATCTGTGTAGTTAATAGGGGTAACATTAAGGAGCTTTTAGTGAATCTGTAGCATTTTAGTATAGGCAGTTAATACCATGATCAAAGAAATAACAGACCTTTTCATCAAAAAAGAGATATGACCTCCTAATCTACAGTTCTTTTAATAGCACATTCGTAATGAAATCAGCCTTAATGGGCATCTCTTTATTTTCTAGTTGATTTCTCCTGTTGGAGCATATTTGCACAGATGGAGTTCACTTGCCCACAAAGAGCTGAGCATTGCAGGCATTTCTGATTTGGTAGCACTCTGCACCCATTTCACATTGGTAAATGGCCATGAAAGTCTATGAGAAATAAGAAAGCTTCTGACAATCAAATGCAAAGTCAAAGTTTAGCTATTTCTATCATACCCAGGTTCTAGTACCTTATGTCCCACCTCGTTTGTTTTCGCCTAACTTCAGAGTGGGAAATTAGCATATGTTTCTGTCAAGAAGTCAAGAAAAATGTACTGAGCACTGAGCCTCTAGCAGAGAGGAAGACACAAGCAGCAGCTGGTGAATAGAAAACTGCTTAAGAAAGACAACTGCTTTGCTCTACCACAGATGAAATGGGGCACACTGGGAATGGGGGTAGCAAGGAGAGTCCCTGTAGTGGGGAGCTGCAAAATGTAGGCAGAAAAGATTAAGGTCACTAAAAGAAAAAAGGAAAAAAAAGAGACCACAGGCATCGCATTTGGGGTTGTGACTATCCTAGAAATGTGAAGTTACAGACAGTTGTAAATAAAAAAGTAGAAAATAATAATCTCTGTCGTACATAACAAAAGTGCATAAGCTGTAACACACCTAAATTAGAATCATGGGAACTCTGCTTACCTGTTTGCCCTCGCTTGTACCACTTGCTAAAATGGTCCTGTTATCACAGTATCTGGCTTTCTTCTGAAGGAAATAAATCAGAATTTTAGCAATTAATATCATATTTCACAACAATATACACTGCCTGAAGCACATGCAAAACACTCCTGTCAAAGAATTTTCTTTTACTTGTGTCTGTTACTGAACTGCCTAATTGCTACTGTCAAAAATAGTCAGTCTTTGATGAGAAGATACACTGGTGCCTATTAAAAAGACACCTTACCTCCTCCTTTCTTTTATTCCTGGCTATGCATGTGGCAGTATAGCCTCTGCCTTCATTATCATACTGCAATACTTGAGGGAGAGCTGCAGAGCCGCTAAAGCACCTGCAAGCCCAGATTTTTCTCTTGTGTTTGGAGAGTATCAGTGACATTTTGGCTTTGAGTAATTGCTGATCAGCACAGAAAGAATCTGTTGCCTGTGGTTCTGTCTTATTTATGGGAGTTTGTGGATAATTTTCCTCAGATGGCATGAAGGTAGATACCTAATAAATGGTAGGCTGAGTGTGCATGGAATAAAGCAAAAAAGGATATTTCTCCTAGAGCAGGAAAAGCAGTTTTAAGGGAGAAGCTGAACAGATTTTTCTTTAATGTGTCCAAAGATCTTTAATAGTTCCCTTACCCATCATGTTTGAGTGGTGGCATCCCATGCCTTTCTCAGACTAGAGTCTTGCTTAAAATAGTTCTATTTTTGCTTTACAACTGGAAACCTAAAATGTCACTGATTACTTCTAAGAACCTGTCTAGGAGACTTCCAAATTCCACTGTCTAAACAGAAATATAAGAACAGGTATCCTGACTATGTAGCTTTTTCAGTGGGAGATGCAGCACTTTTAATTAGGCACTCGAAGTCACCTAAGAGTCTTTCTATTATCTGGATTGGGAGGCTAGGCCCCTTTTCAGGCATCAAATTTTGATGTATAGTGTAGACTGAATTTCTTCTTGATGACACACTTGTTTTGAAGAGCCTGCTAGTTCTCTACTCTAAAATAAATAAATAAATAAATAAATAAATGGAAACCACAACCTTATAATTTGCTAGTAGCTTATTGCATGTCTGAGAACAACAGTAACTTGCACAACATGATGATAACTGCAACCTTCTATCAAGTACTACAACAGGAAATAAGATTTTCCTACAGCGTTTTCATGGCTTCAGGGTTACTTTGGATACTGCTGGAAACTCTGGCTGTGGTTCCATGCACCTCTGCTATTCTCTGCCATTAAGGTATTCCTCAGGAATAAAAAATACGCATAACAGATACGGATAGCAGTAGGACCACTACTGATTTGTTCTTCTACTAAATGTACTTGATTGCTTGACAGTTTTAGTCTTCTCTCTATCAAGGAACAACTTAATGTAATTTACAGCATTAGTCTGTATTATCTGCTAGTCACATACCTGTTCCCTGGTTTAGATTAGAATGCAGCATTAGCAGGGTGCTTCCTGCTGTAGGGGGACATTGAAATGCTGTCAAGGCTTGTCCCCACATCATGTGCAAAAGGCAGAAGAAGCTGGAAGCCTTTTTCAAGACCAGCTCCTGCTCCCTGTTAGTACCATGCAGATTTGGCTCACAAATAGGACAGGATCAGCTAGAGCTGTGTCTGTCCTTGCTCTCCTATTTCACTCCTTGCAGAGGTGACCAGGCTATGATACCCTCATAAGGTTGCTGCTGTCGCCTTCACACCCAGGGAACATCAGATCCTTTTCCAGGTGCTCCAGCCACAGTGTTCACACATCCTTCAGCACACATCACTGTCCAGCCATCATGTGCAGCAAAGGTACTTGTGGTGCTTAAAGCACGGGTATGATGACTTGGACTTCCGTCAGAAAGGAACAGTAATAATCTGGTGATTAGAATACTGCTGTATGCCCCAAGAATCTAGGTCCAGGTTCCAGCCCTTCCATTCAAGATATTCTTGAATGACCACAGAAATGTCACTTAATGCAGCCATACAATGAAAATAAGATTTCCTTTTCTGTGCCATTCCTCTGTCTTGTGTGTTGAGACTGTTCTTGCACAGTGTATAAAAGTTACACTCCCAGTGTGTCTAACTACAGAGACTGAAAGTGGGCATCTCTGGAACAAGATGACACTAAGGCTCTTTTCCAATGCCAGGTGAACAAAAAAATCAAAATCTCTGAGAGCAGACAAACAACATCATCAGTTCACTCACCAGCTATTGAATAAAATCATACAGTCATCTTTTGCCATGGCCTTTCATGAACCAAAGAAGGAGATACACTTCTCACTTTCCTGCTTTTGTCACTGTGTGCTTTTGTAAGGCCTGGTGCTCTCACTAGGTCCACTAGGATTAAATCATTTATATTGTACAAAACCACCATGTTAATAGTTCCCAGTGCAGGATGGAGGTAGTTATCTCAGTATTTCTGCTGCATTTAGTTATTTTTATAGTTCTGCACCTTTTTTCCTGTTGAGAGAACTGAATAAAAAAAATTACTTTGAAAGACATTATAATCAACGGCTGCCGGCTGCAATTACATTGTGTACTTGATGTCTTCATAAAGTACCTCTAGTTTAAACCCACAAATCCTTCAGTTTGAATTCTCTCTCATCTGTCTTCTGTTTTGATATTTCAGTGGTGTATTTACAGGAATGATTGCTAGAGTATATGGGTTTATATAAGAAAAATATAAAAAAAGTTATCAGAAGATTACAATTTCATCAGCTGTCTTTACACTGGAAAAGTGACATTTTGTTCCATTTATGACTGATATTTACAAAGGCAAGCCTCGTGGACAATAAAGAAAAAGAGAATTTGGGCTTCAGTGCTGTAAAAGCTTATTCACACTTGAGAAAATTATTAGATGGAGACTTTCAGATTTAAATGGTCATAAGAGAGACATAATTGTAAAGTAAGCTCAAACTCAACAACTGTGTTTTAAGTCCAAGTCAATTATGGACAAGTTTGCAGTGTTACAGCTTCTGAGCACATGAAACTTAGCTATTACTGAAAATGTCTGTCAAGAAATTCTTTGCTATATATGAAAATGTACTAATATTAAAATATGTGAATATGACACTGGAAAGAAGTGAATATGATAAATTTTGAAGCTTCTGTTTTTTGAAGTTAGCTGGAACATTTTTTTTTTTCTTTGTGCAGTTAATGTCACTTTAAGGTTTCCCCCTCCCTGGTGAGAAAGTCATTTTTTTGCAGATTTTCCTTAAGGACTTAATAATTTCTTTGCAGTCTTGCCTGCAGGCTAGCAAAATCATATCCTTCATATTAGAGAGGACAGCCCCAAGGACACCTTAGGGTCCTGGCTTCTCTTAGTCAATCAAATTATTTTAGGGGCTTGGACATTGTTCCTTTGGCTTGGCTTTGCAGTAAGGTAACATCCAAGCAACAGATTACGAGATCCTTACCTAGAATGCCTCATTCCGTATCACAGACTGTCACATCTGACACAGCAAATGCAGGAGTCACTATCTAGCCATTTTTGTCCCCCATTAATGCTTTCCTCACCTTGGTTCCTCAGGCTTTGACAATGTGATGTTGATGTCTTCCCGACTTGCAGGCCTGACAGGTTTAACACTTGCACATGATGTTTGAGCCAGGGGAGAATCCTTCTAGCAAGAATACCTGAGTACAGAGAGTTCCTCTCACTGCAGGGTCTCGATGGGGGACTAGGAATTTACTCTCCTGCATAGGGAAGCTGTGAACCCAGAGCCTGCAGTTCAGTTACTGTCACTGCCAGTTGGCTCTGTAGAATTGTTTGGGATTTATGCAGGCTCAGTTTGCCTGACAGACTTAATTGGTGCCGGCTGGGTAAGCATCTAGAAAATATCAGAATTCTTTTAGTGTGTACCCACATTGTCTACAAAATTAAATATAAATTAGAGCTTCCAGGGTAGAACCCTCCTTTTCTTCCAAAGACACTGGTGGTAAACATTTCATTTGATGTTGAAGCCAGGGACTAGTCTGTATCTTTCCACCAACAACTCTAAATTAGACCTGATTTGGGGGCAGTAAAGGCACATATACTTGTGCATTCTTAGTCAAATCTGCTAGAATGAAAGAGTAGGGTCTATTCTCTGTGCATCTTTATCCAAAAGCCTAAGCAAACTCCATAAGGATTGATGCAATTTGTTGTGCCACAGAAGTAAATAAACAAGCCTCAAGCCCTAAAACATTTCCCATGCTCAGTTTCCTATATACTTTGCCAAAATGTATATTAACTTTCACCTTCTCATTCAGTCTCTGTGAGAATAGCAGTACATTATCAGTTCTTGAAAACACAATTAGTGTTCATTCCAGTGGACTAATGGACCTTAATCCAAATCTGCAAAGCTTTGTGTCCAATGCTCGAACAATGAAACTGTGCCTCAATGACTAGGGAATAAAGATCTATAAAACTGGCACTTCTGTTTGAGTAAAGGTTGTATCAGGAACTTTAGAGAAGCTGATGGTTGTTAGTCTATTTAGAAGCTATTTAAAATCTAATTATCAGCAGCCCATAACATCCAGGATGCATAAATTCATACAGAAACATAATTGAATGCATGGGTTCAGAAAGGAAATTATCCTAAAGTCCAGAGTTTAGTATGCTTTATAAAGCATATTCCTTTGAGAGTCTACTGATGGAGTGAGTACTATGGGGCTGAGCAGAAAGGAATGAGGAAAATCTGTTTTCCCTCTCCTTGCTGATGCCTCTCATGGGGAAGGCTCTTTGTTAGTCTGGTTTATTTAACGAGCAGCTGGGAAGAGCATAACAACCCACAGTGCTAAGCACTGAGCAGGAGCAGAGGTGGAACCTCTTGGAGGTTCCTCATGTCAGAAATCTGTACCTGAGGCCTGCCTCTGTGCCAGAAAGGAATCTCCAGGGCAGGGCTCCATGATTCATAGGAGTGACTCCAATGGATGCATTTCCTCTTTTATTTATAGTTTAAATACTTGGATATTGCTCTGGAAGAACGTAAATTTATACGGAGTTCTCACATTAAGACATTACATTAATGAAGTGTTGGAGGAGAGGGTGAATAGAAAGGCTGGCTATGACTACCATCACCTGGGGGAAATAATTTTGAAATTGATATTTATAATGATTAAGCAATTGTCTGAGGTTTTAGTCAAGAGGCATGAACATAAACCTTAGATCTGCAACTTGTCATAATGAAGAAATTTCTGCAAGTGGCATTGCTTTTATGTTAACAATGATCATAACTAATGTTAGACTGGGATTTTTTTTTTAAGCTTGGATCTGCACATTCCTTCTTTTCTTATAGAAAGCCCAGATTTGCTATATATTTGAGCTGACAGAGCTAAGCCAGTTGTCAGAGACTGTTGTACACTAAAATTGTTTTTCACTCTTGACAGTTGATTAACACAGCAAGTTCCCCAGCCAGCTGACCAGCTGATGGTTGAGAGAAATGCCATGTTAAAGTGCCTCTTTTTACTGTCTTTGTGCAATGTGAAGAAAACAAACTTTAGCCCTCATCTCCAGGTCCCATCAGTTATATTTGCACATCTACACTTAAATAAAATAAAATCTCCCTGGTGAGTGACTTGTTTTTAAAATAAAGAGAGATTGCACAAGAAAAACTATTCCATTGCAGAGACCTCTCTGGAGCATGAGACATTGGGAGTGGAGCACAAAATGACATTTAAGAGCCACAAGAGCTCACTCTACTAAAGGCTCAGTCCAGAGTATTGTGCTCTGTCCTTTTTATTCACTCAACTGAATTTATCACTATGATCCATAAAACAGTAACCAGCACTGATAAAGAGGGCAAGGACACCCTAGACTCAGTACTTACCCCAATTGCACACTTAAGCCAGGGTCTGTAAAGGTGTGTCTCCTCTCTTGCCACTCACAGGGAAGCTGCTGGGGCTTGGCTGCTCTGCTGCATCATGAGGACTATGCAGTCAAGAAGGACATTACAGGATTGTGCCCTTATTTCAGCATTTTCGACACATCTCTGCAGGGAAGAGTAAAAGGCTGTATTTCAGAGCTATGATATCATTCTTGTAAGTTATAATTCAGCATGAGTCACTATAAAACCTTTCCCATGACATCAGAGCTGTGAAATATAGCTGACTTCAAGTGCAGAAAATTCCCCCGCAGGAGTAATTGTTTCCTGGCAATTGGTGTTTGAAGGACTGATCCTTTAAAAGGCTGGCACAAATCCTGTCTAGGTAATGCTGCTCCAGGCAGCACTTCTCAAGAAATGCTATATGCAGGAGCAGAGGTATGGAGCCCCACCATGGCATCTGGCCATAGGGACAATGGGATGAGCACTGGAGGAGCCTGTCAAGGGATGATTTTCAGTCCCTTATGCCTCCAAAATCCATGCAGACCTCGCAAATAGCAAAGTTTGCTCATGTGCTGCACTCCCTACCTCAGACACCGCCTCCCCAATAAGGCAAGACACATATGCAGTGCCAGACCTTCTGTCTAATCCATCTTTCTACATCTGCCCTCCAAACACAGATCGTCCTGATGGTGTGTGCAAACACAGATCGTCCTGATGGTGTGTGCATCCTGATACATGGCAGCTCACTGGGTCTGCCCCTACTTGGGGCAGGACTTAACTCACCTGGGCAGGGCCCAACCTCCCCCCAGAGCAACATGGCAAGAAAATGGAAGTAAAAAATATGTGAGACACAATTTCCTCCTCCATATCACATAGAGGAAGATGTCCACATGAATACAGTCCATTAAGAGCGAAGGTTAGAATGGATGTTGGCAGAGATGTAAATTGGTCAGAAGGGTACAGAAGGAGGAAAAGACAGACTATAGCCATGGAGAGAGTTAAAGCCACCTCAAGTCCTCCCTATCCTGGTGCCTGAATCTGCCGCCTGTGTCCTGCTTTAGCAACCTGCACTAGTTGGCCACTGCTCCATCAGCTGCACTGAAAGCAATTGCTGAACACATTGTAAAATTTAGTCATGGCAGTTTTCCCTGTTCCTCCTCTGGGAAGGTCTTGTTGTGAGCAGCAGCTCTTTCTTGCTGTGCTGTCTGTGTGTGTGGCTGCACGTGTGTGTGAATACACCAAGGGTCTGTGTCTCTCTCACAGCTCCCAAAGCTGTGTGTGGACACCGCTCCCATAACCTGCAGGACAGAGCTGTCTTTTCATACAGAAAGCTCCCTGGCTAACATGAGGTAACCACAACCCTTTCCTCTTCCCCAGAAGAAAGTACACTGCTTCAGAATTAATTGTACTACTATTCCATTCTTACTCTTAATGCTAAAAATCAGACTCCTTCTCATCCAGAAGTTACCTCTTAGTATTTTAACTTTTGAAGCAGTAAAATAATGTTTTATCAGTCCTGTTCCACTAACTACTATTCATGTAAAAGCTAAGTGGTATTTCTTTATAGAAAATGATTTACTAACAGGAACTGTAAGAGGCTTGAGGTTATTTTATACAATTTATTATCAAGAAAAACGACAGCCAGAAGAGTACCTAACCTGAGGCATTGTAGGTGCTGTAACTCTAGTGTAGCTCAAAGGCTAAATTCTGTCTAATGTGTATTTTTAAATAGACAAACACATATAGGAGAAAAAATGGTCTTTGATGTAGAATGTGATTCAAATAGTGTTGCATGAAATGCAATGAAAGAAACAAAAATTTTGTTTTCAATTTGGTATTGTCAGATTGTCATTCCACAGTCTTTGTTTACAAATACCAAGATGTGGTGTATTATGTTTTGAGTTGATTTATTGGGTTTTGAACAGAATACTGAAAAACCCCCAAAACTTTTTTTCAAAGAGTATCAGTGAGAAAGCAAATGAAAATTAATCAAATTATCCTTCTCTGAGGTTATAGATCTGTTTGAACTAAAAATTCAATGAAGTGTTTGCAACAAAAATATATGTTGTGGACTATTTCTGTCAGCTAATTCTAATTTCTTCACGTTATAAAATGTTCCAAAGATGTTTATTAGGCATTTTGTATCACTGGTTACCTGAGACATAGCATACATTCTTCCTTCTGAGTAGAAGCTTTCAGCTTTTTTAAAAAGACAACTGTCCACACTACACTGGGGTACTGTATCTATAGCTTTTTGTATGCTGAAAATTATCCGGTATTCAGAGATAGAGATCGTAGGTCCACCGATACTGAGTGTTAATAATAGTAGGATGCAGTAGCTAGTTTTCTATTTTTAGAAGTTATTAGTGAAATCATTTACATATATAACTGTGTATTTGAAGATTCGAAACTCAGTAAAAAACTCTGGCAGTAGATAATGAGAAAACCAAAGTGTCCACTTCATTTCCTATGCAATAACAAGCAGGTCTGTTATATGTGAGATACTGAGAAATACATACATTTAATTCACTAACATGTTTATCTGGGCCTTTCTAAATGAAGTCAAAGGCAAAACTCCTTCAGTGTGAGGGAAAAATCCTGGAGTCAAGTCCAGACTCTTCAGTCCATAACTATAGCAAGAGAATGCCTCCTGGGAAGACAGTGTGCAGTTCCAGTAACACTTCTTTAATGTAATAAGGTAAACGTCATCACGATCCCAAATCAGAAAGTAATCAGTTGTATCCCAAAGTTCAGGCAGTAAAAAGAGAAATGTCTGGCTTGCCTTTATTGATGAAGGAAAATAGATGGGGTTAAAGGGGACCCACACACACCCTTAATCCAAACATCATGACTCCTTCCCCCTACTCAAAATAGATTCACTCACATTATTTGAAGGGCAATTTACCACATTTTGAAGCAGAAACAGCCCAGATTTTCAACAATCATTATTACTCACCTACTTTTTGGACCTACCTGCTGCTGTGATGACAGTTAAGTACCTTTGTAAATGCTAAAAAAATTGTTATTTTTCTTTTCAGAGATCCTTTGAGACTGAAAAGACTATTTAAAGAAGGAAGACAGCATGAGATTGGATTCAGTGCAGTAAAGTAGGTTAATTTGAGGACAAGACAAAAAATCATAATTTAGACCTTCTTGTATTGCCGTGATGAGAACTTATCATTGCTTCTGGCTGCTGTTTTGGGCTGGTCAGCCCCACCAAAGCTTCTTAACTCCATTATCCAAAAGGACTAGTGGCTTTCCAGAAAAGGAAAAGGTTTTGGTGTTGTCTGGAAACAACAGGCAAGACCTCCATCGTTCCAAAAGAAGCTGGATGTGGAATCAGTTCTTTTTATTGGAGGAATACACAGGAACTGACTACCAATATGTTGGCAAGGTAAGTTTCTTTCCTATGCATCTATTTTTTTTGTTTTAGAAGCACTGGGAAGCCAGCAATAGCAAGAAGGGAAGAACAATGCCTGCTACAACTTTTAGTTTGTGTTCCTGTGTGCCCAGCCTCTTCTGAGGAGTAGTTCATCGGAAAGGTTAGTACACATCAGCTTTAAGTTGTAATCAACAAGAAGTTCTTCATTTAACCAGGAAGTCCCATGGCAAATCATGGGCAATTCTGTTAAGGATTTTCCATTTTATTTTGTGTCTGGAAATAATGCAACTTAATTATAGGCCAGAGTTTTAGCTTTAATGAATAGCTTGAATATGTTTTTCTCCTCATGCTCACTAATTTTGCTACAGTCAAACAATATAAACCAGAAGAGGTTTAGATCTAAGTTAGGATTCACAGTACCTACATTTTTGATGAGGATTCTCTCTACCCAGGAAAAGGCAGTCATTTCCCTGTCTTTATTCCCCATTGCACACAACAATGCTGCAGCCATTTTCTGATGTGGTTTCATGGTGCTACTGAGGGACCATGTGACATGACCTTCACACCACCAGCCATTGCTACTGCAAAGCACAGTTGAAGCACACTGCGCATATACACTAAGAAGCAACAGGCAGCTGAAAATTTCTAATCTCAAAGCATGCCAAGAGTTGGGAAAGGGTTAAAAAAAAAAAAGAAATTTACAAAAGAAAAGTCACAGCTTAACTCTGAGAACATCTGCCTCCCTGAGCAACAGACCCCCATGTAGGTAACAAACTTTATGTGAGCTGTAAAGCTAATGCACCTGTGTTAAGAGCCTAAAGAGAGTCTATACTGCCCAAGGTGCCATAGTGTATAGGAATCTGTCTTGTAGAATGCAGAAATTATGCTATTGATGATGACATTCAAAGCAGAAACAATACAGCTTGGTTTTCCATAGTAAAATGGAGTTGTGTCTGATCTAGTTTGATCTCTCAAGCCTCCTAGCAAAGGCTGCAGATCACAGTGGTTTGACATTTTATCTCCCTCTGCAAGCTCTTGAGCATTCCCGTGAGAGATGGTGGCTGCTTTTCTTGCCTGCCAGTCAGCTGTCAGTCAAAGTTGGAGGCGACACTCCTTTCCTGCTAAATGGCTGCAAGGCATGATTCAAATGAAGAGGTACTCAGCTGGTGTAATACTCATAGAACTCCAGCCAGGATAATCAGCATTCATGAAAGGTACCATTGAGCCCAATCTACAGGAAAAGGCCAAAGGCAGAGAGTCCTCCGAGAGGAGAAGTAGAGAAGGAAGATAAGAGGGCAAGAAAAAAACCCAGAAGAGAGTAAGAGGAAAGAACTAGAAAGACAGAGGTGGAAGGAATGGAAGCTTTACAAAGAGGAATCAAGATGGAAAGGATGGAGAAATTACATTAAATGTGGGTAGAAGATAAAAATTGGGAGAAAGTTTAGCTAAAGAAAGCAATAACAAAAACAGAAGATGAGACAGTGAAGGAAAGAAACCAGTAGGTATGCAATATGGAGTCAAGGGGAAAAAAAAGGCAACAAATTGAAAGCAGTCCTCCACACACTCTCCTGTTTCGGTCTGCTGAGGGTGGTCAGGGTAATGGGCATCTTTTCATTCAAAGATAAATTATGTGGTCCTGAGGTGAGTCCTACAGGCTCTCATTTTCACTGTGAATTTTGACAAGAAAACTGCTCAGCCCTCCATTCTTTCTGCTGCAGAATTAGAGTACAAGCTACTGATTTCAGAGGGACTGATGGGAAAATGAATATTCCTGCAGGATAAATTTGCTGAGAGAGAGTTAAAAAATGATCTAGTTGGACCAGAAAACCAAGACAGTTTCAACAGGAGTCAGAGAGAGAAAAAATTATGTTATTTTTAAAAGTTGCTCTTCCACCTGTTTGTACTTTATTACATTTTCTGTTGTAAAGCATAGAAACAACACATAATGTATAAATGTCATTGATTCTGTGTTCCTAAGCCGTTCACAAATGGCCTTTCACACATCTTTCAAATGCCACAACTGCTCACACTCTTATAACTGAACAATTAGCCAAGAGGCATGGAAGAGCAGCCTTTTATTATTAAAGTTGAAGATTGGTGTGAGGGGAAATGATAGAAACATCTAAATGTCTCCAAATTGAGGTAACCAGGCAATTTAACTGAGCAATTAAACTTGATTGATGTGGGCAAATGAGGATAATGAACATTTTTATGAAGCTTTTTTTTTTTTTCACAGAGGACTAAATGTTAACCTTAAATATGGACTTAAAAATGGTAGGAATATAAAGAAGAAATGTGAACAGCAAAGTCATATAAAGCTATAGCAATGTATGTATATAAAAGGGAATTGTGCTTATGCCTTACTGTATAAACAGGCAGATGTGAATTTATTGGGGTCTTTTGTTTTTAATGGTTAAAGCTATTAGGCATTAAAATTTTAACTATAAAAAACAAGATTCTATATAAGCTACAAAAAAAGAAATCTTCTACTTAGGCTGGTTTCACTTTAGCCTTTTCATTTTTCTTAACATCTGTTTAATCCAAACATCTGTGTCAAAATTTGAGATGTAAGAAGCCTGTTGTGAAAGATTCTAAAAAACAACATTATTTCTATGAGCTGCCCAAACTAGAGTTGTAAAATCCTGTAACTGTTTATACTACAGAAAACACATTTGCATCATAGTAGTTTTAGAGAGTAGGAAAGAACAGTGAAATGGAATACATTCAGGTTTGAGATAATAAAAGAGAAAGGTAATCTTTCTGAAGATTGCAGAGCTCAAGGCAGTACTGAGGACAATGCAACAGACAGAGCACTGCCTTTCTCTATACCCTGTGTACTCTTTCTTCGTTGAACTCAAAGCTTTCCATCCTTTAGGAATTAATCATCTAAGCACATATGAAACAAAGTAGCTCTTTTTTTTGGTAGCCATGGGTACTTTCAGCTATTAAAAAGTGCTCCGCAGTTTTGTATGCTGCACACTTCATTGTCGGCCCAAACATGCAGCTGTATCTAACTGCACAGAGATGTGTGGCTGCCAACGAGATGCTCGCGGTGTTATAAATACAAGTTGATGTTTGCTGTGGCGCTGACACCAGATCGATTGCTTTATTATCCATTCTTGTATTCCTGAATTTCATTCCTGTGGATTTGTGAAATAAAGTCTTTTTAAAAAGAGTTGAAATTCACGCCTCCAGTCACTCTAGTCTCAGACCTAATAATAAGGAACTTGAAGAAAAGTTCTAGACTGGAATTATTCATTGCACTGCTGAATAACTTGTGAACTATTGCTATGCATTGAAGTGTGACTGATGGGCACAGTGACATTTTAACCTGAAGATATCTTTTCTTCTGGTTCAGAAATTATATCACTTGGCGGGGACTCAATCCAAAAATAAAAGAATTACATGAGCATCAAAGTAGAGAAGTGTCTAGCATGACTACCTAGCCAGAATTTGCAACATCTGAGTTGGGTTTTAAAAGAGATCTGATTGTACCTCTGGCCATGTAGTACAATGTTAAAAAACTGAGGTGAATGCATCTTTAAATCACAGGTAGAAAATGAAGTGGCAGTGCACCTGTATATAGAAATATACACTGTGTTTCCTACAGATCTTGAGATATTCCAGGGGGGAAAAAAGTGAAAAAATCTGCCCTGTTCCCAGATTATACTCATAGGTATAGTTACCATTTGTATGCACTTGACGGCTTTGACATGGCTGTCCCACTGGCTACGTAAAATCCATGTACTGGCATCCGTCACTGAGTTTAGAGCACAAACCTAGAATCATTGTTGCATAAAGGATAGGATTCCACTTTCTTTAGGACTAAAGAAAGATTTGAACAAATCTTAAACCTTACTCATTAACCCAGGAACAGCTTCTGGCAGTCTGCAATGCAAAGGACCAGCTTGCTTTCCTGGTAACAACAGGCACAACTGTGGAACCGTTTTGTAACACTCTGTCTGTCTGGCACTGAAAGGAAATTTCCAGACACACTTTTCATTTCTGCTGTGTCTTATTGATGTTCATATAGTTCAAGCAGTATGCTCGCCTGGAAGCTATCTGATGTTACTACCTGTACAACCCATCATAAACAATCAACCTCTGCTGACAACTCCATTTTTCAAGGAAGATAAAGTCAAAGTCTTGCCGGTATGTAGTTGGCAAAGCAAAAAGGATACTGTGTTACTGTAGGCAAACCCAGAATATTTTTGTTTGGTGTTGAAAGAACCACTTGGAACGATGAATTCCCTTCTTTCAAGGAGAGTTTTAAGGTACTGTTGACCCTGCTTTGAAGGAGGGAATGAACTAAATGTTATCACAGTATAGTTTCAGCAGTGTTTTTCTTTCTTTTGTCTGATTTTACTTCTGGCTACAACTATTCTGAAGGCAAGCACAGCAGTGTATTTCAGCAGAAGCAAATGAAACAAAAGGCAGAATGCTCCAAGCCATTGCAAGTAGAAGGACTACGCAACGTGCTGAGGCAAAAGTATGTGGCTGTGAGCACAAAAAGGGGGCTATTTAAACAAAGAATATTACTGTCATGTAATACAGTCCATGCCTTTTCAGCATTTTAAGAAGTAATGGTAACATTACTCCAGTGGTTGAAAGGTATCATATCTTAATTAGATGGCATGATAACTAGCAGGAGAAATCTTCACTTTCTCTCAGATTTTCATACGCTAGTGTTCTGTACATTAAAATTTTTGTTCCCCCAAAAAAGCAAGATATGAAAAGTCAAACTAAAATTAGTCACCCATCTGCACCTTTAATATCCCTTATGCAGCCTTATTGGCAGACACTTGCTCAGTATTTGTTTTCTTTGCCTTGTAACTTGCCCTGTAATATATGCCTAATGCCTTCAGTTTCCTGTTCCAAACACAGTGGCTATTTGTTACATTTACGATGCAGAAAGTGAAAAGTTACCCTTGTAACTTCTGTTTATTTCTTTAACTTCTTTATTCAGGGAGTATACTCAAAGCAATTTTCAATTTGGTTTTGATGATTAGAACATCCAGTCTCATTCTAGAGTCTGCATTCTGCATCCAGAAGAGCTGGAAGCATTAAGACCAGCCTTTTACATGTGACAAAACGGATGTGCAGGGAGGTTAAGTGACCTTCTGCACAGCTAAAAGTCAGAAATTTCAAAACAGAGATTGAAAAACAAAAAAAAAAGTTGGGTTGTTATCCTTTCCCCCCCACCCCTTCCCCCCCCCCTTTAATATGATTATGTGAGCTGCCTCCCATTTCAATAGGTTGAATATTTGTCATTCTCTTAAAAAACAGAACAAATGCTGCAGCACATCTCTGCTTCCATTATTCTTCACCCATCAGTCATATTTTATGTTCTACCACTTGACTTTCCCAAGTGCCCTTCATTTCTATATTGAATTACACACACATAGACATACTCGTCTTATATTCCTCTTTGAAAGATTTACTGGCGCTGATAGAAGTTCTCTGTACTGTCAGTCTCTGTGGAATAGAGATAACTCCGTAATGAGGGACAGTTGAGAGGTTAGAGGCCCAGGACGACAATCCAGAAACAGCTTGCAGATTTTAAACCATCATATGGGGGCTAAGAAAGGAGATAATGAGCAATGGGTGGGCTGGGCAAGGATGTTATTCAGAAAATGAAAAGGCAGGAAATATAGCGCAGTTAATGTTTGTGATCATCATAATTGTGAATCTACTTGGCATCATCCTTGTATCCAAATATATTACACAATATAACAGCATTACAACCATCTGTTTCAAACAAACCGCATTTCCTACGTTATGGCGCAGGATGGTACTTACAGTGTAATGATACATAACCTCCTCCCCTTCTTCCCATTCCACCTACAGAAGCAAGCAAATCCTGGGACCCTCAAGGCAATATTTCTGTTAATTCTTATTTTTTGGTTTTGTGTCCCAAACAAAACAATTTTGTCTTCCACATGCTAATGACGCACCAGTGCTTACATTTTGGATCATATCTTTCCGCAGATTATCCTGTTCTGCTCTTGTTAGCAAACTGCACATAGTCCTGAATTGTGTGTCCCTAGACTTCTAGCTATAGAAAAAAACAGCTGAACATATTAATCTTCATCTCTAGGGAGAGGCTACATGTGAAGTTCATGCCTTATTATGGATTATTTAGATCACTGTTCTTTGGAGCTGCAATTACTATTTTCTTATTTGTTTGTATAGCACAGTAGCATTCTTACTATGAAGCTGCAACATCATGAGTATAAATTTTGAAGGCTAGTGACAGCTAAAATAAATAATCCCTCTTTCAGGCCTAAGACAACCATTGTTACTTCACCATTTGTTGTTTACAGTTGGCTTCCCAAAAATAGTAAACCATAAAGCTTAGAGAAATCTCTTTATTAAATTAAACATATTGTCTGTGCCTCCCTTTTCTTTTGCTGCCATTTCCCTCGCTGGTGAACATCGGTTCACAGTGGGGCAGCAGCGGGTTGAGAGCTGTGGCTGGTCAGTGTAACATTTCAAGACACAAACTGAAAATGTGTTGTGATGTGAATGCCTGCTGTTGATCCGGATGTGCTAATGCAGACTGTGGCTTGCTTTCACCATTAATGGGGTGAAAGAAACCTCAGCATGCACTTGCAAGTACTTCAGGATGCAGTGAAGCTTGTAGTTATCATGAAAGTCTGAGGTGGCAGATGACAGAAATAAAAGAATTGCTCTCTCAAAGGAAAAGAGAAGGGAAAAATATCAGTCCTGATCTCTTTTCTTCTAATTTCATTTAAAAAAACCACCCCAAAACAGAAAAATAAAGGTTGTAAAGAAAGAAAATACTGAGTGAGCTGGGAGTTTAAAACTTACATTAAAGGAGAAGGGGGAAATGGATTAGCAAATGTTTATATTAGAACTGTAATTCCCACGGTTTTCTTTACAAAGTTGTTTATTTTGGAGTCCTGTCATTTAATGAAGACTGCAGTCCTCCTATCCCCAGCTTGCTTACACCATGTGAGACCAGGCAGGGCTCCTGGAGACCTTAGCTGAAATGGCCTCGCTGTACAGGAATATTGTCCCTCTGGCATTATTTCATACTTCGTCTCTTTGTGAAACATCAAGTAATGTTTCACAATGGATGTCTGCTGGAACAAAGATTTTTATGTCTTGCACAGGCTCACATAATGATCATTCTGTCATCTTTAGCATATTTGTCATCTTTGCCCATTCTATATCTTCATGTTGGAAGGCGACATCAAGTTTAGTCGAGTCATTTGTATAACTTTTGTGTTTTTTAGCATCAGGTTATCATTAATGGAAGGTCAAGGTCTCCCCAAAAGACAGAACCAAACAACATACCTGTGACTTTGTCTCTGTAGCACACTTTCTTGTACCTAGAAGCCCTTGTAATCAGGCTAATTGGGGCACTGGCAGAGGATTTAAAGGGCATGCAAACTGAGGTGTCAGAGCATTCATTCATAGTTCCTTTCCACTTCATGTAGTTTTACACATTTCAGGTCAGTTGCTTAAAGCACAGTTAATGCTGCTTACAACTCCTGAAATTACTCACAGAATGTCCTGTACAGCTTGGGAATAACAGCTGCCAAGGGGGTTGCAGGCAAAGAGTTAATGCCTGTGGAAGAAAACTCCTGCATGTATATTCATGGTAATTGCAAACTCGTGTGAGCTTAAGTCTCATGCTACTTCCAGGTAGATCCTGTCAGGATCTACACCATTCACCTTATAAGTATCTGTTATTTTACCTACAGAAGTATTTTATTAACAACTTCCTTTAGAGTTTTTAGACTGATAGTATCACACCAATTATATGTGCTTCACAGAGAATTCTTTTATTTCATGAATACTATATAATTGGGAGAGATTAGACCCAAATTCTCACCAAAAGAATTCCAGGTTCTCAAATCAAAATTAATATGCATTCCTAGACAGACTGTGCTGGATCTTGAACCTGAATTGGTGTGACTTTCCCTATTTTCAGAATTTAAGTACCTTCCCCAAAGACCAGGACTTTTCAGACATTATAGAAAGAAACATTCCATCACTGTCACCATCCTTAGACGCATCAAATTTTTTCTTATGGAACTGAGTGTGTTCAATTTACTTAAAAGGCTCCTGATTTATTGGTTTTTGTCTGCTGTGGATAATGCTTCACTCTGCCAGAATTTTCTGCCTGACTCAAGGCTCTTTGGGGCCTGTGGGCAAAGTGCCGTTCCATATCCCTGAGCAGTTCTCCTTTATTCATGACGAATGGGTCCAGCATAACACACCCTCTGGTCAACTCATCAATCACCTGAGTGAAGAAGTTGTCTTAGGACATTCTGCAGGAACCTGGGTTGCTGGCACACAGACATATTGCCCTTCCAGCAAACATAAGAATGATTAAATTCCCCAAGAGTGCTGTGACCTGCAATCACAGGGTTTCCTCCATCTGTCTAAAGAAGGCTGCATCTGCTTCATCTCTTTGAGCAGAGAGTCTGTGGCAGATACCTAATGTGATGTCTTGTGTTGCCCTGTCCTCTTATCCTCAAGATCTCGACTGATTTGTCACCTGTTCCAAAACAAAGCTCCATCTACATGTGATTATTTGCTAATCCTCCTCCTTGCCTTTCTGACCTGGCCTTTGTAAGATCTACATCATTCTGCTGCAGGTCATGGGAGCTGTCCCTTCACAGCCTAATGCTTTGAGGAATACTTACTTGAAAGAAATATCTACTCAATGCCAGACTTGGCTAAAGTTTCCCATAAATACTTTTCTAGTTAAGGAGTCTTCCTCAGGAGGGTCCTGTTGACAGTTAAATGTATAGCCTTTTATGTTGCATCTGCTGTTTCACTAATCCTTAATTGTCTGGCTGTGTAACACAAACTTCTGTTTAGAAACAAAGCTGAGGAACATGACAAAACAGAGATATTTTTCATTTTCCCAGCTTCTGAGCTGTAGAAGTAGATGATAGGTGCATGCATATAGACTAAAGACTCAATTAAACCTGTGGATATGATTTAGTTTCCTTTTTGTTAAGTCTTCATTTAAATCTGAATGTCAGTTCTCTTTATTTTAGCCTTTGTCTGTATCCTCCCTTCTCCATCCCACTTCTTCCTCCCTGACACACACTTTTATATAGCATATAAAATTCATACACACATTTCAGGGTTTGATTGTCAGCATCAAGCACGCAGAATATCAAAGGGTCACCTTTGTCAGTAAGTAAAGGATGAGCATTTGCTTTCAAGCGCATCCATCAGGGAGTAGTCAGAAGCTGTTACTTGCCAAAGAAGCCTGATGTTTTATTCAGCTATATTGCAGTAAAAACATTTCTGGATATTAGGCCAAGGTTTGGGGTTTTTTTTTTGGTTTTTTTTTTTTCTTTGTTTTGTTTTGTAGTTCATCTTTCAGATAGATTCTCCCCTACCCCCACAGGAGAATAGAGGTTTTCACTGAATTAGAAATGTGTGTGCTCATATACCTTGATTAAGGTGCTGTATTTGCTTACAATTTAATTATGAAGCATTTTTGAAAGTCCACGATTCAAAAAAAAAAATTTTGTCAGTGATTAAATAGATAATTCTGACCACTGATAAAGAGTAATCAACTGTCCCTGGGTAAATTCCCAGAGAAATCAAAGATAAATAAAGCTGGACACATAATACGGACTGGTTTCACTAACTGTACACATCAAATAATTTAGAGACTAAGGGCACATACACTAAAATTATTATTGAAGTGCATGTTTGCTGAATGTACTCTTTTCCAAAAAAAAAAAAAATTACTCCTAATCTCAGGAGAATACCTGCTGCCATCTTCTACTATATGAATTCCCTTTTTTAGTTGACTAATGCAGTACAGGACAGAAGTCCCCTTATAGTCAGTGGAAGGATATGAGGATATTGGAATTAATTTCCTCTGACTTGGAAAAAAGCTGTAAAGGAAGTTGGTGCTCTTGAATTGTAGGCACAATTCTAATTGAAAAATGGGGGTTTAGGCATGCAGCCCTTTATGAACTCATTGTATTCCCATTGAATGTTACTACAAATCAGGCACTTAATTTTCTTTAACCTCACAAATGGAAGCACACATATTCCTTTTCAAGGAATTTATAAGATACTTAAAATGCTTCTTTAGCTTATATAGCCAACTTCGGCATGCAGAAACCCCCCTACTTACCCATCCAAACCTTTGGTGACAGTAACCTTAAGCTGGAGCATAATAACAAAAACCTGAGAACTGGATTTTCTGCCATTGCAGCTTCATTAAGGATAGGCCATCCCCCCACCCTCTAAATACAGCAAGATGTGGCAAAGCTGCAGTGTTGCCAATCTCGATTCCAGTTAAATGACACTCAGTCTTTCCATAAACTAACACAGAAAAAATTACACCTAAGGTTCTCAAATCATGTTATAATCATTACATACAGAACTGGACATTGTTAACATTTTACTGCAGGGAGAATGTAGATGCATCAAATAGTGATCTGTCTAAGATCAGACAGGAAGACTGTGACAAAAACAATATCAAAAGCTGACAGTGTATTTGTGGCTACAAGCCTATCTTTCCGTTACATATCTTGTGTTTTTGTCAGAGATACTCTTAAAGGTTCTTCACTCCTTGTTTGTTGGTTTTTTTTGTTGTTGTTTTGTTTTTCTTTTACCAAGAAAAATCATCAGTGATGTCTCCAACTAAGTTTCCCACTTAGTCTTTAAGACTCACACTTGAATGTCACTACTCAGTCAGCATGGTAGATTTGCAGTGGTGGCAATGTCTGTCTCCTAAACCAAAATTACTTGTACAGCTCCTTCAAGAATTCAGAGGTTTGAATTTTCCTTCCTGATCACTGAATTGCATACACAAGATAAAATAATCATTAATCTTTTCTAATCTTCTGCTCAGCTATTCACATAAGAGAGTTTCCCTAGTGCCTGAGATAGGTTGTGACAATTCTGGAGTTGGCTAAGCCCTTTATGCTTTTTAATAAGTGAATGCTGATGTCTCAACTAAAACAAATCCTCATGTCTACCAGGTCCTGTTGCTACAAAAAGAAACAATGCTTGCTATGGCAAAGAAATCCAGACGTTTAAATAGATGGACCAAAAGCATAAAACAGGGATTTTAGACTCCCTTGGCCTTCTTTGAGAGAAGAACAAGATCTCCGCACTTTGGTGAGGGTAATTGCAGAAGTCTACAGTGATCTATTGTTACCATCACTACTGTGTAGCTGAAGAGAGCTCTTTGATCTTTCAAAGGCATAATGAAACCCAACTGCTCTAAGTAAAACTAGGAAAATTCAGTGTACAACCATAGATTTTTATTTTTTTTTTTAAGTGAGAGGTCAGTTATTACTGTATGTCAGAATTGTTTTGAGTTCCTTAGAGTCTGAAAGGAGGAATGCTTCTTTGTTAGTGTTAGACGGTAGTTCAAAGCGAAGCACGAAGTTTGATAAAAGGACATGAAACTGAAGGGCCCATATGTATAGAGATCTGACTTGACACCATAGTCTCTCATTCCTTACAAATTTAAGACCTATTTGTCTTTGTAAAGGCAAACTTTGTAAATTCCTGCTATAACTGTGCTTAGAAGATAACAGGAAGAGGAACAAATAAAACTGGTTTACCACAGAAGTGCTAAGCAGCACTCAGCTCAGGAGAAGCTGGAAGTGCCTTTACCTAGTTTGCAGCTTTACCAGCTATTCATTAAGATCTGATACTCAGTTGCCCCTAAAGAGAAGGGCCATCAGAATAAGGTGCCTAGCTTGTTTCGTGTACTGCAGTGCAGGACAAAAGCTCTTGTGCCACTGTCCCTATTTAATCACAATGAAGAGCAGAAGCAGGTGGGGAACCCAAGAGGGAAAAGATTTGAGAGGCCCCAGGCAATGTTGAGAGGATTGACACATTCCAATTGATTTTTTGGAAAGCTGATTAGCTGTGGCTGCATGCTTGCACTTCAGCTTGGAAAACCCATTTGTGATTTTGAAGGGTGTGTAATGAAGGGTGTGAGTTGCCAGAGTATGGGTGTTTATTCTTAGTTCCATACATTTAAAACAGAAAAACAGGTTCCCAACTACTCCTTGGGCAGCCTATTCCATAAACCAAGGATCCTAACATCAGCCAAACTGTTGTCCCTGTGTGTCACAGGCCATGTGGCCTCACATATGGTTCTCACAAAAAGAAAATGAAAGGAGACTTCCAGCCTGCCTGAAGGGTGTGAGCCTGAGGTTCCAAAGTGAGATAACTTGTCCCTAAACTAATGACAAATTCTTATTCTATTGTCCTTTATATTTCCTTTTTTTTTTTTCACTCCAGCGCCCTATGTTGTTATTATTATAATGCCTTTTCTGTGTTCTGTTTGTTTGTTTCTTTTGAAATCAAATGCCACCATCTTTTATACTCAGTTTGCCTTTTGATTACCTGCTTGCTTTTGAATCTTGAAATATGCTTACTGCTTTTTAATCTGTTCATTTTCTGAATTTGTTCATCTCCACAAAGCTGATTTTAGCCATAGTGTCATTCATTTACAGGAACAGATTGGCACTGCTGCTTTTGAGAATGAGTGAGAAAGTTCACTGACATTTTGACACTCTCAAGAAACAGAAAGACAGCATCACCATGGTGTTTTTTAAATTTCTTCTGCAATTCTTAGTATCAGGATAGTATGTGTTGCAGATGATACTGCGATTACTGAGCACATATAGCTTTTTTCCCTGTTTGCAGTGGAGTGCAATTTTAGCTTTTTTTTTTAAATTTTTTTTATTGTACTTATATTTTAACAGTTCAAGTATTGGATTCCCATATCCTTCACTGTTTTTTATTTTTATCATTTCAATATTTACTGAGTTTTCCTGCTTATCTGCCTGTTTGCATACAACCAGGGCTGATACAGTTTTTGTAAACAAAGTATCTTGCAGATATGTCCTTTCTGTAAAACACAGCCTTTTATGTATTATTATATATCAATAGGATTCCACAGTTGAATGAGCCAGGTTTTGACGTATTCTTGTTTTTGCTGTAATAACTCTAATGGATGAAAAAAGTAAGCACAATCAAATAAACATAGCATATTTTTCAATAACTCTAAAGCAAACAACACCCTAAAATGCTGGAATTTCCTATAACCTCGGTAGTTCTTCAGTGCTCTATTTCATTAATTTTTTTATAGATTAAATGTTTTCATTCAGGAGTTGGGCTCAATGATCCTGATAAATCCCTTCCAACTCAGCATATTTAGTGACTCTATGATTCTTGATTTCAGAATCATAACTTACCCTTTATTATGAGAATATACTACAGTAGAAAAAGAGAGCTATTAAAAATGGAAGAAATAGAAGCAGGAAAAAATGCAGTGTTCATGAAACTGAAGTTATTAAGAAAAAAATCTAATAGACAATGCATGGTCATGAATTTAAGGAGAAGGAGCAGGACAAGGAGAAAAAACTGAGTGTTTTAGTCAGGAAGAATGAGTTTGATATGGCAATGGAAGTAGCGAATCTTTGTATTCATTTCTAACACAGGTAGGAAAATATAAGCATTGTTGTTCCAAGATCTCTGTCCATTTATACAGAAGGAAGACCAATTGAAATGCAGCAATTACAGAAAACCATCCAGGAGCGTCAGCCCTTGATGTCTGGCCTTTCCTTTCTTGGCTCTTTTTGGAATCCACTTGACTTGAAAACCAGATACTAAGGTTGTAAACAGGTTTCCAACTGAGCACTGAGAAGTGCCTATTTTGCAATAGGCTGTATATAGGCTGCAAGTCTAGCAAAGAAAAATAATGAGAGCATATGGAATTATTATCTATAAATGCAGGATGAGAAAGAATGTATTATGTGGGAGGATGCTCTTAAAACAGAAAAATAATGCTGGCACAAGAACAGCACATCTAATTTGGGAAACAAGATTTTTTCTGATCTCCAGAGCAGCTATTTCTGCAAACAAGATCTCTGTACCTGTTGCACTTTTCTTGGCTAGGCATGGCAAGAGCCAAGCAAGTAAAAACCACATGAACAAACTCCAGCACTCAAGAATCAGTGGCAGTGAACCATATTCAGGTTTACTGTATAAACTATAGTGTAGAAAGGTCAAGAAAGTGATGAAAAATGAAGACTGCTCATTGCTTATGACAGCACATCTCAGGTTAGTGAGGATATTTTAAAGAGTGAGAATCTTCTTTAAGTACCTGTTGTAACAATTATATACAGCACCTCTGTGAAACCGTTGTTCCTGGCAGCTGTACATCAGGAATCATGGTGCTGTGATCTGTTATCACTGGGTGTATTGGCATTCTTTTTAATGTTATCAAATTTTTTTAATGATTGTTTTATTTTCTTTGAAAAATGGCAGTGTTTGAATCTTACTTCAAAGTCTGTCTCTTGAGTTTTGAGGTTATAGAGTACAAATCTTATTATAATCTTCAAATTGCTTTATATAAAAATGGAAAGGAATCATCTCTTCTAGTTTCTGTAAGCACCAAGGAGATTTGAAGTCACTGTAGCATCTTTTCCCCAGTGTCTTCCAAATTATTTTTAAGCATGTAACCTTCCATAGCCAAGTCCAGTAGTCTAGCCTCTATCTCTGTCCATTGGCCTCCTCTAAATAGTTCTAAAGTCCATTAACTTGTTTCAGTTTAATTTTATAGAGGAGTAAAGGTGTCAAAATCATTAGTCTAATGAACAGTTTGAAGAACAGTAGCTGCATCAGGCAAATACACCTGCTTTTAACATTGACTAGCTGGTCAGCTGGCTGTTCCATAAAGACACGTATAAACAACCAACAGCTGTTACCCATGATGGTTCTTCTCCAGCCAGAATGTAGGGAACATAAGAAGTAGCACCATTTTGCAGTCTCTAGAGGATTTGAGGACAAGGACCAGACCAAGAAGTATCCAGCACCATCCAGTGAGGTGAGTGATAGGAGGCAGAGCTTTGGCTTTGGCTTAGGGCTGAGTTAGACAGGGACGTTATGTGGTGTATGGAAGGATCCAGAGCTTAGCATAATTGAGACCAAAAACCATGGCACACACATCCATAGAAAATCTGTCATTTCTGGTGATGCTGCATCTCTTTGTGAACCTTGTGGAATATCTTTTGGAAGAAAACTATCTTTAGAATATCTTTGGAATATCTGTAGAATATCTTTGGAATAACTTTTTATGTCTTGAAATAAATTATTTGTGTAGGTGTTTGCCCTGATGATACATGATGTACTGTGTTTATATGGAGGTATATGGAACCCATATGTAGTGTTTTGGGGGTATTTTTGGTGCATTAAAAAGAAGTCTGTGCTTAAACTTAAGCAAAATGCATATAAATACTTATTACCTAATGTGCAAAGCCAGTGACATTTTCCTTCTAATGCAGTCACCAAGTAGAGCAAAAAGTTTGGTGTTGATTATTTTATGATACTAAAGGAGTTGTTTATTATAGTACTTGAGGGGGTTGGTTGATGCTGTTGGGGTGCAGAGCACCAGGAGAGCCAAGGAAGAGTGCAAGGTTCTTATTACTCTTACTGTTACAGTATTAGCAGTCTCTTTTTGTGTGCTTTGTTTTTTCTGAATGCTTCAGTATTGCACTGTGTAACCTCAAGCAATACATGTTGTTTAATTTGTTCATTACTTGACAGTATTGGTGTTTGGCTATATTAAATTTGGAACAAAATTATGTGCTGTGAATACTCCCAAGCGTAAAACCACAATTCTCTTTGTTAGCTACCTACCAACTGCTTGCTTACTATATTAATAGTTGGTCTCTATTCCATCAATGTATTCTGAGATGGAAATGTGACCACACCAACCTCAGAATATCAAGTCCCTCTTAAAAATACAAACAGATAATAAGATGCAACAGGCACCATATTTGTTGATAATTATAGGTTGATCATTCAGTGTGTACATCTCAAGGTCAATTGTCTTTGATCTTTGCAGAGATTCAGTAACTGCTCTGAAATTCAGCAACAAGTGTCTAATATTCACAAAAGGAAAGGGAACTTGGTCTGTAGGGCAACTACAAAACCATTTTACCCACTGAATTGCCAGGTATAACCAGCAATATGACATTAGTGGGAGCTAAACTGCCATTTACAACTGTCTTTCATAACCTAAAGCCACTTTATAAATGAGATTAACTATGCTGTTTAAATCAGTGTTACAGAATGAGGTAGAGGTGGGGTGTTATTTAACTCTGGAGAATATCCACAGCCTGCAATTTCAATTTTTTGGAATTTAATTACCACAGCTGTAAAAGTACATTTTCAGTACAACCTTGTTACGAATATCCATGCTAGAAAGCCACTTCTGTCTAGAGTATTCCATTTAAACACACAAAAAAGTTAGTGGTTAGTCTTAACCTGTTCAAACATATGGGATCTCACTTCGATTATGCAGTTTTGGTCCTGATGTTTCACAAAGTTTCATATCGAGGTGAATTTAGAGTGTTGAGAAAAGTGCCCCGAGTTCACCACCTAGCCCTGACTCTCCCTGTCCCCCTGCCCAGAGCCCAGGACCCCACGTCAGCCCCATCTCTGTGCCACAGAAACAGCACCACAGTGCGTTGTCCACCTCCCCACAGCCCTGCCCAGACAGCAGCATTCCCAGGCGGTGCCCAGTACCCAGCTCTGGGTCTGTCCTGGTCCCCTGTGCCTGCCCTGCTCCTGTCTGGGGACAGGGGTGGTGGGACAGGCTGTGGCTGCCAGGCCCTGCCATCACAAACCCGGGGAAATGCTATTCCCTGCACCACAGCACTTACAGTCTTACTGCAAAAGCACTAGGAAGATGTCCTTAAATTCTTCCCACATGCTTTGCTGAAGGAATTCCTGAGTGTGTAGAATGAGTGCAATTTGATTTTTAAAACGCCGGTAAAATTTTCTGGGTATGTTACTTTAAAATGAAGCAATGCTATTATCTGTTGGAGGTGAACACAAATGCTGTCAATATATTCAGTCCAGAATTAAATAAAAACAATAAAATGCTTGTGTAAAAATACTTCGAGCAGAGATTTCACTTCCTTTTTCCTTGATGTCATGCTGAAGACAGTCCATCGCCACCACCCTTGGAGATTTTGGAATGCTCTGCCAGAGATACTGTGCAGAAGGAGGCTACTCTGGATTGTGACTAATTTGGGGGGAAAAAAAAAACAAAAAACCAACCAAACCAAAAACCAACCAGCTCTCATTTTAAAGTAATTACGCGTATGACAACAAGCAGAATGTCCAATACAAGGAGCTATTGCTGCAGTCCTGAGTGCACTTTAAACGCCTCTTCCTTCAGGAGGAATGAAGCCTTCCCCTTGTCCGGGCAGTTGTATTTGAATGCTTTGGGCCAGGACATTTGGGAGGAACAGAAGAAAGATAGAGGCTGGAGAGCTTTTATCTGACTGTAAGTCATTAAAACAAACGAGATGGTTCACTGAAACAGTGGTATTAAAGTAAAATGAGTAAAAGTATGCCTAGGGCATAGTAAAATCTTTAATTCGTCATTCATTCTCAGCCTTAGCCAGTGACTGATGGACAGTGTCAGAAGAGTGTCCAGATTAGATTCTGAATGAATCGGTTTACTATAATATTAATGCAGTACAATTGCTGATCCACTTATTTTTTTATTGCATAGACTTAGTTCTTCACAGTTTTCCTTACCTTGGGGGTATGCTCAGTTCACCCACCGATTTAAATGAATTCCATTGAGTTACACTGAGTTCCCACGGAAGTAAAAAGTCTGTCGTAAAGTGGGGTTCTTAAAAAACTGGCTGAAGTAACTTTGTCTTGAGTAATGGTAGTATGATACAGCCCAGATTAGTTCAGTACTGTGTCCCAAACATTTTATTCTATCCCGTGACTACCTGCCATGGCCCTTTTATTTGACTAACTTTATGCAGAGGATAATAGACACTCTTCTGCAATATGGGTGAGTAAACAGAGTGAAGTTATAATATCCTGTATTGGCTAGAAATGGTCCTGCTAAAAGCATCTGCAGTATAATTTATGCACATACTTCATTACAGCAAACTTTCTTTGCAATGAGGTGTCTGGGTAGTGAAAAATAACTTCAGCTTAAAAGGGAATGGGGTTGTTATTACTCTTTTTTTCATCCTCATAACCTCACAGTGGTGTTAAGTTTTATATATAAAACCCATCAACTGCATTTTTAAGCACATCTCATGTCTAGGCCTTTTTCAGGACTCAATTTGTACAATTTTTTTCTCCTTTAATTTTATTCCCAAATTTATTTTTTTAACCTGGTAACAGTAGCAATTTCCCTCTTCATGTAGGTCACACAGACCAAATATTACTTCCAAGATAAACTGATACTTAAGAAAAAAATAAAACAGAAGATTGTCTTTGCCTGGGTAGAACTTTTCTACCAAATAAAACAGTCAGGGACAGATAAAGTAATCTAAAACAATAATTTTTTAAAAAATTTTTTTAAAATATGTTTTCCTCACAAGGGAATGTTGCAAATTTATCATCTATGAGAAACTTTTCTAGAGATCTGCTTGGCTTTTATTTTTCAATATATAAAAACCTTTTCTTTCTTTTTTTTTTTTTTTTTCTAAATAGAGGGGAACAAAAGCCATACTATTTTGGTAATATTGTATTGATAATATTATTGGTAATTATTATTTGATAATATTATTGGTAATATTTGGTAATTGTCCCAGCAATTAAGCAGGTGGTGTGATAAAGGTCTATCCCACGAAAACGTTATGGTAAGAACTATCCTCCTTTACTGAAATCAAATAGATTTCAGTCATGCTTTTAAAGAGCCTTTGTGAATCAGGTTCATGAGGCCACACATGATGACACGCTGTAAGTTCATTGTTGGTTTGAAGAACAAGCATTCAGCCAGCCTTAGCTCCCTGTAATATACATGTAGGACATGACTTCCCCCAGTCTCACTCTCACAGTAAATAATCTTCATACAGCCTGGCTAACTGAGCACTTGGTTTGCTCTGTCATGTCTTAGGAAAGTTGTAAAGCTAAAGATACTGAAGTTGGAAAGGATTTTGTCAGAGCGAGCTTTTTTTTTTCAAAAGTTAGTGATTCAGATGGATGGAGATTGAAAGATTGAACCTTAGATGAGCATCACCTCATTCCCAGTGTTGATGACACAGAGATATACTTTGTCTTAGTATCTAGAGTCACAGTGGGTCTTACATGGGTAGATTAATTTTGGAGGAGAAGTGGAAATTTAATAAACAATTGACATGAAAAAAACCATACAAGTTTCCATTTTTAGTTCTTTAAGTAGTCTAAGCTAGTTATAGAATATTATGGAAAACTATTCCCAGTGGGTCCAATACCTTTTCTATCTTGACCTTTTTTTGCTACTTTGTTCATTGAAACCAAGTTTAATTAAAATGATGATAAAAATGGGCTTGGGAGTTCAGCCTGTACTGAGTCTCAAAACAGCACTATTCCATGACTCATATGAATTAATGATAGTCTGTTACTGAAGGCTGTTTTTGTCCCATTATTAGACAGAAAAAGTTAAAGAGGCTTTCAAGGCAAACAGAAGTTGAATTTTTGATATGGAACAATCATAAAAATACAGTTTTAAAGACAAAATTATTTTCATGCCTTTTCTGTTGCAGATAGCCTTTGAGGAAAGTTCTATTCAAATAACCTATTGAAATTACTTCCTGCAGTAGACTTCTAGTCTGGCTTCTTAACAAGCTGGTCTGATAGATGTTTTTTAGAGGCTGAAGTTATGTCTAGTAAATAATATAAGTCCTTTAGGGCCCCTGGCCAAGGAAGTTGGCCAGCTGAATAAGACTCAGGAGACCTAAACTGTATTCCAAATTTCAAGACTAGCCTTTTGGGAAACTTTGTTATCCAAAAAACAGAGCAAATGGTATTGGCTGCTTTTGTGAAGGGATGTGAAAACTGTTTATGAAAAATTCTGCAAAGGACCTACTTATTGCTATTCTTATTATCAAGAGAAAGGGCTCCATGCAAAATTACACAGAATGTCCATTTTCTCCCTAAAGAAGAAAATGAAGATGAATGCTTCAGCATGACTGCTAATGATTAACCATGCCACAGTTATAATATTTTGTATTATTGGACAGTCTTGGAATGTGTGGTGACAGAGTTTTTCCCTTAAAGGCAGACTTTTTGCATGGAGCATGCTTTCTTTAGGGATTATTGGCATATGCATACACAGTGGAGCACTGTGCCACCAAGTGTGTTGTCTGTGGATTTCTGATCTGAGCAAAAAGTTGGAGGAAGCCTGAAACATTAACCATATGGTCATGCTGGAGGCTGCCCTTCCAGCCTGGTAGGGGCATAGCCAGGCACTGCTGGAGTCTATGCCAAGATTCTTTAAATCTACAAATCTTTCTGTCCTCTGCATACTGTCCAGCATTGCTAAGTGTTTTGCAACACGCTCAACCCAGGTTTTTATTTTTCTATCTTTTATTCAGGAAGAGAAGCAAAGAGCTGGTTGAAAAAGTCCAGCTCTCCTGACTCATAAACATGTTTTCTCTATGAAAGAAATTATTTCCAGGAATCTGCTACCTAACAGATTCTTTTTCAGATTGATTTCATCACCTGTGCTCTGACTTTAGAAGCCATTTTAATGTTTCATTTTTAAAATTTTTATTTTATCTAATGTAACAAGAAAATAAATTGTACTTGAGTATCCTGGATTTTAAGGCCGGGGGAATAAATAAGGCTTTATCAAAAGAATGCCCATAATGGTATGATTTAGTCAGTCACACCTTTTGTGTCACTCAGCAGCATTTCAAGAGATGTGGAAATTGTCTGGGGAAAAAAAAATATGACGGCATGGGCAGCTCATGCTTTGTATGCTGGTTGCCATTGTTTTCTTCTTTCCCTTTCCCCCACCATGTTTCAGCTTGGTCCATGTCCCTTTGGATAAGGCAACTGATCTCTTCACTTCCAGTGTTGTAATGGTCTAGTATGCCTGCCTCCCTCTGTCCTTAGTTTGCCAGGTCTGTGGATGGATGTATTTATCTGCTCTTTGTGTATGTCTTTAATTAGTTTTTTTATTGTGCACTGCATGATATATTACATAATGTCCATGGGCCATAAGAGCCAAAAACCCATCATTTAAATTCAAGAAGTGGCTTGACTCCCACTTTTTAATTTTTTGCTTACTGCAATTCCCAGATCCACTGGTTTTCCACTGTAGGATATCATTGCCCTACATATTCCTAAGATTCCAGATAAACCACTAACATTTAGAGTTGATTGATGTATATTTAGCTTGGGAAAGTGGTCTGCAGCTTCAGTTCATGGTTATCCTCAGGCAATTTCTTATAATATTGCAGACCATTTCAATTCTGACATCAAGACACAATTCTATCTATTCACTGCTCCTACTGTGGTACCAACTTATTTCCCAAAAGCAGTGCACAGCCTTCTGGCTGAGTATTACTGATAGGAAAGCATATATGATGATATCAGTTAAATTATCTAGAATTGTGTCCCAATTATTTACTTATTTTCCTTGCTTTTTTTTTTTTCTTTTCTTTTATTCCCGTTTCACCACCAGCTGCATTCAGACCAGGATAAAGGAGATGGATCACTTAAATACATCCTTTCTGGAGATGGAGCAGGAGACCTCTTCATTATCAATGAAAACACTGGTGACATCCAGGCCACAAAGAGACTAGACAGGGAAGAAAAGCCTGTATACATACTCCGTGCCCAGGCTATAAACAGAAGGACTGGAAGACCAGTGGAACCAGAATCTGAGTTCATCATTAAGATCCATGATATCAATGACAATGAGCCAATGTTTACAAAGGATGTTTACAATGCCAGCATTCCCGAAATGTCAGATGTTGGTAGGTGCTAACTAGTAACTGATTTCAGTGTCTGGTCTGGCTTCTTTCCATGGAGTTATTGAAGGGCCCAGAGTTTACAGGTGTTGAATATACATCCCCTGTTCGCGTCTGGAGTAAAAGCACCTCAGACATTTAAAATAAATTTAAAAAATCCAGGAAAATAGCGGCAACAGTTTGTTGGAATGAGAGGTGTCAGCTGGGTAAAACATGCCTCCTCTGTTTTATCACAAAAAATCAAAGCTGATACCATCTGGTTTAACATCAACGAAAGTGACTTGAGCTCTGTTTCATGACACCTGTAGAGTTTAATATGTGTTTTTAACATGATTTAATAGCAGTGTGGTAATATGGTATTCCATGGTCACTTGTGTCAATGCCACCCCTAGATCTGTTCAGCAACCCTTCTGTAATTCAGGAAGGTAAGGAAAAATGGAAAAGGTCAGGTGCAGAAGGGGTTGTACACATTTCTGTCACCCACTGGTTCTGAGATATGCCATTAACTTCCTATGACCTTTGTTGCTCTTTCCATGCAAAAGAAAAGAGCTCCAAAGTTCCATTGAAGTCCACTGAAATCTTTTTATTTATTTAAAATATATTGAGCTGTAAAAATCAATCAAGGAAAGAAAAAAAAACTTCATTGGAAAATTATTTTAAGATGGGATCTTTCCATGAGATGTTAATAGGTTTTGATGCTTTGTCTCTGATTCTTAGGGAGGTCATTGTGATTTCTTTGTCAGATAGCAATGGATGGTTGAATTCCAAGAAGCACATCTCTAATCTGAAACAATGTCCAGGGAGAGAAGCATTAATTAATCATGATCAAGAATGAGATTAAAATAAAGCTCAAGCAATATGAAAATAAAGACTTTGGGGCATATTCTGTCCCCTCATTCATGGGATTTGTCACATGGATGAAAACTCATCTGGTGAAGTGAGAACCTAATATTCACATTTTAATATGTGAAGTGAACATTTTAGTCACAAATGGTTTTAAATGCCAAAATGTAAGCTAAACTGTATGTTTCTTAGCACTTTGCCTAGGATTCAACACCATTTCTTTCTGTAGAAGATACACAAAGAACCAGATTTACATTTCTATGTCAAATACCTTATGAGCATGAATAAGTTTGCAAAAGTATGTTCTTGACCTAGTTTCAAATTCTGAATGCTTTCAATATCTGGAGAAGGGTGCATTTTTGTTTCGTTCATGAGAAACACAATGAAGGATCCACAAATCCAATCAATAATTCTGTTTGAATGAGATGAGAATAAGACAGGTACCATTTTGGGTTCATGTCCCTTATGAACAGAGAGAATTCTACAAAGTAAGTATATTTCTAACTTCCTGCCACAAGTGACCTGAACATGAATTATTTTTTCTCTACATCATAAACTGTCTTTCCCATGAGAAAAAACCTATTAATTTTTATTTTCTTTAATTTTTCATTGCAGGTACCTTTGTTGTGCAAGTCACTGCAACTGATGCTGATGATCCTACATATGGGAACAGTGCTAAAGTTGTCTACAGCATTCTCCAGGGACAACCATATTTCTCTGTTGAATCTGAGACAGGTCAGGGGACCATATCTGTCATTCTGTGACAATTTCTTTAATTCAAAATGATATGCTAAGCCAAGCTAGGATATACTAGTAAAAAAACTTTGAAGAGATTATATTTTACTCAGTGCAAAATCTGACAAATTTAATAGAGCACTACATTTGTAAACATGACACCTACATTATTTTAATCTTACCAGCAAAGCCTAATAAATACAATTAGAACTGGATGTGAACCAGTATTCAATCATTTTTAACAAGCAGTCAGTACAGAGACTGCAGTGGATACTTAAATTAAACCAAATAGGTTGTCTTTTGCATGAAAGAGAGACACAGGTGGGTGTGGAAAAAAGTGCTTAATCCTCGTAGATCTTCATAATGGCTAAATTAAGACTGAGGGTTTGTTCAGATGAGTTTTTTTTCTCCTGCTTCTTCAAAACTTGCTTAAAGTAATTATGATTTCTGTACATCTGCAACATATCACTTTAATGCTAATTTTATGAAAGAAATCTTAATTAAGAGTAATGATAGAAGAGGTAAAATTGACTGTTGCACTAAACTAGAAGATCACAAATAGAATCCCAAAGTTCTGAGCTCTGTTTTTGGAAGATGTTTAAATTATGCACAGTGACTGGAATTTTTAATGTTCTGACTAACAGACAGCTTTGGAACCTGTGCATGTAAAACATATGTATTTTGTCTGACTGAATCTGGTGTACCATTGACTACCTGACTATATAGATAGTTTCTTCCCAAGCTTTCTAACTAAATTTTCCAAAAAGAAACAAAGAATCTCAAAGAACTCCTTCAGTGGAACCATCCACTGTGTTAGGTTGCTTGAAGCTAGGGAAGTCAGTTCTCCTCAGCACCCTTATGGGAAAGACATAGATTATGCCAGACAATTAATCAGGTTTAGGATTGTTTCTTAAATAAATCCTAGAGACTCAGGCAGGGAAAAGGAAGGACAGATTATATGTCTCAAACTGAAACCTGAGTTGAGAGAGCGTACAGTTCTGAAAAGAGGGAGAGCCAAGATCAAAGGGATCTTCCCTTCAAACATAAGGAATTAGATAATACAAGCCAGGATTTTTGCACTGATGCACTCTTGGACAGTATAGTATGTGCTCTTCTAGAGTTATAATAAGGATAAAGTAGCTGGGAGTTCACCAGTAATAAACTTCTATCAAGAGGTTTGTCCGAGGCAAGGGAAGCTAGGTAAACCACAGTCTTGATCTTCCTGCCATGGAAATCAATTGCAGAACTGGAGTGAAACATATCTCTTTCAAAGCTACTGAATTTTGTCATGGATTTCAGTATTTGAATTTCACCCCTTTTGCCTACAAAGGAGTCAGTTCTTACCTTAAGAGACCCAGCGAGAATGCAAACATTTTGCTTCATGGTAAATCTGAATGACTAAATTTCAGCAGGAGTTGGCCTTATAACTGATATTTGTGCCTTTGAAGAAGGAAGTGACTAGCAAATAATTTGAATCAATGTATAAATAGAAATGTATATACTCAGGCATGTTTGGATGCTCATTATTTTCATAATTTTCTTAATTAATTTCTCCCATTTAATGTTGTTGCACTCTTAAATGATGTATTGCTGAAGTTAGCTGCTTTTTTTTTACCACATCTGTCAAAATAATGAACAAACAGCCTTTTTCCAGTTCAGTGAGAGATTTTAGCATGGAACTGAAAGAGGGTAAATAGTTATGTAAAATAACATGGCTCACAAATAAGTAGAACATCTTTCTGTGAGTACCACTAATACTGTGTCTGTCACATCAGCAGTAGCCTGAGATGTGACATGACAAGTCTGTAATTTAATGAGCCATCTCATAACAGTAAATATTTGTCCTGGGCAAAGTTTACTTACTACACAGGGATTGTTTTGTTCTTTAGACAGCCAGGTTTTTTTAATAAGAATTTCCATCAAAGTCACTACCTGTGGACTCCCCACTCTTTAATTTTCATGCTTACAGGCATTATTAAAACTGCTTTACTGAACATGGACCGTGAAAATAGAGAGCAATACCAAGTGGTCATCCAGGCTAAAGACATGGGAGGCCAGATGGGTGGATTATCAGGGACCACCACCGTGAACATCACTTTGACTGACGTAAATGACAACCCACCTCGCTTCCCCCAGAGTATGGAATATTTACATTCTATGTTGTAACACTAAAATGGACAAAAATGGTTCTTGTTTTGTCTTTTGTTTACCTTATATACTGTTTCTTCTACTGTGAATTTAGCAAGTATCAAACTTCCTTTAGGAAAGCAAAAGAGAACACATACATAAGCAATAGCATAATTCTAAGGTTAATTGAAATAATTGGGAAACAAATATTTAATATTTTTACTCCAGTTGCAGCTGACAGTCTTAGAGGTGAATTAATGTGCAGAAAAAACTTCCATTTTTCCTATGTATTAAATGGCTTTGAACTGTATTTCTTGTTCACTATTATTTCTTTCAGACTTTGTGATTGATTGCGTTTTAAGGTATCTGTTGTAATCTAATATATTTAAGTTCTGAAACAAATTTATTTAAGCAAAAATATCCCAAGAGAAATTCTATAGAAATTAGTAGTTATAACCAGAAAGCATTTGCTCAATGGATTTTCCTATATTCTTTACATACAGAAACAAAAGCATGTACATAAATATACCAGGTATTTTTTCTTATTTACTTTCCCTGTCTCAAATAATTCTCAAATAAGTATCTGTGTGATACTTACGGGAATCAATTGAGCAAGCTCTCTTAGAAGAGAGCTTTCATAATTTGTATGAATGACCATTCATGGCCATAAGGGATTCAAAGTGATTCAGCTTTCATCCTCTTCTCTTTCCCTCTCTTTACTTCCTTCTTTCTCTCTCTTTTTTTTTTTACTTTTTTCCTTTGTCTAACCACTGCTCTCTGTATGTTGTGTGTGTATTGCAATGTCAGTGTGTGTCAAAGTCAAGAGCAGCTGCTACAGAGAATAATTGCAGATACTATCAGACAAATCAGTGAGTTTTGGCAGTTAAGTCACTGGGAAAGTTATTGGAAGCAACTTGTCATTTAGGTTCAAAGTCTGGTTTTAGCTGTGGGCAAAGAGTTTCCATTTAAATTAGAACAACTTAAGAAATATAGCACTCTGCCTCCAATGAGTTAATTATGCATCTCTGGACATAAGTGTCTTCAATATAAAAGATGGAAGATATAGCTTCATAATGCCAGCACTCCACAAGCAGAGCTTTTTTCAGACAAAAATTCAATGTAGTATATTTTCAACAGGCATTTGAGCTGGATTCGGCTTTAGCATTACTAAGCTGCCCTGGCTTCTGACAGTTCTTAATATTTGCCCTTTGGCCTCAAGACATTTTTCATACACAATTCTGATACAGCCAACAGAGACCATGAGAACATCCAGAAAGGGACATCTGTTGCTAAAGTTACATGTTTGTAGCAAAGCAAAATGCCCATCCTCCATATGAAAAGACAGATAGAAAAATAAGTAACTTTAACTGACATGGAAGTGGGAGGTGAAGGCTTTTGCCCCAGGAAGGTCTGTAGACACAGTGGCTCACTGCCTCACCTGCACATGCCCAGTGTGGACAGTGCGCTGAGAGATGGTGTCCAATGCACCTTGAGACTGACTAACCAGATTTCCCTCTCTCTCTGCTCTAGGCACATACCAGTTCAGAGCTCCTGAGTCTACGCCACTTGACTCCCCAGTTGGCAGGATAAAAGCTAATGATGCTGATGTGGATGAAAATGCAGAGATTGAATACAGCATCACTGAGGGGGATGGATACGACATGTTTGGAATTACCACAGACAAAGACACACAGGAAGGAATTATAATTGTGAAAAAGGTACACATCTTATAAATCCTACAAATCTTTTGTTAATTTGAATTCTATCTGTTGGGAATCTCTACATTACCTATGAAAAGTTTCTTTTATACAAGTAGTTGGTATTCTTCCTCTTACACCTCCTTTACTAAATGAATGCACATCCTTTGGAGGACCTGAAAGAGCAAATAACCTAAGGAGTGGGGTGCAATTGAGAAAAAATTCTACAGCCTGAACATACCGTAGAAAAACTCAGGGAAGCACCACCATCCAACTGTGATTTTCTCCCTATGATTCTTACAGGATTTGCCCACTTAGTAGAAGGTATACTGTGTTAAGACAACAGAAATAATGAGAATCTCATTGCCTATTTTGCATTACCAGAGGATGTTGAATGTGCAGCTATAATACCTTAAAGTACATAGACAAATTTCTTTCAACTCACATTTTGTAAAAATTTAATAAATATATCGGCTTTTGCTTTAGAAAAAGAAATCACGGCGCCTGGCGAGATCACAGTGGACATCATCTACTAGGTTGCACATTGGGTGTCAGAAAAGGTTTGAGAAATATTGTTTACAGTGGGTTATCAGGCAAACTTGATAAGGTTACAGATATCATCCTTCATCAGTTCAAGTTCAGTCATCACTAGATAGACATTGTGTAGATTTTCCGAACATGCACTTGCTTGTTGATATCAGTACGACACCTGTCATTACTTGTTTTTTAGGAGATGCCTTCCAGGGTCTGATTATGATATCAGTCTAACTCCGTTTGCATTTCTGTCTGTTGCTGACAGAAGCTATGAATCTTCTGCAATGTAATGAAAAAATGGGGTGACTACTCTGCCCCCACATTTCTCCAAGTAGTGACAAAGAGACTCTAAATGCTGTTTCTTTGTAGTTTTAACAGTGTGTGTTATAGTCATAGCCTAACATAAAATCATATTTGGCTTTGTGGGTGGTCCTGGATATCCAGACGCTACATGTCACCGTGCTTCATTTCAGTGATGGAATGCCAGTGTCTAAACAAGAAATACCTAGAAAATCTTCCCTCCTTCAGTCTGTGGTGCTAATGGACAAGAAACAGCCAAGAAATCATCAAATTGACAAAAATGACAGAATAACAGCCATGAAGAGTTAAGGCTATTTGAGAAAACTACGTTTCCAGGAGTAGTTTAGGAGCTCCAGAAGCAGAATTCCTTGGAAAAGTGGTTTTCTTCTTAATGTATTTTCAGGGCATAGAGCCCTTTCTGCTTTTTGTTTGCATTTTAATCCCATTTCAGGCTCCTGTTATCTAGCACAGGCCTCTCTATGACTTCCCACCATTCATCCTGCTCATGTGGCTGAGAGTCACAGCAATCCCCACAAACTTCTCGAACTTTTTTCTTTTTTTTTCTTCCCAGGTACTGGATTTTGAAAATAAAAACTTATATATTCTCAAAGTGGAAGCTGCCAATACTCATGTGGACCCTCGATTCCTGTACTTGGGGCCATTCAAGGACTCGGCTACAGTCAGAATTCAGGTGGAGGATGTAGACGAACCTCCCATGTTCAGCAGACCAGCATACATAATGGAAGTGAAAGAAGATGTTCCAGTAAACAGTATAATAGGAACAGTAACTGCTCAGGATCCAGATGCTGCCAAGAACCCTGTCAAGTAAGCATATCCTACTTCAGCTTGTCTAGGATTTTTTTACAGCTTTAATTCTGCTTTTATCATAACAGCACACACAAAAACCAATCACTTGTAACAATGTGAATTGTAGGGCATACTTGAATATGATGTGTTGTACATGGTAAATGATCTCTAACGCTTGAGCATATCTAGGTATGTGTGAATGTGTTTGCATGGCCTTTGCATCCTGAATTATGTCTTAATCTCTTCAGTAACTAATGTATGTTGTTATTTCTACTATGAAAAAAATTTACTGCAAAAGGAGCAGTAAGAAAATATTAGTGTTCCCCTTCCACCTTTAACATTTTCTAGTGCAGTGCATCCTCTTGGCTATATGACAAGGGGGTGATTCAGCAGCCTTTTCTTCTTTCGTCTGTCCAGACCTGCTTAACAGAGGCCACATTCATGTTCTGTAAATTGCAAGGAGAAATGCCTCAAGATCAGCTCATGTGCATGCATGGGCTCTGATCTCACCTGCATCAGTGTAAGGTTTGTAAGATAAGATAAGAGTCAGTCTCATGAGCTTCATAAATTAACACTTGCCATGAATCCGTAAATTAATCTTAGAGGAAGTGGAGGAAATGTTAAGGTTGGAGTAGCTATACCTAAGTCATCTTTTTTTGTAAATTAAGATGTTTATTGTTTCAGTGCATGCTGGAGTGCTTAAGTCATGTTCAATAGAGTATAAAAGAGCTTTTAAATAGTTGTGTGCTTTAATTAAAGTTCATCACTACTGACAAGGCAGCAAGAGGAAGAATTGAAAAGTGCAGAAATATTAAATCCAGGTCAATTTTCAGCAGGTTTCTGAGTTATGCATCTTGGAAATTCAATAGTAGCCTTTGACCAAAATAGAACACTGAGGGTTTAATAGAAATCTAGTCCATCAATACTTTGCACTTTTGCAAAAAAACTATCTTTTTTCAAGATCTTTTACAATAATGATTAAGTTTTAAGCTCTTAGCTCATTCTGTGAGAGCAGTAAATATAATTTAAATTTCCTAGATTAAGAAGATAAATCTAAAACGTTTCTGGCAGAGACCATCTCTGTCTTCAGTTCGCATGGCATGCCCTACACGTGAGTTCTTGTTTGAGACTAAACCTTCTGACTTTAATTAGTGTTTTCTTAAATTTGTATCGTGACAAGTAACAATTATATGACGTTCTGGGACAGCAGAGCAGAGTCACTTAAAGAGCAGCATAATGTTTTGCAGACTTTGGTGAAGCCCCAGGACAGAATGAACATCTTTTGTAGCACGTTTTCATGGGCATGCTAGCATGAAGATGAAAAATTGGTTGGGGTGGCACCCAGGCTCCTTGCAGTCTTCACAGGAACCTGCTCTTTTATATCTAATGGCACTGGAGAGTAAGGAGAGTGCTTCCCTCCTTCCCTGTGGTGATAACTACAACCATTTGCATTTCACACCCACACCAGCTCCTAATTATAAGTGATTTACAGTGGATAGGGACTGTGCTGTTCATTGTTGAGTACTGCCTACCGGCTCTTTGCTATTAATTGAATGTGTGCGCTAAAACTTATCTAACTTTCAAAGGGCAGTCCTTTAATACCGTATAAGTACTTTGCATATTTAAGTATCAGATAGTTACTGGGCAAAATTTAGTAGAACTGTCAGAACTGATGCAGTGCAGCAGAAAGCTTGTCTACTTTTTACCTTAACAGCATGCAACATCTTAGTGCAAGAAGAAAAATAAAAATGTGAAAGAGGTTAGAGTAATAGAAATAAACATAGCAAGAGAAAAACATGAAAATCAGTAAAAGAGAAAGGAAATCAGCAGAGAGCAGTAGCCTGAGAGATGTTAACTTGCAATAAATGTAATTTTATGGTGCTAATATCTTGGGTATCTGCTAGAATTTAGGGGCATGGGTTGAGTCTGCATCTTTTTGACAGGGTAATTTTTTTTCCTATCATGCAATAGAGACGCTAAATCCGATTTTCACTCTGAGCTTCGGGGAAGATGCAATTAGACTGTATATATACGACTTGTCACTTGCTTGTCAATTTTTCTTGATGGTTAAAAATAAAATCTTCAGACACTTGATACTACAATGAAAACCTTCCATTTTCTCCTCTACTCGAGTGAAGATTTCTCTCTGAAACAAACTGAGCCCTAACTCTGTTAGATGAAAGCCCCTTTGATCTTCCATTAAAGGAAACCTTCACAATATCATTATGAAAATGCATTATGAAAAATTCACACACACATCCCTTCCTGACCCACAAATCTTCCTGACTTGTGGTTACATTAGACAGCAAGCTGCTGAACGTCAGAAGACAATGAAGGGATAGCAAAATATGAAGCGGATATCTGCCCTGGTTGTAAGATTGTATAATCATTTGTGACCTATGTATTGGTAGAGTTAAATTGCATCAGTCTAAGTCTTATAAATAAGTTTTGCTCTGACATGAAATTGAGAAAATACAAAAATACATCAATATGGTTGTGGCTCTATGTGTGTCCATGTGTAGTAACATTAACATGCTCCTAAGTAGCTCTCTACTGTCCAGCTGTGCTATAAAGAAAAAGTTTTGCATTCTGCTTGTGTTTCATCTACACAGAAATAATATGAACCGCTGCATACTGATAAAAAATTATGCTGAAACTGGCACTGCTATATTGTACATCAGATCTTTTTAAATTGCTAGCTGAGGTTTTTTTTGCTATAGTAACTCCTCAGAGACATAATGAAGTTCATCAGTCACTGGAACTGTCTTCCTGCTGTGATTTGATTTACTAAAGCATCCCAGATGAAAATGATCTGCAAACAAATGTAAAGCTAAATTTTGTTTGTGTATTTTACTGACAATATATTTGTATGTGTTAGATTCTCTCTTTTACCCTTCCCTTCTTCCTGTTATGTACAAGGAGAGACTGGAGTCTGCATACTTTTTAACTTCCTAGCTTGTCAATTCCTCAAAGCTTGAAAGAGATGAAGTCCTGAAATCTGACAAATACACACTAGTAATTTCATTAAATGAATGTAAAAATTAGTTTGATGTTGTCTACTTAATTCTTACTAGGTTGTGATCCAGAAGTCAGAATCACCACCAATTCAACATAATTAAAAATCCTTGATCAAAAGAGACTGGATTATGCAAACTGAGAAACAGAAGTGACAGTCTAGCTTATTAAAATCATCCTTCTAGACCAGATTTAATGGTATAATTGGAATATACTTTAACTGCACTGACCTTGTATGTATTTTCTTTGGGATATGAAGAAATAAAATTAACATTCCATTAAGAAACTGTCTCTGCTCTTTTTTTTTAAATGAGTTTGAGTTTTCACTGTACAAATGACTGAATATGCATATGGCTTTACAAATACTTGTGTGTTAAAATTCTTAATATATTGAAGAAAAAGTCCTCAATGTTACAGCCCTGGTAATGGTAGAAAAAGTTCAGAACCCTTTTTTTTTTTTTTTCTTCCAGATACTGTACCACAGATTGAATTTGGGAAATCTTACAAAGATAGTGATTGCAATACACCAAGGCATTAAAATGTGCTAAGACAGTAAGATATTTTAAGTCCATTCAAAATATGAAGTTGGAGTGAAAGTAAAATTGAAGAAAGAAACCCAATGAACAGACAGCTCATGCCTAAAGCTAGTTGCTTATTTAAATGTCTTGCTGAATAAGAGTCTAAAACATAGTATTACAGTTAGCTGGAACAGCTAATCAATGGAAAATCCTGGTACTTCATTTCGAAGAAGAATGCAAAATCTAGATTTAACTGCAAAATGGAAATACCAAAGTATTTCAGATGAAAGATATGGAAATGAGCTACAGAATATCTGAAAAATAATTGAATTCACAAGACACCAACATAATATCATATAAAAGCCTGAATGAATGAAAGTTAAAATGAAATCTTTACCATATCAAATACTTACTTTGTCAAAATATAAAAGAGTCAGACCACTTTGTATAAACTTGTTCCCATTAAACATTTCAGCCAAGTCAACAAATTCACATGTGCTATTTAGATTTGGACAAAGCAACACTTTTCAAGCTGATGGTAACGTCACAATGCTGCATAAAGGAGCTAAGTTAGTGACACCGCAGCTGACTTCCTGCAGCCAAAATCACAGTACTGTCAGTAAAGTGACAGCAGTGAATGAAAACTAAATCTGAACTCCCGAAGAACTAACCAAGTGTGCCTGTGCAAGTCCTATCAAAAAATGTTAGTTTTTTTGTGCTAGTACCTTTGAATGTCATTTGGATGCTTCCCTAGGAATTTAACATGGAAAAAGAAAAACAGTTACTGCAAATAATTAATACTTTTCATTGTTTTGTTTAGAAAGGTAGGCTACACTTAAATTCTTATTTTGGAGTAAGATCTTATAAGTCTAATCTGCTGTAGGCATTGTATCCCACTTTTTTATTTGTCAAGAAGAAAAAAAAATCATTTACAAGATAATTAGCAATTCAGTTCATTTTAAACTTTTGTCAGAATCACATTTCAACTGGTTTCTTCTAATCCCTCCTTCTTTCATGAAAGATCTTTCTCAGAATTTAAGAGACACTGAACAGGCAGTAGGAAATCAGTGCCTGTTCTTCAGCCTCTGCATTCCCCTGAATTGTGTAGCGGCAGTAAATTCTGCCAGTCATTCTCCTGGCCCAGTTTTCATCTGAGTGCTCACCAGCTCAACTGTTGTCTTTATCCTTGTCTGGACACAAGGGACAGCAGTTGCTGCCTTGTGTCCATTGACGTGGCCTGCAAGGAGACTGAGGGAGCACACTGGGCTTCCTAAGGATCTGCCCTGGATTCTACGTGAGCACACAGTTGGGCTTGAAACAAGAGCAGGATAATGCAATTGCATTCTTGCTTTGGCAACATCAGAGACATATTTCTGTCAAAACCTCCATAATTTATGCAAGATTTTTCCTTTCAGGAGAGATGAAACTAAGTCACAGCATTTGGATCAAGGTGGTAGCACCCTCTCTCGGGAACTGGAGAGTTCTACTTTTAAACTTGGATTTAGTTCAGCTGAAAAAGCAAAAGATCAGATTGAAAAATTGAGTCTGTATTTAGACTCTGAGCACATCCAGAGCTTTTTAGCATTCATTTTCACATATAGATACCATCAAGCAGGGCTGAGAATGTTAGTTTTAATGAGTTACAACAAACCTTTGTGTGATATGTACCATAGAATAATGAACCTCTGTTCCGTGCTGACTTGGTTTGGGCAGGCAGCCTTTTTAAACACTCGGAACTGAAAGACACAAATGCACCCCAGCTGTCAAATTTTGTATCAGAAATTATTTGGAACAGTTGAGATATCAAACCATAAAAAGAGGGTTTTATAAAGGAAAAGCCAACTCAGCCTTAAAATAAACTTCGTATCTTTCGGGGCACAGACTTCACATTTTTCACTAAAAACAAAGCTTTGATGATTCTCAGAGGTATGTAAATTCTGCAGCAATTCATTTATTCGGTGACAATGCTCCACCTTCTAAATCAAACCTCCAATGTGTCATTATCCCATAGCTCAGAAGTAGCTCTTTGTGTGAGTACATAAAGACTCTGAAGCCTGTGCTGAAAACAAAAGGAAAACCCATTTACTAGCTGTTTGATGTCTAGTCCTAGAAAATGGTTTTAGAACATAGAAATTAAAAGGAAAGCATTCCTCTAACCCCTGTCTCTGTATTCACAGGTACTCTGTAGATCGTCACACTGATATGGACAGAGTATTCAACATCAATTCAGGAAATGGTTCGATATTCACTTCAAAACCCCTTGACCGGGAAACACTGCTGTGGCACAACATTACAGTAATAGCAGCAGAGATCAGTAAGTTAAGCCTAAATACGGCTCCTGTCCCTGGTGTAATGAATTTAGCCTTCTAGCTGAGTGTGTGGAAAGCGCAGATGGACACATGTCAGGTTTATGGATAGTCCACTCAAAGCTAATGAAGAAGCAGTAACTCTGCAAGAGGTTATCCGCAGTTTTGTGTTTATTAGGGGCACAGTTCATGAAGAGGTAACTTAGCAGGGAGAAAAGGCAACAGTTCTATGTTTTCTGATCAGTAATAGCCATTTTAAATTTTGAGCATTGTTTTTGAGTTGTGAAACTGGCATGCTACAAAGCAGATGGTTTAAAGCCAAACTGCATTCCTTGGCTGAATTCAGTCTCATTCAGACTGGATGTTTTCAAATAAGGTGAAGCTGGCTGGGCTGAGCTAGGTGCCCAGATCTTATAATCCGTTTTATGCATTTCCATTTTTTATTTAGCATGCATCCTTTGAAGTTACAAGCTAAATTACGACTAAGTCTGTCACTTCATTTAGGATTGTTCCAAAGTAGCGATCTTGTGATAACACTACATGTTGATTTTAGAAGTGAGAATGCCAGGAGTCTAAGATAAGGACATGTATTCAAGATGACCTTAATAAACAATCTTCTTTGTTTTAATATATTATCTGTAAGTACATCAAATGCTCAAGTATCAGGGAATGCAATTCTATTTGCTTTTGCAGAGTCACAGTGCCTATATTTATGGTGGAATGGTAGATAAATTCAATATAAACACCAGTTCTGTGACTGTCACAACATCTCTCTGCAACTCAGAGTCTAGGAAGCTTTTGATTTTTCTGAGACAATGTGAGCTCTACTTTCTTTTGTTGTGTGTATATAGCTCGATTACCTGCTTAACAGTGAGTGTAAAGAGCTCAAGATTATTTAACTTTCTTTATTGTGCAAGTCTTCTTTAAAACTGAAAACTGATGTAAAACAATGCTACCGAGGCAAGCAAATGGGATGGAGTAGTATGGGGAGTAGTGGGTATGAGCCTATAGGAACTGTAGGGCATTAATTTCTCCCTCATGTAAGTTTGTACATTTTAATGCTAGGTATGGGATTTCAGCACACCAGACACTGTTAGTCAGGTGGTTGTGTTTCTATTAAATTCTTGGAGGAGAGATCTAGGGTACAGAGTTGTACACTACAGGCAGCTCCTGGGTAGAGCAGAAGGGGAAAAATAAACCCCTAAAAAGGAAAGAATAGCAAGAACATTTTGCACTGACAGTAGCAAGAACGCTTGCATTGACCCCAGCAGGCTGAAGTAACACAGTGTAGAAAATTGTATACCGTTTGAAAACCAGCTTAGCATCTATAGGAAGGACTCATTTGCTTTCTTGCTTCCTCCCCTAAGCGCAGACCATCTACTGCACCAAACCCTCTCAGCTTAACCTCTTGTGTCTGACACGAGCTTCTGTCTTGATTACCATTCCTCTTTAGTCTGAATCCTTTCAGGCTGCAGCAAGCTGCTTCCCAGGGTGTACTTTACTAAGCCTAGACCAAATTTGGCATAACTAGGGTAGATGTCTTCCAAAAGCAATTTTTTGGTTGAGATGTAGTTAATGTTCTGATCCAGAACACTTCACTGATTTTAGTCTCAAGAGACTAGACTGGAAAGTACCACTGCTTATTGTTCCTGGCTAAACCCAGAAATTTATATCAAGGCTACTTACAGTCCCATTCCACTAAATTCCATAGAACCACTGATTACTCTCAGTGACATTACCTCATCAAGCTCCAATATATTTCACTGAATTAATCTTAAAAAATGTCCAGTCAAATTACAGGCAGGATGTGCTTTCAGATGGGTAGGTAGTCCCTTTGATATAGAAAAAAAGTCATTTTAAAGTCATAAAGGGAAGCACCTTTCGGTGATGACTGTTCTTGATTTCATTTTACAGTAAAAAAAAAATACAGAAGTTGTTTTGCCTTTGTCTAGAACTGTCAGTAAGGGTAGATTGCTCCATTTCTAAATGTTCTCCTCTTTCACCAGTATGACCTGCAATTGCTCAGCAGCCCAGAGAATCAATCACACTGTGACTGCTGCAAATAAATAGTTGGTGAAACACCGGGTCAGTACCTCTGCCACAGCCAGACAGCAAACTGGCACTAAAATGCGGGACACAGGTCTAGTGAGTCACAGCTGTAGAATTACAGCTGATTTACCAGAGACAATTCCAGAGTATTTTTAAATATTTGTTACTTAACGCTTAAGGGTAAGTCAAACATTGGCAGGGATTTGAGGCTGTATTCTGAAAAAAAACCCACTTTAACAGTTTGGTTGCTGGCTCGGCAGAAAATATATCCCTGTAGAGAGAAATAGATGTAAGCAGTTTGTTGAATCTATGGAGATGGAGCCCAGCAGTAATTAAAGCATAATGCAAACAAATTAACCTACATCAATTAATTTGCACAAATAATTGGAAAGATGATGACAAAAAAAATTCAAACTAAAAAAGTCTTGAAGATGTATATTAATTTCCATTAAATCAGAGAAGAGGCATAATATGTTCATAGAGCCTAGAGTTTATATGAAGTTTCTGCTTATTATAGTAGCATTTTAACTTGTGAGAATGTTAAGCACCTAGAAGTAAAATGAAAATACATAAGTTTAGATTTAAAAAGCAGGAAAGAAAAGTCTCCTTCTTGAGAAGAGAAGAAACATGTTTGCCAATATATTTGAATGTATTTTTTAGAAAAGTATGCCCTATGTAATAGTCTTGCCAACAGTCCTGTGGCTTCAAATGAGTGCCTTTGATTTCTGCCTGTTATAAAAATTCAACTTTTTTTATTGATGTATTTTAGCACAGAATTCAGCCTAGTCTAGATTATACATAAACTGTTATTTTATACATTGAATGAATTTAGCCCAATGGCTCATATTAGAAAGTGGTTTATGCCTAATGGAATCATATTAACTTCAATGGGACTGTGGAGCCTTAAAGCACAATATTTTGTCCAAATGACTGAGCTCTGTAATACAAATACACAGTGCCAATTTTGGAGAAGGCATTTTCACATTTATAAAAGTATGATAAACACATTAATAGGACTTTTATTAAAGTCAACAAGCTACTATAATGAATAAATAGAAGCAACTATAATGAATAAATATAATAATAAAACCAACAAGCTACTATAATGAATGCTTTTAGAATATATTGCACTATATTTTCCCTTGAATTGTAGGTTAAAATGCATCAATAAAATATATTAACATGGGTAGGAAATCAACATAGGAAAGTTCAGTGTGAGCCCTCATGTAAGAGAGGGGAAGGTATTTATTTCAAATGAAACTTATTTCAATCACGCTTTTTCCCTCAGATTTCACTCTCTCACATGCCCATACCTGCATACTTCTAGGTGGAAATTATGTGATATGGAGCACAAAGGAGGCAGGTTAATGGAAATGTCTCTTGGGTTTCTTTTGATTGGTGATGACAGATTTGTTTGTAGCCAGATCTTGTGCATGTTAGGAGTCATTATGGTGTGACTTTTTGCCTCTGAATCTTGCCTATTTCACCATCCATGGGTCTAGGTGAGGATGCAGCCATTGCTTTTGTTCCTTATTCTGTGTATCTTTTTGACTAAGGCTTATCTTCTCCCAACAGGAAAAGGAATAGTCTATACAGTGTGGTAGATTTGCACACGTTTCCATTTTTATCCAGAAATATGGCAACATTTTCATCAGTAATGTATGCTCAGGAATATCCTTGTCAAATTCAATCTCTTGGCACTATGCAGTCCTTATAGGGGAAAAAAAAAGGTTGTTTACATAGGGGGATCTGCATGCTCTACAAAGTGCTTGTGTTCTTCAGGTGATACATGTTAGTATTTACTCTAGAACATCAGCCAAGTAAATTCACAACAGGTTAGAAAGCATCTGTGATCACAGCTGCAGTTACTATAACATATTGATAATCGTGGTACCTTAAGGAACTGTGCCACATTATTTGTAGGGCACAGAGTATTATATTTATCAAGTGGAGAAGAAAATCCCACTCGATCTCATCCTCATAACTATTCAGTGTTCCTGTTTGAGAGCTAAGGAAAGGAATATAGTCTAGACACTTCACTGCCACCGAACAGTATCTGTTAAGCTAATAAATAGATTTCATTTAGTCCCTGTATTATGTTTACCTATATCACACATACATTCATAATCATACTTGGAATGATCAAAGGAATTTGTAAATCCTGGGCTCCTACTCAATCTTAACTTTATAGTTTATGCAGAATTAGAGTAATGATACCACATTTGTCCCATAAAACATTCACCAGAAATCAACAGAAGGTAACTGGAGTGCTGTGAGTGAGAAGAAGCAGAGAAAGTCTGCCCTTTTCTTCTGCTGCACTGAGTCGGTAACTGAGCTGAATAAAATCTCCGTTCTCGCTTTGTCATTTCAGACAACCCCAAACAAAGCAGCCGTGTTCCAGTGTTCATTAAGGTTTTGGATGTAAATGACAACGCTCCAGAGTTTGCCATGTTTTACGAGACCTTCGTCTGTGAAAATGCAAAGGCAGAACAGGTGTGTTGTCTGCTTGTACTAAGAAAATATTCCAAATTAAATGAGTTTTGCTGCTAGTCTTGCATTACCCCATCAAGAGGTGTATTTGCATTGCATCAAACTTAATTGCAAAATTAAGCAGTGGCTGCACAGTATCTGATTTCACTTAGTATTCTTCCAGCTAACAAGACAGTGTGGTTTTGAATGTTATTTTCTGTACTGCACCTTGTTACCCCTGATTCATTTTCATTCTTTGATTCTCTGCTTTATTCAGGCACCTCCACTGTCTGCTTCAAAAATAATTTCAGGTCTGTAAGTGTTACAGGTCCTGTCTGTGATACAACTATTCCCTGCCAGATAACTCTCAGTCTGCCACTCCTGTTGCTAAGTAGTTCAAAGTAGCAGATGATTTGGAAGATTCAGCCAAACAATTTCTGTGACATGAGATTTGGGTAGATACATATAAAGTCATCTTGTCTCACCTTTCATCTCTATTACTTGTCACATGCAGAGGTTTCCTACCCATCTGAAGTGGCATCAACCCAAGCATTCTGTTGATATCAATGTGATTTTCCTGCCGACTTTCAAATTCATTATGTTACTTGCTGACAGTATAGGATATAATAGTATGGTGATCCTAAACAGCATCAGCAGCATGTGGACCACTTTTCTTAAGCTCACCATAGCAACATCATCTGCCTTGAAGCAGAAGAAAAAAATTAATACAAAAGTTTTCTTTTACAGTTTTTATTTAGAGTACATAAATAAACATAAAGTTCACTGACTTGGGATATAATTTTGTTCTTATTGTTTCAGCTGATACAAACATTAAGTGCTGTTGATAAAGATGACTCCTACAATGGACATCAGTTTTCATTCTCCTTAGCTCCTGAGGCAGCCAGCAGCTCAAACTTTACACTACAGGACAACAGAGGTGAATTTCTAGGAAGACTTTTCTTCATTATCTTATTCTTGCTTTCAGTCTTCAGATGAAGATTTAATGCATGCTTTGTGTTTCCAGACAACACAGCAGGGATTTTCACCCGAAAAACCAGATATAACCGGCATGAAACAAGTACCTACTTCTTGCCAGTGGTAATATCAGACAATGATTACCCCATCCAGAGCAGCACTGAAACGGTGACTATTCGAGTGTGTGCTTGTGACCATCGAGGAAAGATGCTGTCCTGTAATGCAGAAGCCTTGATTCATCCTACTGGTCTTAGTACTGGGGCTCTTATTGCCATTCTTCTCTGTATCATTATATTACTTGGTAAGTAGCTCAGGGACATTTTGTTCCTTTCATGGTTATTTTGTGTTGCTGTAATGCTTACTCCAAGACTAAGACAAAGGCTATTCCAAGACTAGGACTAGAAGTAGGACTAAAGACATTGTTGTCTTATCCTGTACATACATTATTGTATTTCCTCCTCTGAGGGGTGCTACAGATGGAGTGTGTAGGGCACAACCTATCTAACCTTAGTTAGCTAAAATTTAGTGATTTTTGGGGAAGAGGAAACAGCTTGGGTCCACCCTCTGGTCAATGGAAAGAGGCACCTGTAGAGAGATATTCTTTCCATCTCTTTTTGGTATCTGAGGAGGGCCAAACCCATTACTCACAGCCCTCTGCAGGTGTCCATCCCTTTCTGTTGGCCATAGAAGGAGGCCAGATAGCTTAGTTTTGGATAATTAACTTCCCATTTCTGAACTGAGGAGAAACAAGTCTCAGTGCTTCTGTTCTGTTGGGAAATGATGCCAAATGATACTGAAGGACTCTCTCAAAGGCTACAAAGCCATCTGTGATTAGAAAGTGGTTGGATCCTGAGTGTGGAGGATGTGCAGAGCTCTGGCCACAGCACTTACAGGTGGTCAACATTTTATTTATATATATATTTTTTTTATATATATACACACATAAATAAGGCCACTTTGCAACATCTCTCACATTCCTCTTGGGTTCCACCCCTCTTGTATTGCAAACAGAGATAGTTGGTCACTTGGCCATTAGCTGTACCTGTTCATCTGGGGACAACTGTACAGTACAACACAGGCTGTTCTCTGGGAGATGTTTTTAGGATGTAAGGAGGAAAGAAGGGGGTCAGTTTTTCAGCAGTAGTGTCAGGCAGGGGAGAAAACACTTCCTTCATGATTCTACTTCTTTTTACCACACTCGTGCCTTCCTTGGTCATGCTTATCACCACTGCTGAGTCATCCTGATCTTTACTTTTAACAAAATTTCCCTCTCTGATAATGAGCCAAAGACAATGTTGTGGTTCTCAGACTTTACCAATATAGTCATGGCTTGCTCAAATAAGCTCTATCCTGTTTTCAGAAAAGATTCCCCCAATAACAAACTGATTTTTAATTCACCATTAAATTCATTTTTCAAAACATGGTATCATTGCCCCTAAGGGATGAGCTCACTTTGTATTAAGTTCCTTACCAGAAAAAGTAATGTAATGCTGCAGGTAGTCTTGCACTCGTTAGTACAACTGTGTTCATTAATATCAATCTGACATTAAACGATTTGCTGTTTTATGTCAATCGAAAATAATTGATTTTGTGTGCTAAGCAGCACTTTATGTCAATTACTGCTCATGCCACCATGCACCATAAGCAGATTTTCAATTAACTCAGCTATATAATTTTCTATTTTCAGGTTGGTTGCAGGGTTTGAATGTGCAACCTCCACTGAGTGAAAAAAACAATACTCTGGGCAGACCTGAACCACAATTCAAAGTTTAGCAGCAACAAAAAGTGCCTGTAAATTGCTAGGTTTATATGCAGTTTGAGTAAGTTTAGTACCTTATCAGGAGACTTCAGATACTGCTGAATGCTGACATGCAAAAAAAGGTGATGTACTTCAACATGTAGCTTATGTTGGGGTCTTTTTCCTCCAAGTTCAGCACAAAACAGTAAAATCCACATCTCAGACATGTGACATAATTATCAAAGTCTTATCCTTGCATGTTCTGTGTAAACTGTTTTTGTAATGAGATAATTCAGCAACACTTCCATGTAAAATCTGTCATTCCTACTCTTTATCGGACCATTCTACCAGTCACTGTTCCAAAAGCCCATTCCAAACTGACACTGTGTTTTTCAAGTTCTCTAAAATGTACTCCAGCTACCTCTGTTCTTTCATACACACCTTTCACCTTTCACTTGTCTGTCCACACTGTGCCACAGCTTTTTGCTCTTGAGGAAGAGAATTGTCTCTTACTGCATTTTTGCACAGCAGCACAAAGAGGCATGACTCAGGCTAGGATCCTTCTGTGGCACCGTAAGTAAATCCTCATCATTAGGCTGAGATCCTAATGCTATCTGAACCACCCTTCCTAATCCTTCAGCTTCACCATTTATTTCCTTTCAACTCATATTGACACATATTATTCCTTTGGTAGGACATGGCATTTTCCTACTTTATCCTGTCTTCCTGGTGACCTTCCATTGTCAATCTACAAGATGTTTGGGCACACCTACAGACAGTATTTTGTTCTAAGCAATCCTGCAGGGGAGCTCATTATTAAAAAAAAATCAACCAAACCAAAACAAACAAACCAAAACAAAACCTGAAACAGACAAAAAATACCAAAAACAAACTACCAAAAACACTCCCTAACCAAAAAAAACAAAAAAAAAACAACCAAACCAACCCCCCCAGCCAAAAAACACCCAGCAGATTTTTGTCTGTTAAAAGAAGCTAAGAATGATAAGTTTCAATTGAATAAACTTTTGGCTTGGGGACACCCTTAGTCATTGACATTGACCTTAAAAGGTTACAAATGAGGAAGGGACCGAAAAAAAAATTCTTTAACAGTTACTGTGCTTTGACTCAGATGCCATTTTAGAAATGAAGCTGACATGAAATATCATTGTGATCCATGTTATCATCTCACATCAATGAGTTTAGGCATTTCTGCTTTGCTTTGCTATGAAAAAACTATAAAGACAGCAAGATGTGTCTTTCCTTGGAGTTTGCACAGCAGAACTGAAATGCTAGGCACTGCAGATCTCAGACTACCAAAGCAACACTGGTAGTAGAAATACATCCCTGCTCCTTGCCACTGTTCATTTGCCAGTATTCAGCCATTTACATCTTAATGTAGAATCCAGCTAAGAAATCTGAAATTAGCTTCTGTAAGAAAATGTTTTCCATACCCTTTTCCACCCTCGGTGTCCACTTCTCTAACAATACTGAGAATCATTATTAAATAAAAATATTAAAATTTGGATCAGGGTCATGGAAAGAGTTCCCTCCAAATAAATGAAAATTATGTGTATGCGCACACACACACACACTTTAAAACAAAGGACATAAAATATGTTTTAGAAATCTGCCTTGTCAGATTAAAAGATGCCTTTATGATATCTCATCAGTCCACGATTTAATTGGTGTACTTTTTAAGGTGATGTACACTGTAAAAACATTCCAGGGAAGTTAATAAAATTCAGACTTTGTACTGGCTGAAAATCCACTCCATATTCCAAGCTTTTTTTTTTTTTCCAGAGGATAGATTTATTCATCTTCAAACTCAACTTTGCTAAGATCAGCAGATACCATCCCTGTCCATAGCAGAAGTTGCATATTTTCCAAGGTGTTCAACCTAAATAGCATCTCATGTTACTTATTCTGTAGAATGTGTTTCTTCTATCCCCACTCTCATGAAATTAGTTCTGTTCTCAAGGTGACAAAATTAGTATATGGCTCTGGGTAACAAAGTGCCTTCTGGCAAAAAAGACACTCCACTTGGCTTCCTACAAGCTTCACATCTCCTTTCTTCTCTGCATCCATGCCATTTCATCTCCCAAGGAACTCACAGGCAGAGCAAGCACAGCCTGCGAATTTGTGGTGCACATTTTCCGTTTTGCAAAACATCCTCTCAAAATTCGAATTCAAGCAGAGGTGCCACATTTCTTCTAGGCTTTAGTGGAGTTGGGGATTAACCTTCTTTCCCTTTCTCTTTCACTGTTGTTTTTTTTGCAGTTACCGTGGTGCTGTTTGCAGCACTCAGACGGCAGCGGAAAAAAGAGCCTTTGATAATTTCCAAAGAAGACATCAGAGACAATGTTGTCAGTTACAACGATGAAGGTGGTGGAGAGGAAGACACCCAGGCGTTTGATATTGGCACGCTGAGGAATCCCGAAGCCATAGATGATAATAAATTACGCAGAGACATTGTGCCGGAAACTCTTTTTATGCCACGGCGGACTGCAACAGCGCGAGATAACACGGATGTCAGAGATTTCATTAACCAAAGGTTAAAGGAAAATGATACAGATCCAACAGCACCCCCGTATGACTCGTTAGCAACCTATGCGTACGAAGGTAATGGTTCTGTGGCCGAGTCCCTCAGCTCCTTGGAGTCGGTGACTACGGACGGAGATCAGGACTACGATTACCTCAGTGACTGGGGACCTCGGTTTAAAAAGCTGGCAGATATGTATGGCTCAATGGACAGTGACAAAGACTCTTAATATGTTGTCTTTTTTTTTCTTTCTCTTTTTTTTCTCTTCCTCGTTCCCAGAAACAGCATTGGGATATGTGAAGTGGCTATTTCTTTCTGTTTCTCCACAGCTGTGTGAAAGGGTTCTCTATTCTACCCATTTGAATTGTCTAATGACCACAGTCTATGTGGGTTAGCCATCAGAAAACTTTCTCTAGTATCATTTTATGAGCTTCCAAGAGAGGCAAAATCCTTATTTTTTGAGTCCATCCAGTTTACCAAGTCAATCTTACAGGCACAGCAGTAGTGGAGGGAAAAAAAGGATCAGATGGGGAGCAATATTTTCACTTGTTCTGCTTATATTGTAAATTGGAGTATATTACTGTTTAAGATCACTTGCCTTTTACTTGTATTCAGACTATTCAGCTCAGACGACTGCTCTGTCGATTGTGTATTGCACATCCCAATGTAATGAGGTACCCTAGTTTACCCTATGTATTATAGTCAAAAGTAGTGGTGACGGAATGAAAGTTTATTATACAAGTAGAGTAAGCTGAGAAAAGAACATCAAACACACATTTTACTCATGAGGAGGGTAGAGAGGCTTAATGGTCATTTAAACCTGAGTGTTTCTCTAGAACTCACCATTGCCCCATTGCACTGAATCATACTAACACACACATATATATAGTTCATGGACTGCTCTGTATATATTCTTTGGACCTAGCATTGCTGGAGAGATGTGTGTGTGCGTGCACGTGCGTGTGTGGTCAGTAGCCCCAATATCTAATTCTTAGATGGTTTCCCAGTTCTGACCCAGGCTTGCTTTGCGATACAGGGAAAGTCATCAAATCCAGCTCCGGATTAGGTTGTAACTTGTGCTTTTGTTTGCACTTCCTCAGTTGGCCCCCACCTGCACATCAGTTCAGTGATGGCCACTGTCCTGGGGAGGCTGGAGTCAGGATGTTCACATCCAGCTGTTCCTGCCTGTTCTCATGTGCAGGTGGGGAGGAGTAGCCTCAAGGTGACTGCCACCCTCTGGGGCAAAAAGAGCAACTGCAGAGGAGGAAAGTGGTTTTTTTGTCCTGACCTTCTCTGCCTGGATGTCCAAGGTAGATTCCTGACTGACTCTCTGCCCAGTTTTGCTATCTGTAGAATGGGGAAATAATGCCTACCTCATTAGGATGTTGCAAGAACTACATAAGTCATTTGGAAAATGCTTTAGAAATGGAAAACAGTGGCATTCTGCCAGAGGAAGTAACTTTTCATGCTTTTGGGTAGTTGTTTCCTTTTTTTTTTTTTCTTACAGACTTAAGCCCTGAATGAAAAAATAAGTGAGAATTAATGGTCATTCCAGTGGCCTGAAAAATAGGGTTTATAACTATAACTCTTTTATAAAATAAACTATTCAGCCAGGGTTGTTAAAGACTTCACCAAAAGGTAAAATTTTAACCACAAGTTTCTGTGTGTGTTTGTCTGCTTTGCCAAGCAAAGTAATTTTTGTCCAGGTGTGGGATGGGGGAAGATGCCATAATCTTGGGCCAAAACTTTTCTTTATAACTTGCACACCATTCAGTATTTCAGTTGGTTTGTCAAACATGTAGTGGCTGCTCTTCAAATCCAGCCATCTAGGAGAGGTTATCTGGAGAAAACCCTAAGGGGCTGCCATGGGGCATATCCAATTCCAGGAGTTAAATGCTGCCCTGTGTCCCAAAAGAGGGAACCAGCCCATGGCACTGTGCCAAGGAAAGAAGGAATTATTTTTTTAAAAAATACCTTATATGTAAATATTCTCATTTCTTTCATTTTGAGACAGTATTTAGTATCAGAATTACAGGAACGGATCTATTTTCCCCCTCCACCAAATTTTAAGTGAATCATTTTGAAAATTGAACAGCTCAAATTTACTCCAGAAATAAAAAGAGATGAGAAAAAAGTTAATAAACAGAAAATTAAGAGGAATTAAAAATTAATTCCTAGAATTCATTACTCTTAGTGAGTTAAAGAGAACAGTAAGAGTCCCAAGTGTTAGACTTTTACAACCACAATGACAGAACTTATGTTTTGTCAGAGGGCAAAGAGGCTCAGAGGGAAGGGAATGAGCCAGCCATGCTGTGGCCGTGGCTGGGCAGGAAAGGACTCTTTCAGAGTGGAAGAGCCCAGAGTTTCCAAGGGTCCAGAGACCTCTCAGGGTGTTTTAAGTCCAACAGAGCATGGTTCCCAACTCCATCACTTAGTGGGGGCTGAGCTGTTGCACCCATCATAATGGCGATGGCAGTGGCATGGCTAGAGCCTTATAATGTCCTCCTAAGGGCCCCTAAGTACTTTAAGATGATGAAAGCCTAGTTCTTCATGGCTTCCTTGAAACTGGAACTTCTAGGAAGCAGTCTGTCCAAAAGCTGGCTCTGGCAGACGGGCGAGATCATCTGGATTTCAGATCTGTGGCAGAGCAACAGATGCTCAGCACCAGCTGCCACAGGTCCCTCACTTTGGGCTGCTGCCCTCACGCCTTCAGTGGGGCCAGCACGTCCCTCCAGGGACTCTCCCCAGTGGCTTTCTGACACACTTCTCTCTCACCCTTCACCCTGGGATTGCCTCCAGCAAACAGCCTCAAGCTCAGAATCCAGCTGGATGCCCACAGTGAGCTGTCCCTTCCCCTCCTAAGGCCCTAGGAAGCAGCTTGGTGTGTGGAGGGGATGGCAGAGGTGGCTGTGAAGCCACACAGGGATTCAGCCCTTCGAGCCACCCCCAGCTCACCGGGAAGAGGGAGTTGGCTGCACTTGGCTGGAGACAGCCCGGTGCCCTGTAGGGGCTGGGCCAGCCTGCAAGTCAGCCTGCATTAGTCATTCCTTGGGATGGGATAATGAGACAGGAGGATCACTGATCTCCTTGTAACTATTTTCCTATGTTTGTACAGTGATTTTGTCTGATTTAGTGCTTGTTAGTGGCAGTCCAAGCACAAGTTTCGGGTTGGTTTGGTTTTCTTTTCCTTTTAATTCAAAGATGGTTTTATCTTGCCCATTGAGTGACACAGTAAATAATAGAGAGTGGCTACTCGTGCCTGTTTTGTAAATATATTATATATATAAAATTATGTTATGTCACCACAAATATGGTGCCTGAATAGCAAAAGCATTCTTCTAAGAAAATTTGAGTCAAACTTGCATCCAAATTATTATTTATGCATCTAGCTTTTAAGGTCTATTTTCTTCCTGCAAATTAAACAGATTTTGCATCTCTCACACGGCAAGGAGAGTTAAATTCTTTCTTCTTGCTTGGCAGTACCACAAAGTGCAATTTATAAAATCAGTACTGCATATTAAATATTGAAAGTGCCATATTGCAGTGAATACAAACCTTTGCAGTAATATTTCTTTGCACTTTGTTGCATGGTGGCGTGCTAGATGATAGAAATGAGTATTTAACGACGCTTTCACACAGTGCTACAATTGTCATTTGTAGATAAACAAGTGTTGGACTATGGGCTATGAAGTGGCTTTCAAGGCTGTTTTAAGCCTGCTCTTCTTACATCACCTGTTTCAGAAGAAATATTATTAGGCAGTTTAGCTAAGCCAGGTAGAGAAATGAAAATGAACTTAACTTTTGATTTGGAAAAGCATCTGACCTAACAACCGTAAACATATTAAAAGATGCCAAGGTATTCAGTGGAGTTGACATGAAACAGGGACCTGGGAGACTATGCCAGCCATGCTGCTGCAGAACAATAGCATCTCTACACTTGAAATGGAATAGGGTTTCTACAGTAACTATTTCATCTCAGCTCCCAAGACAGTCACTTTACGCCAGAAAACTGGTGGGGAGTTGTTGGTTTTGTTTTGTGTTTGCTGGGGGTTTTTATCCCAGGAGAACTACATTGGGTTAAACCCAGTTCTATCCCACAGCAGCACCAGTGTGGGGAGGCATGGCAGTCCCTGCCTCCAGTGCAGCTGTGCCAGGACATCTCTCTCTGTGCTTGGAAGAGAGCTGAGGCAAAGTCTTGCAGAAAGCACTACACAAGAGAATTTGGAGGTTTCTACAGGGCTTTACCAGCAGTGTCACAGGACTGGGATGTGTTCTCAAACTTGACATAGATGGAGTTGTGTCTAACCGTGAGAAAACCAAATCGTATTTTTTAGATATTTCTGTTAAAAATATGCTGGAAAAGATACGTAGTAGAAGAACATGTTACCTGTACCGACACAAATATTTTCTAAATTTTTCCTAAGAAACAGATATATTTTTCTGGTCTTACTTCATTCTATGGACAGGTGCTTCTTCACTGTTAAATGTGAGTGGAAGAGGCAACCCTCAAACAGTCCCCTTTGGAAGTAGCAGTCTACATTACAGGTTACAACTTTTCCATTTCTCTGTCATGAAAGAAAAAAAACAAAAAAATAACCCACAACACCAAGAAGCTGAACATCTGCAGTACCATAAAAGCCAGAACAGTCAGAGAAGTATAGCAGAGAGAAATGCTTTTAGAAATGTGTGTCTACACATATACAGTATGATTAAAAAGAAGGGAAATAATGAACATTGGAAGCTGGCCATGTTTCAAAACCAGAATTATCAATGTTGAGCAGAACCAACAGCACACTTCTAACACTTTCATGTCTCCTGGAGCACCAGAGGGAGATCTGTATGGACAGGAAGAAAGACATCTTTTTTAGATGAAGCAACTTAAATCCAGGCCATTTCCATCTAGGTCTTTTGGAAAGAAGGTCACATGTTAAATTTCTGCAGCAGAACTATCTTGGTGGTCTTCTGCAGGGTGAATTCCTGACACTGCTTCTGAGCAGGTAATTCTCTGCAAGCACCACGGTGTTAGCTCTGCCTGCCACCATCTGTTAGAAAGGTCTCTCCACATTTCCTTTGGCTTTGAAGTGTTTCAGAAGACTACCGTTCCAAATGGATGCTGCCATCCCCTGCCCATTTGCATTTCAATTAACTGCAGTCTGAGCTTCTTCATCAAACGAGAGTTGACAAAGTCACAGTCATTACGGTACTTCCAGTGAGTATGAACTATGTCATATAAGCTGTGAAAGGCAGGGTTTTTCCAACCCCTCTACACCTGTGAAACAGCAGCCTTGTCCAATAAGTGTCAAAGTCACAATATTTTTTGTTTTCAGTTCAGTCTTTAGAAAGACTTCTTTTCTCAGAGATTGTTTCTGTACTTAGAGGAACAAAAGCATATTTAATGTCTACAGATTCGTGCACTGCTCTAGAAAGGGAGAAAAACACACAACACCAACACAATGCTTTAATATCAGTCTCTGCCCTCAGCAGTTTTATTTAAGCCAGCTGAAACAATCTTGATCCTGCCCATCATTGTGCAATATTACACTTTTGAGCCCAGACTTATGTTTGTCATACACTAAATAGTTTCCTGAATAGTTTATAAAATTCAGTGGTAGGTATCCAAAAGCCGTGGCTGGGGCTGCAGGAAGTACAAGTGTCAGAGAACTGAGCGTTTCAGGGAGATGAACAGGAGAATTTCATGGGGGGTGAGGGGAGGTAATCAGTCATGTGCAAGGCAGGCCCATGGCACTTAAAAGCCACAAAGCTATCATCTTATGTATAGAGTTACTGGATTTCAAAGGGCTTTTTGTGGAACCTGCCCTTACCTTTTTTTCTTCATGTACCTTTTGTTTTCTTTAAAAATAAAAGATTAAAAAAAAAAAAAAAAGAAAAAGAAAAAAAAAAGGAGCTGCTATGTTTAAATTTCTCCTTCCACAAAGTCAATTTGACAAATAAGGCATAAGTCCAGCATATAGAGAAATCCTTTCCATTCCCATGGGCTTTTGACCTTTCCTATAAGACTGCACTATTTATGTAAATATACTTGGAGACACTTTCTATAAGCTTTTAGTTTTCTATGATCTATTACTTTAGTGTTTATTAAAGATACAAACTTATAGAATTATTAAGCATTCAGGTGAATACAACAAAGAAAGAACACTGCAAACACAAAATTGTTCTGGATTTTGACACATGAAAAACTCTTCAGAATCACTGTACTCTTTTAATTCTGTGATTACTTTCATTGCTTTGACAAATTAAAAGAAAGGCCTTATAATAAATGCTATGTGCATCTTAACTGTGTTACTGAGCGAAATCAATCTGGCAAACTCCTATTGCAATTTGTGATTTTTTTAAACCCTTTAAAATAAATGCTTTTTGGTATTGATTTTTTTTTTAAATTAAAAATACTTCCAAGCATAAATTGAAAATTATGCCTCCACCTGGGAAGATTTACTTGCTGGCATGCTCCAGCCACAGAGTCTCTCATGATGTCATCCCCTGGTTGTGCCAAGGGAGCCTCAGCATTAGATGGATCTGGTCCTTGCTTGGCAGAGAGGGACATTTGCGGGTGACAATTTTGTCACGCAAGAGGTTTACACCTAGAACTTCCCTGTGTTGCAAAGGGACCCATGCTGGAATGATGACGTCTTCTGCAGCGTGGATGAGCAATTTGTTTATGTCAGATGGAAAGTGTGCACTCTCTCCCTTATATTTCCTGTTCACTGTACTGGCTTCTTTTTGGGGGGTTGGGGGGCAGGGGGAAATGAAATTTAAGGATTTGATGAGAAACCAATTTGAACAACAATTTCTCACAGACAGAGTGAATTTGCCTTTTTGCAAATTGATTTTTGTAACAAGTTATTTATATGATATTACTTAATAAATTGTTTTTTCTAACTTGTTTTTTTTTCCTAATTCTCTTAATCTATGTCGTGTATTTACAACACTATCATAAAGATAAACCTTTGAAAAGATTCTCTAATATCTTTAAGACAAAGGGCTAAATTGACTCAGTCTTTGAAATTCTATTCTTAAGTGTCTGGCTTGCACCCTGCTATAAAAGCAGTAGGATCCCTATTCTGTGATCTTTGAGGCCTCCCAAGAGTGGTAGAATTCCAGGGGGCATCATTTAGTGATGGTTACTATGAGGAGGATATTAGCCTGTGATCACAAGCCAAATTTTGCTTAGGCAAAGTTTCCCAGGAAGGGAGCAGGAGCTTTGTCAAGGTAAAGCATGCAGAATGCCTTTCTTTAAGCATATGAAGATCACATAATTTATAATAGCACTGTTCATTTATTTGTCTTTCATCAAATGAGGCTCAAAAAAAAATTTAGTCTCATCTCACTTCTGGAGAGTCCAAATGTCATTTGCAGTATCTTTTTACATATGGAGAAGAACCTCCAGAGAAAATTCTTCATTTTAATACTTAATGAAAGAGCTGTCTATAGCTCCAAAAATTCCATCATGTTTAAAGGACAAGGACAAAGAAAAGAGTGAGAAAGGTCACAGCAAAATGGTACTTCATCAAAAGCGTTAGAATGAACCACAAAATCAAACAGTTTAACACTGAAACCCATGTGGGGTTTATGAAAGGACTGAGTAAGTTCTGTAATTGATGGGAAATTAGCCCAAACATCCACCTGCAATCTTTGGTGGACCGCTAGAAGAAAACCTCCGTTTGAATAGCCAAAAAAACTTGCTTTTAAAAACAACAGGAGATCACAAGGATATAAATACGTAAGTCTACATAGTTTTTACTTACCTCATTATCTGAACACCAAGTCAGGGAAACTGAGCACTGCTCTGTGCTGGAGGATGCATCCACTGCCCCCCTCGCCCTCAGCAGGGCACAGAGAGGCTGCGGTGACCCCATCTCTCAGCTCTGTTCCTTTGTGCATCAGAGCAGTCCTCCAGGATTTCACAAAACATCAGACTGAGCTTTTTGTCTTCCAAACAATGACAGCAGCAGCAGAAGAAATCCTGGTTGTCCACCTGCTGAAAGGTGGTCCACGCTCTGCAACACTCCACATGTGCTGAGGATCTGAGAGCAGAACCACTTTTATTTACGTGATAGAGGAATCTGTCATATTTCTTGTCTTCTCATTTGATTTACTATATGAAAGAGCACGTCAACCATAAAGAAAAGTCAACTAAAGGGTAACTTTTCAGCCAGGAAATGTATTTGATTCTCCAGTATTAATTTACCAGGTTTATCTATTTAAAGTTACTCCCTGCCACGACAAGCAACACACCAATCACAACCCCCTACAAATACTCAACTTTCATTAATATTACCAAAGTCACCGCAGAGATAAGTCAGCCAGACAAGCCATTAAAGCCAACAGTCTTTTACTTTTGTAAAGTTCTTACTGACTTTGTCTTCCCCTCCACTGCTCCAGTCTTGTGAGACACCACCTGCAGTGCTGCATCCAACTTTGGGGTCCCCAGCACAGGAAGGACATGGACCTGTTGGAGCAAGTTCAGAGAAGGGACACCAAGATGTCCAGAGGGATGGAGCGCCTCCCCTGTGAGGAAAGGCTGAGAGAATTGGGATTGTTCATCCTGGAGCAGAGAAAGCATGACCTAATTGCCACCTTCTGGTACCCAAAGGGCGCTGACAAGAAAGATGGAAAAGGATTTTTTACAGGAGCAGGAAGTGACAGGACAAGGGGGAATGGCTTCAAACTGAAAGAAAGTAGGTTTAGATCAGATATTACAAAGAAATTCTTTACTGGGAGGTTAGTGAGGCACCAGAACAGGTTGCCCAGAGAAATTGTGATGCCCCATCCCTGGAAGTGTTCCAGACCAGGCTGGATGGGGCCCTGAGCAACCTGGTCTAGAGGAAGGCATCCCCTCTGCCCATGGCAGAGGTGTTGGAACTAGATGATCTTTAAGGTCCATTCCAACACAAGCTATTCTGTGATTCTATGAATTTCAAGGACAGCTCAAACAAGAGAACCAAAGAAAAGAGCAAACTTTTAAGATGCTTTAATATTTGCACAAAAATTGCAGGAATTATCACTTAAATGAGGAACCAAGTGAATTCAGTGTTGGTTCTTCCAATCTCACTCACAGATAACATTCCTTCGGATGCTGTAAATGAAATCTGATTTTATTGGATAAGGCACAAATTTAAAAGGAAAATAAATACATATTCTTATCCAAAGTCTCTGAAGCTTTTCCTCTCTCTTGCCAACACCAGTACATCTTTCCCTGATTATAGTACAGACAGTTACTAGTAAATACCTACCCTCTGCATTTTCTTTTCTCCAAACTGACTGATACAACTAACAGTTTCTCAGGAGCTGTCTATCCCCACATCAGATCCCTAAACACCTCTCTCCCTACAGTCAGAAAGGCTGATTCCACTTCCTTTATTCCCCACACAGAAGCAAACATGAACATCATCAGAAGTCCTCAGTCACTCACTCTTTCTAATCACCCATTACACATTTTTTAACCTTAGCAAACCACAGAGTGCACAAAACCAGATATATTTTTACTTGCTATGGAGACATTCATGGCCTGATAGGACCTTATCATCATATCCTACTTTATTTAAGCAAAAGAGACACAAACTTACCACGATGAAGAGAACAGAGTCAGAAAGACTGTATCCAAGGGAGCACGCTAATGTGAAACTTCCAAAAACCTTTGGGGCGGTTCCTCCTTTTCAGAAGGAAAAAACCAAACAAACAAACCAAGCCAAGCACCCCCTGCCCCCATCAAACAAAAAAACCTAAAACCCCAGGAATCTCCTTAATACAGCTTTCCTAATACCCCTTGTTCAAATTTTGCCTTTCTTAACTCAGAATTTGGCTGGCTGGCTGCTCATGCATGCACCTTAATTAATAACCAAATGTATAAATCCCCTTCTGATTGTTTTTACATGTTTTTCTAAACATCTGCTTCTACCTTCATTGTTAGACAAAGCTGTTCTCTTCTACAGCTCAGCTGGGGAACTTATTTCTCTCTCTCTGAGTGCAATTGGGTATTTCATGTCAATTATCTTAATTGGAAGCAAGCTTAACCCATTTCCCAATTACAGCTCCAGCTTATTCGAACAAACAAACTCTCAGACCTCCTCTGATAAAATAAACCCAAAAATACCCCCAAAGAACAAACTTAAACTTTGGTAACAAGACATTGAAAAGGAGACTGAGTAAAAGAGCTCTGGTAAATGGGAAGAGAGTGAGCTGGTGCAGGAATGTAAGGAGATGGTGTGGGTCCGACTGGCTTGGTGTCTGATGCAGCGTTCCCGTCAGTTTGTTTTCTGGGGGCTCACAGAGAGGGAGCTCTGCTTCATGTATTTTTCTCCCCCACATACCAAGTTGTATCTGTCAGAACTGAAAACAGAGGCAGGTGCATCTTTGTTTTGCCACTGCTGGGTATTTTGCTGGCCTACATTTTTGGTAGCTGTTAGAGTAGGGAGCCACGTTCTCTCTGCCTCCTCCTTCCCACACTGGTCCCAGACTTTATAATTCATTTTCAAATGGACATCAACCTAATGTCTACCGCCAAAGACAAAAAGCCTAAAGAGCTAAAAGTTATCCAGACACAAGAGGGCCAAGCCACCTGCTCCTTATTCAAGTTATAGTTCAGTTAGCCACAGCTCTTCACATGGCCTTCCATCCTCTTGCTTACCTGTTTTTCTATTCCAGTGTCAAATGCACCCCAGATATATCCTTTATTACATGTCAGTGAAGACAACAGATTTAAACCATTTTATTTGGCTTCCCAGGGATGCCATCACCTTTTTGAGCGGCATCTACCTTTTATGCACACATTGGACACTAGCTATGTGTAGAAATTATTCCACATGTTATACTACCTACTTGCACAGGATAAATAGGCCAAATGAAGGCCCATGAAGTTGTAATATTCTTGCCCACCAGAAGCATCTGCCAGGTAGTGAGCCAATGATGAGTGTTTCCCCCTTGCCCAAATTCCATGTTCAGAGATATTGATTATGATGCTATTTTGATTTTGTTGCTTTCTGGTATTGTCAACATTCCTCTAAATAAATTCTACTGTTGGTTTTGAGAAGCAAAGAAAAGTCAAAACTACACTTTGAGATTCACTGCTCTAATATCTCGGTATTTAATCAACCTGTAATATAATATTGATTACAAATACCATGGAGACAAGATTGGTGCTTGTCTTTAGAGCAAGTACTTCATGTAGCTCTTTATTGCAGAAAGAGCCTTTCAAATGTTTTCCTTCCAAATATCCATCTGGCCCACGGGCTCTCTCACTTTTACAGTCAGAATTTTATTATTGATCCTGGCAGAAGGGAGATGGGACTCCTGAAAGACAATGCAGGTTAACTGTTTAATGACCAGCATGAAGCGCAGCGGAGGACAAAAAGAGACTCAGATTATAGATGTTGCTGCTGAGGACTATGAAATAAAAGAGATACGTGTGAACAAAGATCTCTGGCAGGAAGGGCATGACGTATAAAACATTGTGCCAAACATTCAGCATTCTGTTATTGTCCATTAACCATTACCTTGCAAAACCAAAACAAAACTCACAATCTGTGTCAGCTTAGACATCATTAAAACCTGTCAGCTGTCTGCTTTCTCTCTTTCCATTCCTCTCCACTGGAAGGTCATGTCTTTCCTGCAGGCAGTGCTTGCTTTCTGCCAGCTTTGGTTACCCCTCCTGCATCCCCAGACTCCAGACCAACTGGACCAAAACTGAACTGCAAACTTTTATTTAACTGAGCTTGTTCTTGCATCTCCTTTCTTTTATCTTCTGGGTGACCTACATACTTTCATAAACATTTATACCATATATTAAATATATATGTAAAGCTGGTGTGCTAATAATTTCACAGTCCTATCATCTTTCTCTTGTCTTTTTAGACTCCGACAGGTACATTGGCCACTCTCTGATTTACCCCCGCAAGTGTGAATGGACTATTCACAACCCACCGAAGCAGGTAGTTCTGGGCACTCACTAGGTACCTTTTAATCATTGGTAAACTCCAAAAGACCTTTTCTGTATGTCCAGTTCTGGCAGAAATGTCCAGTGCTGTCAGCATGAGTTATTCCTGTCACTGCTGGAGCTAATGGTGTGGTGAAGTGAGAAAACGCAAACTCCAGAAAGTATTTTGATTACTCAAGGGAAAACACTTCTCCACTTAGACTGCCTTCCCACTGCCCAATCTCTTTGGGACAGCAGTGAGCTGGAGACCACCAGAACAATTTGGCAAATAAGGCACATATTGTTGTTTGGTGTAAGGAGTGTTGAGTTTGGAAAGAGAGACACAAATATCGTTCCTCCAACACTGAAAGAAAGACCCAAAAAGTAGCTTTAGGAAAACGTTCTTCCTATGACCACAGTGACCTGCTAGCACTGTCTTCCTTACCCTCCATCCCCTTACTACTTTTAATGGAAATTAAACCATGGAAGAAGGAGACAAGGGTCTGTGTTTGTCTCACCTAAGTACAAAAAGGGTTGACACTGAAGGAAATGTAAAGGCGTGTTGAGGCAACTAGAAATACATTGCTCCTGACAAAATATAACTTGGACTGTCATAAAGTATTAGCTGCCATATTTACATCTCTCCCATAAACCTGAACCATTAGTATCAGGGGCAAGGGGGAACAAGGGGAACTCAGAGATTTAAAGACTGCTCCAAAAAACATGGTGTTGGCTTCTATAACCTGGAGGCTCAGAAAAGGACTTCGAATATCTTTCCATATGATGATTATTTAGTCTGTCAGTTCAGGAAAACTGAAGGCACTAGTCCTGGTGCATAAAGTGAGAAATGTACATCAGTCTGGGCAAGATTCATGCCCTGTTTTCTTCAAGTCTAGGACATGGATTCAAACTCTAATCATTCTGAACTGTCACTTGTAAAAATCACTTCCACACTTGTGTAGATATGCTGATGTGCTCCAGGTGTGAGAGTTGTATTTGTGACTGGATGCATACTTGTAGCAAATCTCCTCTTAGGCACTGCTGGTTCCAGCCCTCAGAAACTGCTGCTTCACTGCATTAGACTTCTCATTTGTTTGCTGTGTAGCAACTTCAAGTCATTTACTACAAAGTCAGAATAAGAATACCTAGACCAAGAAAATTTGGAGAGAACTCACAGATGTGAATATACTCTAGGACATAACAGGAAATTAAGCAGAAAGTAATTTTGTCATTTATTGCAGAGGGGTACACCAGTACTTTTGTATTAAGCCAATTTCAAAGAAATGAGCACTGTAGCTGTCCCTCCAAAGGAGCAAGTTTGTGAATATGGCATTAATTGCTATTATGCCCTGGATTAATGCAATATCCTCCTTTGCTGGCAATGGTTCTGCACCTGTAGGAGGATGCTTGTCCAATCAGATGTTGCTTGCCACGTCATGGCTTCATGAAGTCAGCTTTGTTCTGATGTACAGCAGTTATATTTAAGTTTCACTAGGCTGCACATTTTAAATAAGAAAATGACACTTTGGCACGTCCTGGCTGTAAAAGGTCTTGGAGTTAGTTTATTTACAAGAAAAGAAGAGAAGGAAATTAAGTCCTCAGTCTCCTATTACAGTGTGTGTGCAGATCACTGCATCTGTGCAGAGCAACAGAGCAAGCCAAGGAATAATTTACTATGGTATCAGAGGACAAAGTTTTGAAGTTACCAAATATTTAGAGTCACTGAAACATTTATAGCCTTGTCATGCAAGCTACTCTGTATCTGAACAGCCTAAAACTCACACACATATAGGTGTTCAGGTTCTTTCTGTATTACAGATAATTCAAACTCAAGAGTCACTTTTTTTTTAAAAAAGTGTTTTTTTCAAGTTAAAAAAGGTCAAACTTCTTGTGTTCTCTTTATTTACTCCTATACACGCTAGAAGAAATGAGTCTGCCAGGCATAAAGACATACTTTATGACTCAGACATGTTGTTAATTCTATGGAGACTTAATGTGAATTTGTATTTTGACCTTCCTTAGCTCTGGCTGAATTGAAAGACTTGATTCTTAATGTAAAGTGATTATTTATTTTTAAAATAATTTTAGTCACTCCAAAGAAAACTTCCATAAGGGAAGCACCATCAGTCTTTTTAACTAAAGTGGCACAAATAGTATCTTTTATAAAGTGGTGTCTATTGTACTTAAGGCTTGAGCTACAACAAGCACAATGCTCCTTCCAATTCCCCATCTAAAAGAAAAGTGATTTTCTTTATTCAAACCTCTTTATCCAAGAAAGAAAGGGAGAAGAGAGAAATACCTCTCTTTGCAGTATTGCTTAGAATTAAAGGTTAATCATAAAGTGCAGTGCTGGTTTTAGATGTTTCAAAATGTAAAACAGATGAATTCACACCTTCCTCATAAATGGACTCTTCTAGTTAAAACTTTGAAAAATGAATTCTTGGCTTTGCTTCTTTTTACAGAGAAAAATAACACAGTGGCCTTCTGGGGCAAGGTCTTTAAAGATTTTCGATGAGATTTATGTGGCAGAAAGAGCTCTCAGAGACAAATCGATATAACTAAGTACAGCGCTCTCATACAATCACGCTGATCAGGAAAACTGGCTGCATCATCACAGGGTTGTCATTTTCTCACTTGCACTGTGTGAGATTGCCTAAGGTTTCTCACAACATTGAAATCAAAACCTCCAGTTGACAGCAGCCAGTGACAGCAAGGGGTTCAGGGCAAAGGAACTGCATCTTCTTGAGCTCGTGGCTTGTTTAACACATTTCTTTTTCTGACAGACTCATGACTCCCATTCCTTGGCACCATATTACCTGCACAAGCACATTCTCAGGTTTCATCTCTCCGTCTATTAAATAATTTTTATAAACAAATGTGAGGCCAGAGATTGCAAGGAAAAGATACATTCTTGCACTTTTTATACGTCCAACACCTGTCTTTATTTGGGGAATTTTTAATCAGTCTATTTGCAAATAACAGAAAGACAAGGCCTGATCTTGAAGTGCTAAGATATTTCTGATCCTCATTTCTTCACCCTCTCATCATCAGATGAACCAGTTCCACGGTGTCTTTTTATCTGGCACCTTCTACTTCATGCTAATTCCCACTGCACGTACCCTGGGCACCAGTCTGGTTTTGTTTTGCTGCTTTTAAGCACAGTGAGGTTGGTGTTGCTGAGGAACTGGTTACAGCAGGGCTCTGCTGTTCTCAGTACTGCATGGAAAAAATGGCAGTTCCCACCCCAGCAAACTTATGCGGAATAGGTAGCAGACACCTGAAAGAATTCAGGTGTAAACCAGTCAAATCAGGAAAGGAGAAGCTCAGCCTGCCTAATCACTTTTGAAAATACTGTTAGACGTCTACACACAGGTCAATACACTTAAATACAGCTGTAAACCTGGACTGGCATTCAAAAGCATTGGAAGGAGGATGTGCCCACTGAATGCCATTCCAGTGTTTCCTTGCTGTGTGCAGGCTCTCCTCGTTCTGCATGCGCCGGTCCCATGTGAGTACACAAGTTGTGCAGAACCTGTGCAGGGCTGGTCTGCTTGAATATAAAATATGCCAGTGAGATATTAAAGGAATGGGAATATACAGCCCTAGTTGCAAAAAATGAAGGCTAAAAATATTTATGTGTGTATGTGTGTGTATAGCTGTGGCAGCTGGCTCAGCAATACAAGTTTGCTGCTGATGGACATTAAAAGAATGAAGTGTGAAAAAGAGATACTACCCGGTATTTTTATGGAAATGTCCCTCAAAGATTTTTAAGGTCAGTTCTGCTACTTAGCTATTAATCTTAAATACATGAGAAAAAAAGATCACATGAAAAATTAGTCAAAATGTGAGCTGTACTGGTAATAAGAAGCAGAGAGCATATAAATTAGGGAGAGAGAAGGAAAAAGAAAGGAACTGAAAAGATCGACACAGGGGAAAAGAGAAACCTCAGGAAGAAAATGAACATTCCCTGTAAATATCTTCAAGGTAACAATGTAAATGAAGGAAGGAAATTACACCAAGTCTCAGAAGAAAACAGAAAAAGAAGTAATGGCCATAAGCAAAGAAGAAAAAGTTCAGCCTAAACAGCAGAAAAACTTTAAGAGTAATTAGGCTAGTGAAAAATTCAAAGGTAGCTGAGGTGCAATTAATGCACATATTCAAGAAGACTGGACTAAAAATAAAAAGATGAAGAGAACACATCCATTAAAGTTGAGAGGAAACAAATTTCAACCATTTAAGTTTTGAGAGGAAACAAAGAAGAAAATGTTCCCTGGCACCCTGTTGGTGATTTTTCTCCACAATGACCGGGTAAACTTCAGATTGGCACGGTGATTAAATTGTGTTGCTTTCAACATACCTGTTTTCTCGTGGCATCTACTTGTCCATAGCTTTGTTTTTTCCTTTTGTAACAGCTGACATCAGTGCTATTCTTTATTTTTTTAAAATCTTTTTTGACTTCTCATCAGTTATAATCCAGCCACGGCATCTCCTCATGTCATAATTTTGTTCCCTTTCCATCCAGCTCCTTCAGTCATTCTATAGACACAGATGCTGCTTGTGCAGCAAACACTGATTTGACTGTGTGCCACTTCAGTTGCATTTGCCTCAAGCATTTTGAATTCTGCCTTGTTCCAGGAGAGCCTCTAGCTGTTCAGGTGTAAGTGGCTGTTAAAAGCTGTGCAAATGGATGACCCTAGTTCAACACTGGTCTGGTTTTGAATAGGCATTTTCCTTCAAGATATGTCAGTGTTTCACTATGTACATTATGATTTAGTACATAGCATAGACGTTGTTTCATCAGCAGTATCTCCTTGATGTTTTCACAAACGGTAAATTCATGCTTTTAAAACCTCAGTTACTTGGATGCCAAGGTTTCATTTCAAGGTTTGACTTTCAGCTCAATATAGATGCTCATGAAAGTCAAGGGAAGGACCCTACTGACTCATCTGAGTTAAGAAAGAGACCTTATATTTCTATTCAAGCTTAAGAAATGTAGAACATAAATTTGCCACTTAGATCCTTAACTGTGCAGTCAGTATGATAGCTTGACTTATGTTGTCACAGATGGTACTCCAATTCCATGGTCTGTTTTAAGTCCTCACACAACTCTCCATACCTTTGTATGCAAGTGCTCAAAAACCCTTAACAGACTTACCCTTCCAATTCTAAAAGTCAAGAAGTGCTTCTTTCTGCCTTTCCAGATCGGTAATAAACTCTCATTTAAAAAAGGAGTTGGGCAGCTACATAACATTGATGACCTGTGCCAAAAGAACTTTGTGGTGTCCCAGTAGCTCTTGAGTTTTTCCTGGAAAAAGCACTTGAATCGGAATTTCTTAGTGAGTGTCTGTAACAAAGAGAAAGCTGGATAGAGCCATAGCCCTGCCATGGATGCAAGGGCAGCTTGGCTCAGCAGTAAGGAGCTTGTGCCTACCCAGGGACACTGACAGGAGACAAAGGGAAGAGGAAGGAAAGACAAAGATCATAGTCCCTTAACACTTTTCTCCTCATTTTGCCATTCTAAAGTTGCCCTTGCTGGGGTTAATTAACAACTATGAATTCCAGTGCTAGAGGAACAAAGCAGATTGCAGTTTTTACCCCTCTCCCACATTTCCCATAACTGTGACTGGACCTCAGGATGTAACCTCTGTAAATGCTCTCTCATTACTTTCCTACTAATTAGTCTCATTTCATTTATGAGGCATATTATCAGGGGATTTTATATGGTTTAACACATTAAAAAATAAAGCTTCTTGACATTTGAAAATACTCTCGCTTTGGAGAAACTGTCACTCCTCTTCACATCTGCTCATAAGGGGATGGTTGAAAGAGTCGTCTGGGGATAAAGAAGTGTTCTCCTCACAGCAATGGCTATGCAAAGTGTTAAGGAGGCCATGCCATGCTGGCTTAATGTGAGCGCTTGTGTCTTATAGCTATATGCCACAAACGTTTAAAGCCTGGATTCAACTCGTATTACTATGGGCGTTAGACTGTTCAGAAAGATAAAAGAGGTGTCACCCTTTGCTTCTCAGACAAGAGGGGGTGATTCATCCTGCCTAAGCCATGAACAAGTCTCTGGAGACGTGGCTTTCTCTCTCCACTTATCACAGCAGGGGCCTAGGGGGCCATAGCTATGACTTCAGTGTCTGCTGCTCGGGAGGATGTGATTCAGCCTTAGAGTTTAGGGCCCTAAAATAACTTACTAGAAATTCTTGATTTTGGGGTATTCTGTTTTTCCTGCAGGTGCAACTGACTGCAAGCTCTGACTTCAAACATGTCCTGTAAAACCCAGTTGTGCCCTCCACCACTCTGTGTGCATACCTGGAAGCAGGCTGAAGGAAAATGTCACTGAAAATTCATCCTAGAGCAGCAGAGGCCAAGTCAGCACATTTCCTCCCCTATATGAGCTAAGGCATTTAAAAACCAGAGGCCATTCTGCAGAGCCAGATATATTCATGGCTGGCTGGTATTCACTTTTAGCAGAAAAACAGCCTTCCACCTGTTCTCCACTATCCCCTCCTTGGAAATGTGAGTGAGATTAATGAGGATTAAACTTCTGATAGTGCTCTACCAGGAGTCAAAAGACTTTATCTCTGTTCACTCTTTATCTCTTCACTGGAACCTCTTCTGATGGGGTGTCTCCTCCAGACTTGCCCTCTCTACACATGCCTCCTTGTACAGAAAAATTGCTGAACAAAAGAAACTGAGTTAAGGTGAACAACTTCAGTTGTATTACAAGTTTTAAGACATACGGATGTGATCTATTTTGAAAGTCCCTGATGATTTATTTAGTGGGCATATTTTTACATTGTTTCCTTTAACATCAGAGAAAATGTGCCTTTGCGAGGATCGGCTTTTATCTCATCCCCTTTAAAATCACACCACAGATCTCAAAAGAAAGGCTATGCCATGTCAGAATTTAAAACATTCACCTTATGGCTGTCACACAAAGTAGATGAAATATATGCCACTGAGTTTTAAATGACTGCTTATGCTGCCAGTCATAGTCAGATCCTGAACTGAATGATGTAAGTTTCCTCTGTTTCCCTGAAAGTGATGAAGCTGAATTTTTCATACCAGAAAAGGATCCGGCCCTTAAGTTTCAGTGTCTTCCAAATCCACAAATTTTATCCACTTGAATAATTTATCATCATAACCTATTTTTCATTAATTTGACTATGCTCTCGTTCCTCTCGGGCTTGGTACTTACACTGTAGCTCTACTGCGAAAAGCAATGATGTGAAATTAGCACTTTCTTACTCAGCAGATCCCTTTCCTGTGAGAAGTCAGAAAGAGTTCTGCTTAACTTACCATGAAAAGTACTAAAATCTCTCTTTTTCCCCCTCCCTGCTTTCCACCCAGCAGGACCAATGGGGCTATGGGGAAGCAAAGAGGTCAGGATTTTTGGCTCTGGTATTTATGTGACAGTCAGCCGAGCTCCAGGGCCACCTGGGCAGCCTGTGGGTTTTTGGGCTGTGACCAGCATGACCCTCCTGTTGCTGACAGTGAGGTCGTAGCTGCCAGCAGAGCTTGCAAAGCCACTGCCACTGATGGCAAGTGAAAACAACATGATTTCCCACTTCCAGCTGATGTGCGCAGCTCAACAGACAGTCATGTGTTTAAAATTAATCTTAGGCATAAGGACTGCAGGACGATAGCAACTAAAATTCTAGGGACTGGAAATCAGATGAAGCTGTTGGTGGATGTGCTATAAAACATCTCAGGTGTGAAAACTTCTGTGCTAATCCTAAGGGATTTGTTTAGCTAAAACAGATTCTGGAATCAGACTGGGGGACCCAAAATCAAGTAAGATTTGGGAACGATTTCTTAAGAACCTGATTGTTCATTCAGAGACAGATAAAGTAACATTGGCATAAGACCTCTCATGGAAGACCATATATTTTGAGGCAATACTCCCTCCAATGCATCCAAATTTTTTTTTTTTCTACTTTTCCAGATAAGTCCTTTCTAAACCTCACACCACAAATTCAAAATTAGTTTTCTGCAAGAAAGCATATGCAATACACAATAAAAACAGGAACATTCAAAAGAACTTTGAATTTTTCTTTGCCATAGGACATAATTTATTACCAGAATGTTCTTCAAATTTAGACAGTCTCTAACATATGACTAAGTCTGAAATCACTTTGTCTGTCAAAAGGTAAAGGGCAAATGAGTTATAAGGGCAGCTGGGGCATCAGAATTCATTCTCTTTGGACCCAATGCAGTAAAAAATATCCTCAGTCTTCCAAACAACTAAAGTCCCAAAAGGCCACAAATCTAGCTTTGCAACGGGCCAACTTATCCAACACAAAGGTCAGCATCATTAAACAGAATAAACAAACCAATCCTAGAGCCAGAAATGACAGATCTGCCTGAGAGGCAAAGTCATGCAGCTGTGTCTCTGGGCCTCCCTCATTTCCACACTTGCACAGTCCCAAACTTCTTTGTACACACACACACACGTGCTCTTGTGTGTGTCACTCCATACATGTGTGTGCACACATATTCCTGTGCATGCATGGGTGGGACCAGGCAAAAACCCCCTCAAAACATGGGAATCCATCAGATAAGCCATTATCAAAGCTTATGGAAGCACCAGTTGATGGAACTGAGCTCTTCTGCACATGTACTGCCCCCTGGACCCGTAGCCTTACCCCTCACTGCCTTGCAGGAAATGTGTTTTGGTCAGGGGTTAACAACAGCTTGTAGAGTGGAGAACCTGTTTGTACATCCAGCTCTCACTACCACCTCACCGGTGTCTGCCAGCCAAGGCCAGCCTAAACTCCATGCTCATTCCTCTGCCTGCCTTCTCACCAGCTGAACAGGCACTGGATGTTTTCCCAGCAGCCCTGGGACTTGCACACGACATTCCCAGCGGGAATTGTGCTCCAGCCTGCACCTCCACCTTCCATTACTGCCCCTTTGCCAGCCGCCACCAATCCTCCCACAGCAGCCAGCACACACGGCAGCACAGCACTAAGAATTCTGAGGGGATGCTCCTCTCTTTTTGTGATGTTTACCCACAGCCCCCTCTACCTATCTGCAGCCCAAAAAGCTCTTAAACAACTTCTTTTCAAGGAACCAAGGAAGTAGCTTAGGCACTTTGAGGCCAAGTACTTTCCACAGACAAGAGCACAGCTGTTTGCATGCTTATTTCCTTCTGTCCCCATGCTGGAAATACATCCTGTGCTTACAGCCATACTAACCTCTAATGGATTTGGTGAGGATACAGATTTTAAAAACCTACAGGCAGTAACACCTGGCTGTGAATCCAGAGAGACCTGCCTCCTCCTGCATGTGTGTAACAGAGCCAAACCTCAGCTCCAACTCAACACGACAACGCTGCTTGTCCCTACCCGAGTGATGCCTGTCACACACTGTCCCGAGGTGCTGAGCAGTGGCCTTGGAGCTACGAGCTCAAGATGCCACAGCAAGAGTTCAGCAGCAAATGTGAACTTGCTGGCTGGGGAGGGAAGCTCCCACCATGCAGGACCAGCTGCTTGATTTTTCTTTCACTTTTTAAAATTAGTCTTACAAGGTTTCAGTATGAAAGAGATTAGGTAGAGCCCCGTTCTAGGCTGCTGTGCATGAAATTTAAAATACCCATATTAATGCAGAAATAAACCAACTACAACATCTAAAGCTAAATGCTGTAAATAAGCAGCTATGCAGTATGAAGAGAGGACAAATCTCAGCTGGGACTTGACAGATTCAGGTTTTGTTCTCATTTCTACCCTTGACCTGTTCTGTGACTTTGAGTAAGTAATTCCTTCCTTTCTATTTCTTTCTGGGTCAGGGACTGCCTGTCATTTTGTATTCATAGCAGCTGGCATGAAAAGCCCCAGTCCTAGTGAAGTTCTCTGGACACTACTTCAATAAAAACAGTATCTAAATACCTGTTAAAAAATGAACATAGAGAAGCCTCTTTCTTTCCTTGGTAAAAAAGTATCACATGCAATGAGGGAAAACTTCAGATGTTTCATTAAGTAAATAAATATATACATACATATCTGCATTTACACCAAACACACACCTATTCAACTGTGTTCCTAATTAAAATCTAGAAAACTATCACAGTTTTACTAGATTACTTCCCACCTCTGTATCTCTAAAATATTAAAATTTTCTCTTCTCACTTCTAATAGATTTGCTATATCTTAACTTTAAGTTTTATTTTCTAGCTTTGCATAAAACTCAACCCTGAATGCATTTTTTTAAAGCCATCATTATCCCAAGCACATGGCACAGAATTGTATTTATATTACAATGAAACCTCATATTTTTCAGTCTGTATTTTAAAGCAGTTAATATTTTCTATCCAAATCAGTCTGCTTCTCAGCAGTCAGTGCTGAAATAGGCCTTTTCCTAGTGTTTTAGGCATCTGTTCTGCCTTTTCTTACCTCTCTCTCCTCACTTACATGTATAAACGTCCATTCGTAAGCTGCCAGCTGAAATAGATGCCAAACTTAATCCAATTGCATAAATTCACAACGTAAGGTGCAAAAAGTACATCACTGCACACCTCAAGAATTCACAGCCTCTCTTAAAACATCTGACAGAATCCCCTGAAATTGTACTGGAAAGATTCAGTATTTTATTTCCACAGGTGTGCAGCAAGGTTTTTGTTCTTGCTGTGGGCACTTGATTTCTGATGTAAGTGTTGAGATACGACTTACAAGAGCAGAGAGTTCAGGGTCATTTATTTTCCAGTCTCACAGTGAGCAAGGAATTGATGCCGTATCTCCTAAGCAGAGGTAAGGATCAAGGAACCTTGAAATAGAAGATAGTAATTCTACAGATCACATTAAGAACAAATAAACAATGAAAACATTGAATAATAATTAAAATAAAAGCAGTGGGAGAAAAAGGAATGGGAACTCTTAAAAACCTGTTTTGGAGTAAACTCATTGACTTCTCTGAAGTTTTGAGGGCTTATAAGGTTGGCAGTGTCACACTATTTGGGATGTCTGGTCAAGCCCTGGTTCAAAAACCAGAAAGCAATAACATATAGATTGATTTTGATTGTTAATGTACAGACACCAACTGAGATGGGATACTGGTTGTAAAATCTGACACATTCTGACAGGTGGAACACACATTTAAAATGTTTGGTTTGGTTTTTGGAAGAAGACAGCAGCATTGAATGACAGAAATTTTAAACATCAAGGATAAGGAAAAAATGATTTTTTCCTTCAGATGATATGATATTGATTTTTTCTTAATGATAAAGTTTAAAGACACTTATGTATTTGACAATGTTTTTCATCACAAGAACAAAAGGTAAGAGCAGCAATTTTGGATGACTTGTCCAATGAGGTCATTAAAATTCTTATTGGACAGAATTTTAATAATCTTTTTAATAAAAAAAAGAAATTTATAACTGGATACAGATTAGTATTAGCATTGTCAAATGCTGCTGCATTGAGAAATGGCTGCTTTTTGTTTGCCAGTTCAAGTGTCCCTCTGGAAACAGAGCTGAAATATTGGAATTGTAATTGCAGTTGGCAGCAAAAACCGGTCACCATGTCAGAACTGTTCTGACACAGTAAATGACTGAAGTAATGACAGAAGGAAACCTGCAGGGAAGTAACTTTATTTTTTTTAGAAATGTTGGCTGAGCTTGCATCAGTGGGGTCCCATGGGTTCCCCTGACCACCATCCCCCATCTTTAAATAAGTAACAAGCTACCTCCAGTGACAAACATTTACCCATCACTGCTGCATCACTTCTGGACCAGTGATGTATGAGCTGCTTCTGCCACCAGTGGAAGTTCACAATTTGTCAAGCTCAAGAGCCTGTCCTTTGGTAATGGATTACTTTTGAAATGTCTGCTCTAAGTGGAAGGTTTTATTTATTTACTTACTTTTTCTAAAAAGGTGTGCAAGCAACACACTGTTTGGGCTCTGGCTTCTTATAGTAGAGTCCCCAGTCTTCTTGATCATTGTTTTCCAAGTCTTTACAGGAAAAGGTGATGAGGGTGTCAGTGCTCAGTCTGCATGTCCAAGTTCTTTTTTCTCCCTTGAAGACCCTCTCAAGTATGGCAAGAGAACCATGGCAGGCGTGAAAGGACAACACTAAAGCCATAGACTAAGGCATCCACAGGATGAGGCATCATTGCCCTCCCACAGACATTCTGAGCCCTGGCCACCAGTGACAACTTCATCTTTTTCATCTCTTAGTAACAGAATAAATAGTCCCTCCACAAAGGTGCTGCGAAGAGCAACAAAATGACACAACTGACACATTCAGGTAGGATTGTACTGTAAGTCAAAGGAGAATCACTCACACCTTTTTCATGAAAGATTTTGAAATCCTTCTGAGGAATGCAGTGAGCATTTAGGCAAAGGGGAACATACTTGCTTAGCAAGACTTTGGGTGCAAGTTGGTGCTCCCTTTGTCACCTTTAGCAGGCAGGTGAAGAAAAGGGCCTCTAAGGTAAACCTGCTCCCTGATGGATAGAGAAGTATGTACAGCTGGAACAGCCGGAATAGGCTGAAATATGTACAGCCTATTTAATCTTAGGGCCCCAGAAAGAATGTGAATCTGATGTGTGGAGTGGGTAGGAAGGGGCAGAAGCAGGGTGGATGTATGGGTCACAGAAATTTCTGTTGCAATACCGTCCTCATCAAAGACAATGCACAGTGGTAAATGATGCAGATGATCAACTCCCTAAGCTCTTACAGGGCTTTACAGACTTCCACCAAAAAGAAACTTTTTACAAGTGAACCACTTATTTCCTTTAAATATGTAGCCTGTATAATCAGAGTCTTTGAAGTAGGGAGACAGATGATCAGGATTTGCCTTTTGATCTTTCCAAATTGTTTTAGTAAGTAACAACTATGCCTGAAGTCTTTTCTGGGAAACTTTTATTTGCAACGATATTTACAACAATCTTAGAGACCAAGGTTCTCTTAGTACTGCTGTTGAATGATCCTCCAGAAATTGAAATCTTAAAAAGCGAACTTAGGGTCTACAAATAATATAATGAATTTTATGTAAATTCACTTAAAATCCCCAATCAAGTCAGCTACAACTTTATTCAATTCTCTCTACATATTCACATTAAAAATACTCACAGGATCTGTTGGATTCATGCAGATCTCAGTCTTATTCTCCATTTATCTACTTGTATCCAACTCAAATCAAGGATCTTGCAAGAGAACTTCTAGATCAGAGAACAGATCAGGCTCTGAAGCAAAAAAGGACTGACTTTATCAGTAAACCATAGACCCCTTATCATTTACAAAAGAGCAGCACAAGCTGCCTAGTTATAAGCTACAGCTGTTCCACTGATTAGCACAAGTGCAATGATAATTTTTACCAAAAGCAACTTAAGAGAGGCTTCCCCTCCTTGGTGTCTGTCGTAAAGGGCTGTGCTCACAATTTCACATTGTACACAGCTTCTGAAATTAACAGCAACATTCACAGCCACTGCTTGTAGACAGCCCATACACAGAAAGACACTGTGGTTTGAACAAAGGAAACAGGATTGTTTTTACATTTTGTTTTCTGTCCTCAAGACAAGGAAAACAAAATTGCTTCAGGCAATCTTCCTAACCCACGCTTATGCAGCGAAAAAAAGGAAAAACAGCCTACTTGTGAAAACAGTTATCATCCTCATTTTATTGAGGAAAGCCTAAAATTCATTAACTGCAGTAACTGGAATGCAGAAATTGTTTTAGAAGTTTGGTTTTTTCAAGCAATTTCTGGGTTAAAGAATTAAGAAAGAACAGTTCTGGGTTCCTCCCCCAAAACAGCCATTCTGATAAATTCAATCTATTTTTATGAAAATATTTATTAATAAGATTACAGTCTTCTTACAGCTGAAAAGTGAAATGTTTTAGAGGAATAATGGAAGTAATGTTAAACTGTGAGCTAACAATTCCACTGGGGTACTTCGGTGATGTCAGATATGCTGAGAGAAATTTGCTAAGCCGTAATACACCTAAAAATGAAGTAATTTTCTATTCATTAAACCCATGAAACTGGTCACAGTTAAGAGGGAAAAATAAATTTCATAGTTTCACTTAACCCTCTACCACCACACCATTTCAACTAACTGCTAGAAGCAGATGGGCAATCATACAAAAGAATTTGAAATACAGAAGACTTGTACACAGGGGAGTTGCTGGTGCTTTTCAAGCTTCCTACTCTTGAGAAGCATTTCAGCTTTTTATTTACAGACTGAAGCTATAAGAAGTACAATCACTTCTGAAAAGCCAAATGGCAGCAGCATTCAGCAGAGCAGCTCCCTGCCTTAACCTTGTTTTTATTCCCTCCTTTATGTTTTTTCATGGTTTATTATCATTCTCTAAATTACAGAATGTGTTTTTCTTTTCTCTCATCCTCTGAAATCAATTTAAAGCATCAATCCATTAAGAAAAGGCAAATCATAGAAGCTGAAAGAAGTGAGGTAGTGCTGTGGGCTCAAGTGTAAAAACCCCCCCCATATTTAAGTGCATCTCACATTGCAAGTGTAGGAAAGTACGCTTATGAAAATACTCGTACTGATTAGCTCAGAAGTGAAACTTTGGGAAGACATTTGGATAGTCTGAATTTTTCAGCTTCATTTGTGTCTACTTTGGCACCTGCTATAAAGTGCTTTCCCTGATGCCCATCACACACCTACAGAGATGCTTCAGACAATTGCTGAAGCAGCTGCTCAGTGTAGTGTGGCTGTTGGGCAAAAGTTTTCTTCCATCAGTGTGCATGAATTCCTTGGGCCAGGCTTGTGCACCCATGCTCACAAAGCTGCCCTGTATTTTAACACATCCAACTGTGGTATGTCAGAAAATGTATAAATAACTCACCAAAAAGGATCTTTTTTTCTTTCAGGAAGAAAATGCACAGCTAAGGAGAATAAGGGTTCAATTTGTTTTGCTTATCAGAAAAGAAAGATAAAAAATTACTATACAATACCTACCAAGGGACTGTATTAACTGAGAACCCAGCTTCATGGAAATGAATGGTTTGAAGCAGCAAAATTAAAAGAACAAACACAGGTAACCAGGGGGAAAAAATACCAACAGACACAGTGGATTTTCCATTTCTGGTGCCATTCAGAGCTTTTATAGAAGAAACATCGGTCTGTCTAATACAAGCCACAGACACCAAAAAAATCAAGAAAACTGGGTGACTTAAAACTGCACACCTCCTTTGAACTACACTTTGGGGACAAACTCTGCCTTGCTTTAGACAAAAGCTGTTTTCAATGAACCTATCTGGAACAGCACCCAAAAATTTCCAACACACCATTTCACAGTAACGGCCACACTGGTATCTTCTTGACAAATAAATGCATTAGACACCAGCCTAGCAGAATAGAAAGAAACTAAACTTGTAAATGTAAACTACATGTACATTCCCTACAAAAAGAACTGCCATTCTCTTGCTTTATAACTACCTTTTTCTTTGAGTTTTGTAACAGTGGTTTAAAACCAAAACTCCTCAACCTTCCACACACATCTGTGTCACACTGCAGATGTGGAATACACTGTTAAAAGCAAAACTGACTATTCTCCTTTAAATTACTGGACCATTTTCTGTAAAAAGGGCCTGAACTTTTTAGGTCTGGTTTAGCAGACTTAAGAAATAAATTAAGCTGCAAAACTTAAGTTAGGTACATGCTTAAGTGCTCAGCTGAATTAGTTTCTCATAACATTTTCCTCCTGCACAGCAGAATTCATGCAGTAACTTTGCTGGTCACTGATAAAACAGCACTTACACATAGGAGACAATTGTTACACAGATTTTCCTCCTATTAGCTTTTGAAATTAATACTTTATTACTTCATACAGGACAGTAAAAATAATAAAAATAATCAACAACTTTTCATAAAAATTAAAAGGATTTAAACCCAAATCTTATTAAAAAGCCAAACTTAAAACCAAACTAAAGGAATACTATATTTGCACACACTTTTTAAGGAAGAGGTTACAATTTTCTTTTTGATATCAACAGGCACTCTTCATTCATCATCTGCAAGAAACTAGGTTAGGTCTCCATAGGCCACAGTCAGAGTTATTAAGTGAGTAAATATGCCACTGCTTGTGTGCCCTCCTTTTATTTCCTTGCTTCTTCAGTCTCCTCTGGCTCTCTCTCTTGATGCTCTCTTTCCCACCTCAATTCTTTCAACTCTTGTCTGTACTTTCGTTCAATGAACCGTTTCTGATGGGCCATCTGGGGAAAGTTATCTGACACAAGGAGAAATATTTTACATTAATAAACAAACTGGTAACAGAGAAAGCCTGAGCTCATTTTGTTTTAAACTTTGATGTTATTACAGGTAGGGGGGAATAACATTGTTACCATTTTTCCTCATTTATTTCTTATAATACATAGTAAGCCAGGACTGTGTCATAACACTTTGGCTTCTTTATGATTTCTCTACATCTGTTTCACCTGCGACAAAGCACTGCCATATCTAATATACTCACAAAAATAAAATATAAAATCCTGGTATAGCAACACGGCCAGGTATTACCTGGATTTCACATTCTGTTCCCTTAGCAACAGGTGGTCGATACTGAAAAATGAATGTGAAACTACTGTCAATGCTGTCAGGGCTTTTTGTCTTATTCTCACTCCAAAAAGTACGAGCCACTGGTTCCAAGCATTGTACATATGTTCTCATTACTTTTATTATTGTTTTAGACCCTGCAGAATAGACTGTATACCCCACATTATGGCAGGATTCCTAATGGGAAAGTAATAGTGTAACAAGCTGAAATGCAGTAAAATCTGTTCCTGAAAAAGTTAATGCTTGGCTGTGTACCAGAAGACTGCCTCAGTGTAGTCCAAGAGCATGGATGAGTGAAGACTGCCTAAAACAGACTGGACAAGGCTGAGGTGATGGAGAAATAGCTGGGGAGATGGATGCTTCTGCTTTCAGGCATTTGTCCATGGGTGGATATGTAGGTACACTTTAGAACTGAGGCTGTAAAAACAGCTTATATAATTGAACAGAATTGCTCTCACTTTAGCGCACTGCTCAAAGAATGTGATGTTTTCTGCATGACCAGGGTGCTGACATTCACATTGTCTGTGCTGGGGAGACCTGCACCCTCCAGCCACTCAGAATGCAAAAGGGTGGTGGAGTATGTGACAGACTGCAGTTGGTGGTAAATTCTGCTGGGATTACACAAAGCTCTGGGATCAGCACTGGCCACCTCTCCAGTCTGAGATGAATGCCAAAGGTTGCTACAGTGACCTTTAAAGCCATAAAGAAATTCAGTAGATGTCTCAGCAAAGGACTGCTCTCTCTCTCGATGGCTACTGAGAGAGAATTCAGCTGAGGCTTCTCAGGGAGGAGTACCTTGGCACCAAGCTTCTTCCTCCTTTTTCTGGGTCCCAGGCAGCATGGATTCTCAGCTAGAGAATATGGTGCAGAAGCCACATAAACTGCAGGAGTTTGTGGTAGAGCAGAATAACTTTCTACTGCTTTGTTTTATTGGCCAGTGAAATTTGTGCCCTTTATTATATATACTACAGGAATAAAAGGTTTATTCATCAGTTATTTACAACTTGGGCATAGGAAAGTGTATTTATTTAAACCAGAAAGCAATCTAAACAAAATTGGTTTTAAATTGCTGTTGTTTTTAAAAGCACTAGTGCTTTCTTCAGTGGAGTTCTGGGATATTTTGTTGCTCATGTGCCCCATAAAATGAAAATCAGATTTTCAGCACTGTGCCTGTAACATGATTCTTTAAGAACTCAGCTCGGTAGCAACCTGTTCTAATATGTTTAGGATGGTAAGAAGGAAATTCATGTAATAAATTCATCATGGCTATAATATAAATAGGTATATGAAAACTGCTTTCACTTGAAGTTAACTAATTCTGCATTAAAAAAACCCAACAGACAAACCACAAACAACTCCAATCCACAACTATATACATAATTGAACAGGTGCCCTTAAGGGTTGTGTAACCTCCATCCCTAAAAGATAATCAAAACTTGACTAGCAAGGCACATAGAAACTAACTTTGAAAGTTGGCTCTGTTTTGAAGGGCAACAAGACCACAGACCTCTAGAGGTCTATGGCATTTAAACAAATATGTATGTCATAGGAGAGCTGTGAAGTCCTTGGATTGATAGGCCATGAAACTCATAGTTCTCTTAAGTACTGATACTGTCACAAGAAAATTCACTTGAAGAAAACTTCAGTAAAATCTTGCAGATACTCAGCAGAGACGGGAAGTTACTTTTTCTACTTGTCAAATTTACTGGTGGTGAGAAGTATATGCTTAGCAGATGGACATAAAAACATACCTGAACTACACAGATTCATTGCCTTCTGAAACTTTTAAGCTCTTGAATTTCCAGATGCAGAGATAACAGATTAAAAAACTTTGAAATCTGAGGAACTGCATGTGTTTCCTTTGATGCAGAAAATACAGAAAATGCAGAAAATGGACTTCCCATGTTCTTCTCAATAGAGAATTTTTGCTGCACAAAATGCTTGTAATCTATTTACTTACAGGTCATCCACACCTGGCACTAGCCCAACTGACCAAAGTTATTTCATATAAGAAGCTTGCATGCACTCATATCTGAGACTACATTTCAGTGAAGGACAGCTCCCATGCTGGCTATGCAGCACATAATTTAGAAAGATGTGTACACACATGCCTGGATCTGCAGCTGATATTGGCCCTTCTTGACACATAAATATCAATTTAAATTGTTGGGGGTCTGCCTGTGAGATTTTAACCTAGTCTACTGATAATCTGAGATCAGATTTTATTTTCTAAGATTGTATTTTCCTCCTCCCCTAAATTAAAGGGTGAGACAACCAGAGCATCAGAGACTATTCAGTCTTATCTCACTGCATACTTAAGCACGGAAAACCTCAATTAAACTTTATTGCACAGGGTTCCCTTGAAGTTGCATCCTCTGATCAACTCCCTTTAACAAATACCTGTTGGGATCATATTAACTTCAACTGCTACAAAACTGTCTTGAAAATACTAAGAGGAAAACCTGCTGCTTAGAAGCTGACAGCACTCAGCATTATGTGTTCTGTTCAAAACTTATCCCCCACAACATCTGCACCTTGCCTCACTAAAGAACAAGGAAATAAACTATGAATTCTTTGTTGCTCAAATATCTTACATTTTTCAAGTGCATCCATTGCAGCTCCCATTTCTGCTTGCTGAATACTGTGAAAGCAGAACAAAAACATGTTACATGACATCTAAACTGTACAGAATAAACTAAGTTTCTGACAAAGTGGAACACTAGCTGCTTTTTGTAATGAAACTTTCTGGATAACCAGCAGCTAGTAATTCCCAGAGTGTATGATATATCAGCCCCTCCATAAATATGTGAGCAACAGAACTATAGCTCCAGTAGAATATTTTTTAACTTAGATCAATAACAATAACAAAATATTCCAGTCCATTCTTCACTAAAGCATTTGCTTTTACTTGTGAGAAAAAAGGAACAAAATCACAGAGGTGTAAATTCTAAAAAAAACTGATGATATTTTTATAACCACCACCAGATTTGATAACATAAAACAAGATGTTTTTGGGGTTCATGGTTTTTTGAACCCTTAGAACCATTCCAAAATTACTAGAAGTAGTAACATAAGAAAAAAAATCCATAATAGTGTTGCACTCTTAACTTGCCAGTGTAAATTGTACAGCAATTCAGGAGCAAATCCCATAATAAAGACACTATTTCCTCGAAGCTGCTCTACATTTTCTAGTCAAAGAGCCACAAATCTTCAAGTCAGAGAGCCACAAATAATTAGCATTGCTAGCCACCTTGAAGGCAAGCTCACCAAAAAAAGCTCAAGATCCGAAATTCTACCAACATTGAACCCTTCAGGTGTTCCTAAAGCAGAAAAGCTTGAAGAAGGCTCTACAGCTTTCCTTTTCTAAGGCAAACCACACAACTGTCTATCTCCATGGCTAGTCATTTTGGACACCACCACACCCATGTGATTGATTTTTACTATACCTTGGACCTTTACCACATCCTATTCTTTCCCCTTTAAAGTAAACAGCCACTGTGTATGTCCTGGCATGAGAAGGTCCCACTGTCTGCAAGGTCCTGAAAGAAGAAATATTTTATTCAAGCAGGGAGTACTAAAACACAGGATCTGTTTGTGGCACATAGATCACCAAGCTTTCAGTCTGGTCAATACATACAGTGCAATTAATGCAACACGTAGAACAAGAGTGGAAGGATGTCTGTATAGATCACATTAACCCAGAGTTTACCAGAAGAGTATTTATATCAAGCACATTTATTCCTCCAGGCTCACTCAGGAGCACCACATGAAAAGTAAAACCTTATTTAACCCAAAAGCAAAAATACAAACTACAACATAAAGTGTTCAAACATTGTGAAAACACTTGTAATAAAGTAATAAATTATGCATAGCTGTGCAATTGCAAATAAACACACCCATAAAATTATGTGTGCACTAGAATTTTAGACCCTGAGAGTTTTCCAGGTAGGTTTTTTATATAAGGATTTTATATTAGACACAGTAGCTTTCTCCACACTGAATTATCACAGTACAAAGAAATTTTCCATCAGCTTTGAAAAGTTAGCTTGTCACAAAACAAACTTTTCATTTGACCTAAAGTCTAGGACATACATCAACAACCATCTAAAGGGGAAAAGGTAATTCCCTAGATGTGCAATGAATTGCTTCTTTTGCAGTTTCTTACTGCTGTCCCAAATCTCTCTCCACTTTCAGATCAAGTTCTGTCCGCTACCTTGTTTCTTTTTAGAAGTAGCATGAATTTCACATCAATTTTTAAAGTATCTAACTAAAGTACTCTATCTCTCTGCGCACTGTGACAAGAGCAAATAAAACCCACCCTAAATTTAAAAGCAATAGTAGTGACTGCAGTAAAAGAGATAACCCCAAGAAAAGGAATTTAACAAGATAATAGGAAGATAACAGTGTATTACTAGGTCTGAGCTGTACTATAAAAATCAATTTATCATCACAGCAAAACAAAACAAACATTTGGTACTTCATACTAAGTGTTTTTTACAAAAATGGGGAATGGTTTTCACTGTTTCCATCCCCCTCACTCAGGACACAGCCCTGAACCTTCACACAGAGAGATGAAGTCAGACCTGCAGGGCACCAGCTGCACTGCTGAAGGGTGTTAAGTTTGTGTCATTGTCACTGAACTGGTACAATGCATTGGAAATGTAACTTCAGTACATGTGACAAATGCACTTAGACTTTCATTGTTTGGATCTTTTTGATATAATAATCCCAACAACACAAGCCTTGAATTTTCATAGCCTTTATCTCTTCTTTTGGGGGCTAACACTGCACTCTTTCCTACATTAATTGAAGGGATATGGATGCAATATACAGCCTATGGTTTATTATTTATTGTCCCTTTGAAGCAGCTAGTACACTATTTAACACCTGAAAGCAAAAAGGGGGATTTATCCCATCCAGCTTCAGGTATCTAACTGAGGTGTACAAGTTAAAAGGTTCACTGCCCTGAGCTCTTTATCACTGAACAGGGGAACATTTGTGAGCTGAACCGCATAGCAAAAACGTCCTAAACTTGTGTTGCCCTTCAGGGCCTGACTGTGGATGAGAAACAGTGCCTACAATTAGGAGGCATAACATAAAGCGTTATTATGTTTGCGTAATAACATCAAGAAACTTAATCTGTTACTGAGAATAGAAGGAAGATATCTTGACCTCATAGCAAAACTGTTTAACTCCTTTCATTTAATACTTCCATTCCTTACATTGAAAGTAAAACAAATATAGAACTATGCCAATTAAATACTTCACTCCAACACAAAAACTCTATTTTCCCCTTACAACTGTAAAGTAAAATGCTTACTAACTCTTCCTTGTCACGGCTTAAAACACCTAAACCTTAGGAAACACTGGTTCAATATTTTCCATCTTCAGACAAAGAGAGACTAGAGGGCTTGGATAACGACAATAAAAACAAATGATGAGAAAAATGTAGCGCAACCGATCACATCTTGCTCCATATACAAGGAAGATTTATGATTAGTTGGCATCCATAAGATCCCTGCTCTTACTTGTAAAGAGGAATGTCTGGCTCTTTTCCTTCTGTCCTGAGAGTCAAGCAGCACTGCTGAAGCTGAGATTTAGGATCATTCCAGTCTTGATTTAAAATAAACTCCTGTAAGATGTTCACAAAGATGCTGTTATTATTGAGAGGTTGTAGTAAGAGTCTGAAATGCAACAATGTGTTAAAACATAGCGGCAGGAAAGTAGAAAACTGACTGATCTTACCTTCAGCCGTGGAAAAAAGCAAACATTCATGAAAGTGTGAACGTATTCCAAATCTTTATCAATGTACAAGGCAGCAATAAAGGCTGGGGGAAAAAAAAGGTTACTGTCACTCACCCAAGGAGAACATTAATGGTTTGCACTTTTAGAAACAAGCATCTCTGAGTACTTGAAAGTCATATTCAATTACATTTCACAGCAGTGATCCGATGAGGGTATTATCCTGCATACTCAGGAAAAAAAATCAAGTTGACCAAGAGATTAAGTGATTTACCCAAATCCACCCAGTCATTTAAAGTGCTAGAAACAACACTCTGCTCCTAATCTCATATTTTAACCAGGAGACCATGGATACTTACAAATAAATCACTACTGGGTACCACAAAATAATTTAGATATAAATCACTCCTGTTTGTATCTATTTCCATTTGCTTAGAGGATTTTGCAAAAGCCAAGTGGTCTGAATAGCTCACAAAATATATCACAATATACAAGATAGGGATTTAACTTTCTTTGCAGAATATTTATCACTGCTTCCACTCTCTTTGGAAAGAAGGTAGCACAAACTTCCAAAAACAGACTGAAATTAATTTCATTTCCATGTAGCCTTCTCTCTTGTGGAACGACCATTTTAAAACCTCTTAAAATGCAGATAAATGAACCAAAGGAATAATCACCTGCTGAAGGAACTACTTTGTCTTCCAACAGTGTCAAGAACATATCAATTACACACTGAAACTGCTGTTAAATAGCTCAACTCAGAGTATAAGCTTTAACTTTGAAGACATGCTTTTGACCTAGTCATCATGACCCCTCAATTTCTAAGCCTTCTGCTTTCTATCTGCAATTACGTCTCCTTCATGCTTTCATACAGACTTCAAAAATCTAAGCTAGTCTTCAAAAATCTGGCTTTCATAGGTGTAGGCATAATTCCTTTGGAAACCTGAACATGCATTTTTAATAGCGATTTAGAGGATTTCTAACAGCTTTCTTAAACAAGCCCCAAGGAAAAGGAAGTCATTAAGTACTAAGTTGTTATAACCAAATTAACTCACATTCCAAGAGATCAGCCAAAGTCTTAGTTCGAAGAGTTACAGGTCTTTTTGTCTTGTCATTAGTGATGGCAAATTCTTGCATACCCAGCTCTTCTGCCACCTTGGCTTGTGTCCTGTTGTTCACCAAAGAACTTCTCAACAGCTGCAACAGAAAAAACTCCCATTCTATAGTAGCAATTACCAATTACAAACTACAATATGTAAGAGAGAGCTGGGGAGAAATACTTTTAACCTTGTAGTTTCTCACTTCTCTCAGTTTCCTGATATTTTGTTTCAGGACACCTCAGTGATTTCTATGAACATACTCTCTGTCATTCTGTCTACCGGTGATTTTTCCTTCTGTTTCAATTTTCACCAATGGAAAAAGTACTTCTGTATATACATCACACATTTAAAATATTTGTTTGTAAGCTTCTTTGCAATTATACACCACCTCTTCATGAGTCCTATACTGTTGCAGCTAATCTGCAGTTTTCTAGTTTAAGTTATACACAGTTATATATATTTTTCCACATAATGCACAAGTAAACAATATTCTGGAGTCTATGGAACAGTCTTCAGTGTCCACCAAATAGTACATAAAGAGGTAGTGATTACAACAAATACACATTAAAGCAAGATAGTCCAGTGTTTCAGAACAAGCAGATGAGGAAGCTGCTCCATTCCTTTGGTCAGAGAAAAAAAACCACACAGCTGGACAGCCTGTATGTACTGTTTGCTCTCCTAGACGGCAGCACAGCTGAGCCAATAGATTTTTTCCTGTCTGTTTACTTTTTTGCTTTGCATGGAACAGGAAATGGAATAGAAGGTAGCTGAGAAGTAAGGAATGTCTCTCTTTTCCACTGTTTATGTGCAATCTAGAGCTCAGACACTGCACACATGTTTTTTTCTCTCTTTGTCTTCCGTATCACATTTGCTCTGCTTATTAGATCCAAGTTATACGCTACCTGGCTCCAGCATGTCAATTGAGCTTATGAAAAATCAAGATTTATTTGCTGCACTTGATACTTCATCTCTCACAGCAGATAAATAAAGAACAGTATGTTCATAATTTGTTTGTCAATGATATATGAAGCAGATAGTCACAACCTGATCTTCATAAACTAGGCAGACTGCAGACAGCATTATTACCTGCCTCCCTAACCTTTGTTTAAAGTAATTTTCTACTTGTTCCTTTTCAAAATTCTTTCCTTTATGTCTTTAAGATAAATAAACTATACTTTCCCCAACAACATCCTAAGTACCATACGTAACCTACGAGACAGAAGTGCAGTGTCCCACGACAAAAATCTGTTTCTTGTAACAGGAAAAGAAGGATTTCTTTTGTTTTGTTTGCAGACTATTTACTTTGATGGGATCCATAATTATGATTAGTAGTATCATAAAACAAAGAGAAACACATAACTACCCAGTGAATAAGAGATGGAAAAAAACCCCAGTTATCCTTTTATCACCGTGGTTATCAACTTGCTCTGTATTAGAATTTGCCTCCTCTACAAGTGTGATGTGGAAAGAAACTTAATTCCCCTTAATAATACAGAGAAGACATAGGCCCTGTGACTTTCCAGTAGCTTTTTTAGAGATAGTCTTTATTGTGGTAACACACAGCCTGCATCACTGCAGATGCTGCGACACATGACATGCTCAGCTGGAGCTTGACTCTAATTACAAAGCTGGTTTGTTTGTTTTTTTTTAATTTCTTCCATCTTCATCCAGCATACAACCACACATGACTGTACCAGAAGGATGTACCCATAATCTAGTACTGGAGAAACTGTATCTTCCAACCTCCAAAAAAATGTAAACCAACTTCTTTTTTGGCACATTATTTGTCTATCTCCAAGTATGTAGATGGAGACTATGTTCTCCTTTCTTTTTCTTAAGTATAGTTAATTTACAGGCATCTGTCCACAAGCAATCACTCCACACTGGGAAGCCACTGCACTGCTAGTCAAGTGGAATCTTTGACCAAAACTGCTCTCAACACAACAGATACCATTTACCTGATGTTCTACTCTTACTTCAAATTTAAGTATGTTCCCAGATGACAGGAGAAAGAGCTTAGTGTTTGCTGTTTCTCTTCAGATTCCAGTTTACCAGTCTCCTTTCTCACATGTCTAATTTCATTAGTCCTCAAATTCAAAAACATTTTAAGATCATTTTCTTTTTCACTGCATGCACATCTCCAGGGTTCAAATTTTATTTTAGGCTTTGCCTACTTCTTCATATCTTTATGTGTTTTCAGCATCCACTCCACTCCAACTTGGTAGTTTTGCCTAAAAACCTGAAGTGTGCAACTCGTATTTGCCAACTCACTAATCATTACATTAAGCAACACAAAGACATTCTAATCATTGTTCTGAATATTTACACCCATCAGTAGGAAGATTTCATATCCTCCTGGCCAAATAGTTCTTGCAAGATTTATCTTATAACACCATGGATGCCTACATTCTTAAAAGTCATGCAGAAAGCAAGAAACCCCACCAGGCTTTAAATCTTCTCTCCTGAATGGTGTAGAAGAATCCATACAAACGTAACTGAAACTTAAGAGATGGTGAAGAAAAATTCAAGTTACTTTTAGTCACAGCATGTACTTTTTTTTGGTCTTGTATATAGCTTTAGCCCAAAACATCCACGAATCATACTCTTGATAACACATTGCTTGCTAGAGACTCAGCACTGCCATCCCTTTATTGATCTGAGGAAAGCACTCTAAAATTAGGCAATTTCCTAACTTTAACTAGAAAACTCGACTCACATTCCTGATACATGTATTGCTTTGTTGTTCAAGTAAACAAAAAAAATTTAGTAAGCTCAAGAAAATCTTTCACTTGCAAACAAAGCCACAACTGTCCAGCTACAATACTAAATGAACCAATCAGGAAAAAACTACATATAGTACCACACTGTGTTTAAAGTGCTGTAAATTGTTGAAAGATCCCCAAACTGAGTTGTTCAAAGCCCAGGTAAGAGGGGCTAAAAGGTGACAGCAATAAACAACAGATGACTATAACTACAGTAAAATTAAATTCAAAAGCTACCCCAGGAGGTACAGATTCAAGACAACAGGAAAACCAGACCAAAATAAACTGGAAAAACTTTTTATCAAGATGTATATCTCTGCTTGGTTGCAAGTTCAACAGACTAGAATTCAGGAATAAAAAAAAAAAAAATCATGTGATACATCTATTTAAATAAATGGCTTAAGACTCCCATCTTTAAAAAAAATCTAGTCTTAGCCCTCAATTTCATCGTTGACACCTTCAAAATTTTTGATCCATTTCACAGACTGAACAGAAATTATTGCAGTGGGCTCATAAATCACCACTTTCTATTCATTGCAGTGCTCATGACTTAATAGTAACAAAGCCTTATTAAGAGCAGTGGTTGCTGAGGCTTCTTTTATTAATCAAACTCAGAGTAATTCACTAGCTGTTCTGATCATTTCAGTCTCCATCCCACTCTTGCTCTTATGGAGAATGTGATTGATGGCAGTCTCACCGTTAAGTGCCCTTCATGATGATCGGGGAAATGTATGAATAAATACTCTGTGGCTACCAACTGCATTATGGAGTCACCCAGGAATTCCATCCTCTGGTTGTGGCCTCTGAAAAATGAGACATCAATGCAGCAAAATCAATAAGCACTCAGTGAGGAAAAAACCAAAACCAGCATGCACACACAAATTAAAATGAAAAGTGATTTGAAAGTGAGCCTTGCTCATTTCCAAACACATTTAAGACAATTTTTCAGTGTTAATCAGGTGAGATGAAAACACAGCTCATTACCGTAGTAGCACCAACTTTCAGGCAAAAAGCAAATTGGGATAGCTACATATAAATGCAATCATGAGATCACAGATCACTGACTAAATGAAGGAGAAGAGCAGTTGACATCAAATCTCTAATGGGATAAGATCTCTATCTCAAACTTGTTGTAAAAAGTGAACTAATGAATGTAGTGACTTCAACACAGAAAAATGTCTGTCCATTCACAAGAAAGAAGAGGATCAGGGTTTAAACTCATACAAGATCCTGGAGAGGGTAACCACTGATATGAAGTTTAACAAGGACAAGTGCCAGGTTCTCTCTCACAGCCTCTGTCTGGGACAAGGCAACCCTGGTTGTATGTATAGAGTGGGGAATGAGAGGCCGGAGAGCAGCACTGCAGAAAGGGCCCTGGGGGTCCTGGTCAATGGCAAGTTGAACTAGAGTCAGCAGTGCCCTGGAAGCCAGGAGTGTCCTGGGGGGCACTGCATTGCCAGCCAGGCAAGGGCAGGGATTGTCCTGCTTTGTTCTGCACTGGGGTGGCCTCACCTCGAGTGCTGGGGGCAGTTTCAGGTGTCACAATATAAAGACAACATTAAGCTATTAGAGAGCATCCAAAGGAGGGCAACAGTGATGGTGAAGAGTCTGGAGGGGAAGCTGAATGAGGAGTGGCTGAGGTCACTTGGTCTGTTCAGCCTGGAGGAGACTGAGGGGAAACCTCACTGCAGAGAGGAAGTGGAGGTGCAGGTACCAATCCCTTCACTTTCATGACCAGAGACAGGGCTCAAGGAAACAGCATGAACCTCAATCAGGGGAGGTTTAGGCTGGGTATGAGGAAAACGTTTTTCACCCAGAGGGTGGTTTAACACTGAAAGGCTCCCCAGGGAAGTGGTCACAGCACCAAGCCTGTCCAAGTTCAGGATGTGTGGGGACAACACTCTTGGGCACATGGTGTGATTCCTGGGGTGTCCTGTGCAGGCCCAGAAGTTAGACTTGATGATCCTGATGGAGCCCATCCAACTCAGTATATTCTATAATACTGTTTGCTTGAAAAGAGGGCCTGGCAGCTTTGCAAGCAACAGAACACAAGGACTGTGTTTGGACCAAAGAGTGTAATTTTACTTCTTTTCTCTTCCCAAATGCACCTCCAGGTATGTTTTTCTACTGTCTCAGGAGTGATGTACAAGTATCAGCGATGCACAAAGCTCAAAATAACGACTGGGATAGGTCTCCAACATCTCCTACAATCTTTCCCAAGGCATTCGCTACTGACTACCTGTTGGAGGTAGGATACTGAGCCAGGTGGGCTTGTGAACATAGCTGTTCTATTCTCTTCCAGACAACAGATGTAATGTAGTTTGTTTACAAAGAAGACAATCTGGAATACTCTAACAGAAGGGCCCACAGAGCTAAATGAGGACTCTTGCCATGTACTCACAGAGTCAGATGGTTAAAGCCTACTGTCCTCAGAGTGAACGCACGTGCTAGAAGCCGAACATGAGTAAAGATGACTCCAATTGCCTCCTCAAACTCCGTAAGCTTTTGAAGAACTGGAGACGTCTCAATGAGTTGCCTGTCAGTATTGGACTCTTGCAGCTGCAAGAAAAATGAAGTGCAAGTAATGACCAACTCAGACTGCTGCAGAAATTTTCAGAGAAAAGCAAGCCTTCTCTAAGTCAAGGGCAAAGAATACAATGAACAAGTTCTGTGGTCAACTGAACTGAGAAAACCAAGTTTCCTCTGCCTTTTGGTCTTGGATAATTAGCACGCACAGAAAAGATGAGCACTGATGCATGCTTTTTTGACAGCTGAGGAATTGAAGCACATTGCTTACACGTCTCTACATGTGAATGGCATACAATACAAAATATGTACAATTACACATGTCGGCATTTTCTAACATTATCATGCTGTTTGCAACTGAGCAACAGATTAAAAAATTAGAATAGGGCTGGCAGACTGACAGCATGCCAAGATGAGACAAAACCCAAATTAATTTCTCTCAGTTTCCCTTCAGTATCAAAAATCAAGAATAAATACTTTGTATATGAAATTCAAAAGGGCACCCTAACACAAGAAAATTAAAAATTATTGCTCTGGGTTGGTATCTTTTCTTATCAGTTTACTGTCTGGTGTCCTTGATGTGGTGACACTGTTAAATGCCTTTGTGGAGCTGGGAAATGGCTTAAGCATTTCCTCCAGCCACTCTGAGCATCTCTTTGGTATAGTAATGCCTTAGAGAAGGAATCATGCAGAAGACGATGCCTGAAAGGAAGAATAGCCACAGCTTTTTAAACTGGCATGAGGATAATTTTTCATTGTTGTCTGCCCTTTTTCTATTAATTGATTACATTCAATTTGTCTTTTTTCTGTACTGAGCTTTCAGCTCACATTTGCATAGAGCTACACATCCTTGCACCAAAATCCTGCACTTGGGTGATAATTGTCATTTTGGAGTTCAGCTGCATGTGGAGCTGACACTGCTTTTTGCTTCCTCATGCACAGCCCTTTCTATTTACCTACACAGAATTTCATCTGCTTTTTTTAACTCCACAGTGAGTCACCCTTGTGTTCTCACAACCAGAGTGCAATTCTTCAGTCTGCTGCTGTCTCTGCTACCTGGAATAATTTGGTATTGTCACCAAACTGCCACCTCACTGCTCATCCTCTTCCCTAGGCTGTCAATGAGAACAGCCTGTACTTTAGCAAAGATCCCGAGGGAAATATGCCAGTGATCACCACTCCTTGCAAGATGTGGCCATTTCACTCCTGTTCTCCATTTCTTGTGTTTCAACTATTCCTTTAAATCTTGTAGGGACTGACAATTTTCACTGGGGTTGCTTCTTTTTACTGCTTCTTTAAAAAAAAAAATAAAAAAATTTAGAAGCCTTTCCTGACTGTCTTTCCAACAGCCTCTCAGGAAACCCAGCAAACACTATCATCTACATGATCGCATGTTTTTTTGTCTCCTAATATTTCCTATTCATTTGTGAGGCAGGACTTGCCTTTGCATGTTCTCTTTAGAAAAGAGTCCATATTTATCCAGATGACCATTAATTATTTTTTCATAACCATTTCTACATACTTGGCTACTGCCAAATACACAGAACTAAAGGTCTGTAACTCTGTTATCTTACCCAGAGCTTTTTTGTTATTAATTGAGATCTCCTTTGGTAATTTTTAAAAAGCCATTTTTCAGGCTAGCTGTGCCCAAAGGCCAGCCTGAGCTGCCTGTGTTTCACCTACTGGCATTACTACCTAAGATGGTTTTGGGATATGGAAAAAATAATTTTCATCACACAAGTTAAGGTAGTAGTAAGAAATTATAAGCTTCATACACTGACTGTCACCAATCTCTAAGCAGAGTCCAAGTCTTCTTTGTGAAAGCAGAAATGAAAAGGTTAAAATAATGTAAGAGAAAAGAAAGAAATTCAGAGTAAGAACAATCTTCTTTGGAGCTTGTGCCACCACACAGGATAGTTGGTGCTGAATCTCAAAAGGTTCTCTTCCTATTAAGAGTCTTTTGTATTTACCTTCATAATTTTAGTGTTTATGTGGTATTAAAGTTACTGCAATCACTGAAACAACCACACTACCCTTGCATACACACACATAAAATTGAAACACAATCAAATCAAAACTCTTACGGCATTCAATTAATGTGCCTTCCTATTATTATGGTTTCAGTCCTAATTTCAGGTTAAGAAAATATGTGCATAGATTGTTTTTGAACCCTTTCCCCCCAGCTTAGAGAAGATGAACAAGAAGCTGTCAAAATGTTACCTCTCATTGGACTTATTGTATAGGCACAGCTATATAACAAACATGAGCCAAGGAAAGGTGAATGATTAATTCTCAGAGAGGCAGAAACTCACTACTTATTTAAAAAAAACAACCAAACAAATCCCAAACTAAACACAAAGGAAAACATATATATTTTCCTTTGGCTACTGTTTAGCACAATTTCTGAGATGTCATCACAATGGAAACCTATGGAAAAGAATCCCTGAAAATAAAGCAGAGCTGTGAAATTTATTACAGAAAGGGATACACTTACTTGGAGTGGGTGTAGTGGATAATTAAGCCATACATCCCGCAGGTCCTGCAAACATTGAGAGATGCCTTTAATGCTCAAGGGAGTCATTTAACAAATTCCACAGTACTAAATAAAATGTCATTACCTGAAATACTGAACTATTTCAGATGCTGACTCTGCTTATTGCAAATTCAATATTGCTGGCAAGCTAATTTTTAAAATCGTGTATTTGCTGTTCAAACTGCCTGTAGTTCTCCCAATTAGCTTGTGTCAAAGAGGTGGAAAAATCCTTGAACCACATAAAAAGTGGTAAAAGGAAGAAAAAGATTTGTTTAAGCCTCAGGACTAACTTTATTTGCAAATATTCCTCAGTAGCAAGTTTGACTTCACCAAAGGCAAGGACTGAAAAAGAAAAAAATACTCCACTTATTTTCCTCTATTTCATAAAGGCTTCCTTCACCACAGCCACTGAGCAGCCAATAAACTGCGAGTTAAAATAATAAACACTGAGTTAAAATAGGCTTCAAAATACTTTTATTTCTAATAAGCTTTGTTATTTCACAGACTCAGAGGAAGGAAAATACTATACAATTCACCCTCTCACCACTGCCACGTGTGCTGTCCCAGCAGTGGGTACTTCCCTTCACCATTATCTAGCACATGCTCTAACTAACAGCCACCTAAGATACAGCCTGATCCATTCTTGCCTACCGTAATTATGCAATTGGGAAAATGCTGAATGAAACACTCTCCTTTCTTTTACCAAATATGTTCAAAGCTTTTAGGGTAGGACGATTTAACTGATGAAACAGTAATAGCTCTCTACATGTGCATCATTCCCTCAGAGCCTCATGCCTGGATCCACAACATCCATTTCTGTTGTTAGAGCAGCACTTTGAATGGAAACTGTAGGTTTCCCAACCACCCACCCTTCCCTACCTAAGACAAGCAACCCATAGCACACCTGAGAAAACACCATAATTTTTTTGCCTGAACCAGTACAGTTTGCTGTCCTAATTCAGTTTCCACGAACTACATACAACAGGTGTAGTACTTCTGTTCATCTGTGATCCTAAAGTAAAATAATGGACAAGAAAGCACATCAAGTTATTTTTTAACTGGAAATCAAATCACGTAAGTACGTAAATACCTTTTCATTGAAGAGCAAACGTCCAAATAATTGTTTTGCTTCTTCTAGGCTTCCCTCTAGATAAACAGCTCCTACATAAGGGGACCGATATGTCAAAGGTCAATAATGCAATTAGTACTTAGAAAATTACTAAGCATGGGAAAGCCAAAGATCTTCATCTCCAACTCATTTATTTTTAAAAGCATGCTTTCTGTAGCAACACCTATTTTCTGGAGAAATTTAAAGCATGTTTAAACACCAGCATAAATCAACAGTCCTAAAATGCAAAGAAAAACCTGAAATAATTATATCAGTGATAAAAAATGATACATCCAAAAAAGCAAACCTTAAACAAATTATCTAGAAGCAATATATTTCCAAAAGTACTTTCCAGTAAACAGCTAACTAGACAATTGTACTGGTTTCAGCAGGGGTAGAATTAATTTTTTTCACAGTGATTAGTACAGGGCTATGTTTTAGATTTGTGCTGAACACAGGGTTGATAACGGAGATGTCTGTGTTATTGCTGAGCAGGACTTACACAGATCCAAGGCCTTTTCTGCTCTTTATACTACCATGCTGGGGAGGAGACTGGGAGTGCTTGGGAGGTTGGGAGGAGGCACAGCCAGGACAGGTGACCCTGACTGACCAAAGGGATATTCCAGACCATGGCACATCATGCTCAGTTTATAAATTGCAGGGAAGAAGGAGGAAGGGGGTATGGTCGGAGTGATGGTGTTTGTCTTCCCAAGTCAGTGTTACGTGTGACAGGGCCCAGCTCTCCTGGAGATGGCCGAACACCTGTCTGCCCATGGGAAGCTGTGAAATAATCCCTTGTTCTGCTTTGCTTGTGTGCACAGCTTTTGCTTTCCCTATTAATGTCTTTATCTCAACCCATGACTTTTCCAGCTTTTACCCTTCCGATTCTCTCCCCAGTCCTACTGGTGGGGGAGTGAGCAAGTGGCTGTGTGGGGCTTGGCTGCAGGCTGAGGATAAACCACAACAATAATATCTGCAGATAGGGAAACCCATGAAATACACTTCAATAACTAGCAAATAATTGTTGTTTATTCTCTACTTCCAACAAGATTACACTGCATATAAGCAATGTGTCAGGACTACTGCAAAGCTCAAGGTCTTCCTGGTATCACAATAATTTGTTGTCAGAACTGGAACCTGCACCTCTGCACATCTCAGTTTCTGGAGATTATGGTTTGTTTTTTTTTAAAGTTCACACACATCCCTCACTAGCCCTCTCCACATGCACATCAGTAACAAGCTGTGCAAAACTTGGTATTAACATTATATTTTTGGATGTACCCTATATACTCTGTATCTGCACAGGCACTTCTTACACTTAGTATCAACATCTTGTCCTTTGATACACTTTTAAGAAAGGCTTCTGAAAATCTCAAATTAGTTATTGCAAGCATAAAAGCAAATGGAATACACAGCTACATCAAGAATACAGAGAAAGGGAGTGTGTGTTCCCGCAGGAAGAACATGATTTACCTTGTCTTTCTCTTCCTCTTTCCTTTTAATTCCTCAATAGGTCAACTACTTTGGACTCTTTGGAGAACAGTTTGGGGGTTTATAAGACTAATCTTGCAGAGGAATATTATAAGAGTACAAAATTTCAAACAAGACCTAGGCAGGCTGCTTGTACTTATGTTCTTTATTTTTATCACAGGGAATAAGCACCAGACTTTGTAAAAGAGTGATGTAGGAGTTCCAGACCCCACATATACTTTCATTGTCCCTTAACAAGCTCCCAGATTTTAGTTACAGCACTGACAAAATCTTATTGCTCAATTAACTTTCTGAAGAACTTTGTATTGGAGGTTAAACAGCAAGCCTGCTCTCTCAGCAAATCTCAATTCTTGCCAAACAGTTCTCATCACTACATCCAAGACAAGCTGAAGCCTACGAACAAAGACACAGATACATATCTAGTGTTCCTCTTCTGTTTGTTTTTTATTTTTAAATTAAAGATCAAAGCGTTCATGGAAAGCAAAATAGAGTTAAAAAGAAAATTCTCATTTCTTGATAAGAGAAAATGCAATCTGGCTCAAGGCAGAATGCACAGAACTGTTGACATCTAAGCCAACTATGATCTGTTGTTCAAAGCAGGACAAAATGCTTCAAGGAGCTTGCGTAGTACGCAAAGACCTGGATCAGGGCTAAACCATTCCCATAGCCAGTAACTTGCACAGTATATTTAGATGAATATGAAGTCAAACCAGTGAGATTTAGCTTGCTTTGAGTACTCAAACAAGTAAAGGCTCATAAAAATATGCTATTTAAAACAGAGTTTATGCAGATGTAATCAGTGAGATTTCCACCCTCCTGCTTGGTCAGGCCCTGATCTCTTCTGCAACATAAACCTACAGACCAGTGCAGCCACTCACTAAACAGCATCTTAGTGACCAACAGCAAATTTGACACAACTCTCCTTCCACCCTTAGCTAGAGGGTGGATCTATTACATGAACCATGGCATACTGCCATGCTTTTAATTTCTAAGAAAAATGCAAAAACTAAAAGGTATTTACTTTGCAAATTCACAGAAGGCTAGTGGGGCACAGAGGAAGTAGTCTGGTGACTCAGTTGGGAGTGCCTGGTGCATTCAGATAGCTACAGCTTAAAATTCAGGGCTGAGGTTGTGGGTCTGTTCAAGCACTACTGGAAGCAGTGAACCTGCCCATCTTCTGCCAGGACACGGAGGCTGAACCCCTCCCCTCAGACAAGGGGCAGGTGCCAGGCCATGGTGGCACAGGATAGGTGGAGTTCTGCAGTGACTCAAAACAGCTTCATCTTCAGTGTGTGGGAGCCAGGATATGGAAGATGAGATTTTCATGGCAGTACCACACACTCATTGTGTTTATACATGTGGCATATGTGCAGGAAAGGGGAAGAGAAAAAGAAGATGTAAGAATCTTTACTATCGCCTACTCCTAGCACTGCTCAACAGACCCATACCTCCTCCATCACAGCTAACATGGCACGTAGACATGTATAAAACATAACTGCACACACAAACACTAACACATTACCTATCAGGGCTTCAAAGCAGTTGGCCATGGCATGGCGGAGATCCGATTCTCTGCAAAGGTCTGGACCATGAGCATAGAGCATGAATCGTTCTAGTTCCAGCTTCTGCAAAACATGTACCATAAAACCATGGCTTTAGAAGTACAAGAGTATCTGTTTAGTCACTAAAGTTCAACTACACTGTTACTATGCAGCTACCAGGTTTGAAGGAACTATGAAGATTTTCTCCGTAGTTTCAGTTCAAATATAGGCTAAAATTAAAAAAATTCTTATGTTTATCAGAGGTAAAAAACTAGAGTGTGATACCATGGAAAAACTAGAATTATCAAACCAAAATGCCAAAGGAAGCCAGACCAAAACAATACCGGTACGTTTTAGGAATGAGTTCAAGAGAAGGTCCAAGGCAGTGACAGAAAAATAGTCTGATACTGGCTGGATGGTGCAATGCATTGTGTTTCTTGCTGGTAGTTTGTCCTCGTGTGATTAGCCTTCAGAGATGCCAAAGGGACATTCTAAGGGAGGGGAGTTAACACTGAGGAAAAAGACTGCCTACAACAAGCTGAAGTAGAGCAGTGAGGAATAAACACAATCCATTGAACATCCGGCTTTCTCCTCTAAGACCATCAACAGGTGGTAGTCTCTGGGCACTGCAGGAGAAGGCTGATATTTTAATCTGCAGTGCCACCTAGCTTCCTCCTTTTCAAAACTGCATCATTAACATTCATCTGTTGCCTGAACCATAGTTCTGCTTGCCAGTCAGAATCCCAGGTAGTAAGTCAGGTATTTTCTATAATATATGATAATTCTGCTATAGAAATGCAGGCAAGAACTACTAGATTCTCTTTACATATTCATCTTTTTGACACAAAACCATTATTGGGATTTTTAAAGAAGAGATTTGTGCATCTCACAAAGTTTGTATGAGAATCGGCATTTCCCAGCTGGGTCTAAGTTTCTACTGATTAATTTCTTGTTAACTTTCAACTTCATCCTCCCAGAGTATATTTAAGAGGTAAAGCTGGAGACTAAGTTGTTTGAGCTGCATGGTTGAGACATGTTTCAATTACCAAAAAAGAGTTTTCCATTTTCAATGAACAGCAGCCTACTCCCTGCTCCAGAACACTGTGAATTACCACTTAGAATGTTCCATCACACTTTATAATGCACAGTGAGCACTTCCTAGAGTCATCATAAGAGTAGAATGTTAAGTGTTTTATATAAAATCTAAACTTCTTCTATTCATCATTTGATCCTCAATTATTAACATAGCACTCCACAAGTTCCAGAGATGTTGAGAAGCTGAGAATTATAGTAAGTAAACTGAATGCAACATGACTCTGCAGGGGATGAAACCAGGAACATCATACAAGTCATGAGAGGAACAAAGTGTAAGTTGGAAAACTGGAAATATATAGATATCTAATATCTACAGTTGTATCTAACATAAATACATTTTTAAAAATATTGCTATTAAAAAATTCAAAAATTGTCCTTGTACAATGATAAAGGCTGTGAACAGATTTGAAGAATATATGAGCTTTCCTGATGCAGGTTTAAAAATAGTATCATGAATTCAAATGTCAGGCAATACCATATTTGTAAACAAAGCCCTGATTTGAAATGTTTCAATCAATTCATGCTTATCTAAATTACTAAAGAAAGACGTGGAAGAAAATTATTTTGTTCACTGCCTACCCTATGCCTCTCCTGAGAACTGAGCGGAAAGATGATGTTAGAAATCCGTCAGTTTTTGCCAAAATCTCAAGATTGGATATGCTTGCTCAGGGCATTGTGTGATTGCAGACAGGGAAGATTAAAAGAGCAACTTGAAAACTATCAGTAGTACACAGTGGACAGTGTGCGCACATGTCTAGCATAATCAATTATATCAGTAAGTTTCAGACTGTTACTTAAAAAAAACTAACAAAATCAAGAATGAATAAGGAAATACCTATCTATTAATGAACAGAGATTTAATCAACTTTCTGTATCATAATACCATGCACCAGTATCATATACAGAAACATAAAAAGCTCTGTTGTCCACTGAACTAAACTGAATAATGACTCAATTTTTCCTATGAGATAACACAACTCTTCTCCAAAACCCTGTTTTACACACTTTTCTGTGACAGTCTATAGTGGACCTGAAAATGACTGCACAGGTTATGGAACAGAAAAAAAAAAATTCCCCCTATTTATTCTACTTCCTGTTGTCATTTTCACTCTATATAGTCTATCAGAAGGTCCTCTTATAAACAATTAGTTTGATTCTTTTTCATCAATTCTACTATCAGTAGAGTTCTACTATCAGCTTCATTACTTGTGCAAATTAAAGGCACACCTTCAAGACAGGCTAAAAATGTATCTCCATACCTGCAAAAATCACTTTTCCCAAAAGCATGCTTTGGAGAAAACACTAAAGTCCTCCTTTATTTTTAAAATCTACTTTTGAACTGAAAAGGCTTCCTGCATCCCAAGTCTTGTACACAAAACACAGCCAAGAAACTGATGTTCAAAGCAGGCAGGTCCCTCAAGAAGCAGTCCAGACACTCATAGTGTTCTACCTACAGATGTCAAACACAGAGACATCTAGAACTGTACCTTAGCCAGCATGGCCAGGTGTTGGTTCTGTACGATGGCAGTGCGGTATGTAGCTAATCCTCCTTCCTCCAGAGTGGGAAACAGGTAGTATAAGTGGACACTGGCAAAAAAGCAAATCAGATGCTGTCAGCATTTGATTAAAGATGAATCACATACACCTCTAGAGAGCTGTGCCTTTCCCTCAGACCCTAGTGGGTAATACAGGTCTCTTCGCAAAATAAAACTCAGCTTGAAGCAAGGTAAAATACAAACATTCAAACAATGCCCAATCCCATCTGACAGGATAGCACTTGCAGCAGAGTAGGAAGAGTGCTGTTTCTCTCCTGGGCAGCACATAATGTCTAAATCCCTGCCACAACCTGCAGTTCCCTCAGCTCAGGTTTCTGTCTATTAGCAGCAGAGGGTTCAGCACGGTTGACACCTAGAGGATGCTGAGGAATAAAGCACAAGGGAAGCCTCAGCCTTGAGAAACTCTGTGCAGCAGATACACAGTGCTTTCAGGTGATGCTGCTGCCAACAGGGTATCTATATGTTTATGCAAGTTTCTTAGAGTACTTTAACAGATGCTAATGGAGAGAAAGAACAGAACCCAACAACCTGTATTTATCAAATGTGTGAAGTCATTACACCACAAAAAAAAGAAAAAATCACAGGCTTTCAACAGCCTTTAATGGTATTTGTCATCACGCTAGGAAGACACTTCATAAAACAAACAAAAGAAAACAAGTAATTCACTGATCCACTCAAGATCTCAGGTATGAATAAATGATTCTGGATACCTTCATATATCTGTCTAACCCATGTTAAAAAAAGTTAACACTTAGAGAGTTTTCAACATTCCACAATTAAGGCACTGTATGGCACTAATTATTAAAATATTTTATTAACCCAGGACACAGGGAGAAAAATGCAGATGGATGCAAAATCATTTAATGACAAAAACTGCTATAAAACTTAAAGGCAATCTAATCAAGCATTGTAATTCACAACAGCAGACACCCGAAGTTAAGAGATAGGGGAAAAAAAAAACCCAGACTTAAATAGGTGCTTACATGCTCTATTGAGCAGAAATAGAGCTTTTTTTTTCCTAAATCAAGACAAAAGTTAGCTCAGGAAGTGAACTGATGGTTGATGAACAATGACAATGAAAAATGCAAGACATTTTAATCAGCAGGTCTTCCATCGTACAGCCTGTACTGTTGTATGAGAGAAAAGGCCAAGAGTTTTAAGGGCACTGGAGACCTTTATAGGCTAATAGTTTTTAATATCACATAGCTAATGGCTAGTAGAGAACAGAGATATAAATGCAGTTTTGTTGTTCATATAACGAACTGGCTTAAAGAGGAAATTAAGAGTAAACAAGACTATTAAAAACAATAGAACAAAGCAGGTGGAAATAGATTATAATCTTTATATTGCGCAACCTGTTTGCCTCTACTACTGAGGTAAGATAGAACAATGGAGATAACTAACAATATGCCTGTATTGTTCACTGATTTCAGAATACTTAGACCAGAACTGGAGCATTTTTTGGTAAACCATGGGTTTTTTCACTGCTTCTGAATAAATTACATATGTGCTTAACTATTTCAGCTGTTATGGAAGCTACAGCCCTAATAACTGCAAATACAAGAATCGCAACACATTCATCACTACCTATAAATGCTTATCCCTTGCAACTAGAGAAAGAACTCTTGGAAACAAAATGGCATGCTAGGAAAAATATCTTTCCTTTAAAAAAAGGGTACAAAGTTCAGCTTGTCTGTTGCTGAATAATCTCTAACCAAAATCAACTTAAAACTTCACTCCATAAAACAGAAACTCTAGCTTCTTATTTTGTAATCTTTCTTGTTTTATCATCACCACTGAAAGAATTTTCAAGAGAGTTGTGTGCACGTCTAAATATCAGGCAGGACTGCAAACATACACAGTCAAAGTAGACACTGAAAGTTCAATAAAAAAACCACTATAATAATAACATACAAGGGTGAGAACTGCTGAAGAATTCCCCATTTACCTTGTTAAGAACTCCACCACAGCATCTCCCAGAAATTCTAAACGCTCATTGTGGTTAATCCTGAAAAAGGCATTTTAAAGTTCACCATGAGTGAAGTTAACACATGCTGGTTATTTACACAATACAATTAAAATACAAAAAAAATCAGAGTTGATTGCTAATGAGTCATGACAGTCATTTTTGCAGCCTCCCCCACCCTCTCTGGGTTACAATCCTTTCTAAAACAGAGTAACAACTATGAGAATCGTGAAACTCAGGACTGACATCACCACCTTTGAAATGTCCGTATGTTGTGTTCTGAGCTATCGTCAGGGCTTCACAAAACAGGGAAAGGAAACAGGACTGCTGCCTGCCACTGAAGTGGGGTTTCTTTGTCCATCAGAGGGCACCAGCTGATTGAAACAAACAGCCTGTTCTGAGCCTTGTGCATACAACTAGGAGCTCTACCTGATGAACAACCCCTGCAGGGCAGGACGACCCTGCAGCAGGTCGTTGGTATGGCAGAGGGAGTAAGAACTTGGATTTTTCACAACACCTTTAAATGCCTTCTTTTCTTCTTCTGAGCTCAAAAGAAAAAATGGCTGTACAAGCAGATACATCCAAAGATGCCATTAAGTTATTAGAATCTCTTATTTCCTACGTTTCCTTTTATTACTGCTCCTGATTTACCTTCGCATTGCATGAAGTGCCATTTCCTTCAAGCTGTCTGCCTGCTTATATATTCAAAGGACTAAGTGGGCAAGCAGCTGAAAAAGAGTGTGAGTTTGTCTTCAAATACATACAAATTTCTGCTCTATTTTTCAATGCAAGTAAGCAGCACCATTTTTGTTTTCACATGACTGTAACAGAAACAAGGCCATTGCCACAGAATTTTTTTTCCTTTTTTAACCCAGAAAATCCTTGTCAAGTGTTTGGCAGCTTTTATTGTAATTTTCACTCCCTCAACAATTATATAATTAGTGTAATTTCTGAAATAGCAGGCCTTTGTTATGGGCTGAAAGAATTGAAGTACCTCTGCTGTTTAAAACAACAATGTATGAGCAATCTGCAACTCTGTAGCACCATAACTGAAAACACAGATCTCTCAGAAAGAGAACATTGTATTTTTGTGTTACTTCACAAGAATTAATGCAGTTTAGCCTTACGTCTTATTATCTTAAGAGGGCTGAAATAAGCTTGAAGAGAAAAGGGCATGGTCTAGCTGAAACAGTATTTAGGGAAGAGTCCAACAGTAATTTATGCAGAATTCAATTTCCCCTATTCCCGAGCTTTTTCCAAGGTGGTTCTTAAAAGGTCTGGCTACAGCACTTGCTAACTAAAATACATACTGCCATCTAGTTCATGCATTAAGGAGATTTCACACGCATTAGCCTTGCGAGCTTTGTTTATTCAACTTGAGCTGAATATGGTCCCTGTGGCTATAAACCACATCTTATATTTATATGCACAGAATTCTTAGTGGTCATTTAAGGATTACTGCATTACAACATTAATGGTTTTTGCATCTGTCTTTAAATTGGAACAGTAAATCAGCAAAGCCCATGTTCAGCACCACACTCCTGTTAACAAGGTGCCATGCCAGGAAGGTACTACTGTGAGAAAACATGATGAAGAATCCAATTTATAGCACTGATAACAACAACAACAAATCTTATTTTTTATTCTGCAGAAAGAAAAAGGTAGCCTTTTAGTCCTCCTCATTTCAGGGATCAACAAAAATGATAGAATTCTCTGTTAAAACCTTCCTCAGACATTTTCTGCAGGCATGACCAAACATTTACTATGTCACTGCTAATGGAGGTTCAGCACACCTTCATAATATAAAAGTCAATTCAAAATGACTTTTCACTTCAACTATTTGCCAAAGCTGTTGCTGACAGTAAGTTGGTTGTTTCTATTAAATACCTCCCTCTGCAACAGCTTCCCAGCTTGCAAACACTATTTTCATTACCTGGAAGGAGCTGGATCATCCTGTCCCAAACGGGACATAATATTTATCAGGGTGTTTATCCCTAGAAACATAAACAATGCACTATTAAGTAAACATCCACTAGTTCACTTTGAATAAATGCAGAAAACAATTATTCAAGATATTACTTTGTAATTGCTATACACAAGGTTATCCTGTTATTTACAGGGTTCATTACACCAAGTATAATCCCCTTACAGAAGCTTTCTGCCTAACCGACCGCAGTCCTATTACAACTGTATTGAATTTTTGCATTCAGGGAGCCAGATAAATACCACCTTTACAGGAAAAGGACATTCCAAACATTACATAAACAATAAACAATTTACTTCATTACCACTGAATATACTTTAAAGGGGTGAGGAATATTTTACAGCAGACAGACCACATGTTCACAGTAATAAGACATTTTTACAAAATATATTCTGGTTTGTTCACCATGTTGAGCAGCAAATTAAGAAAACAGTACTTGCCAAAAATCAAAGAAAATACATCCTCCCATTTATGGCCCTTGCTTTTCTCAGCTCTTATTGACTAATTTGCAAAATCCAGTCTTTTAGAAAGATCGCACTGGTGTCTACATACAGTCATTGAAATCCTCTACTGAAGGCTTCTCTCTAAAGAACAATGGCCAATGAAATGAAAATGGAACAAAGCGTTCTTACTGATTAAGTGTGAGGTAAGTGAAAAATGTTAGTGGTGTAGCAGCATACCTTTTTTTCTCATGTGTATATGGTGAACTTTTCTATCTCCATACTTGGGCTGTCGAATCCCACAGTTGGATAAGGAATTTCTGGCATGATCCGGATTCATCCCAAAATTTAAATGGTGGCTTGGATGAGTCATGGCAAGCTATAGTGCAACACATACAGGAAAAAAAAACCAAAAACGTGTCAGATGTATTTTTGCAAATGGAAGAAAAACATTATCTTAGACCAGTAGCTATTAATACTTTATTTTTCAGTTTGAAGAAAGGTTACAAAGTGATGTAGTCAATCATAAACTTGGTTCCAGCAATTTAAATGTAGGGTAAACTATTTCAGATGTCAGAAAAAAAGCAACATTTATGCCCAATCATCAGTTTAACTAATTAACTTTCAACATTTTTTTCTTTAAAGAAAGATTAGTTTAGAAGAGAAAAAGCATGAACTATCAATTTGCCCTAAGACTTTTGCTTACCAGCTTTACTGACCTGATTTCAATACATTTGCTTATTTAAAAATATATTCACTTTAACACTGCACTATCAATATTCATATTAAAAATATGAGCAATTAAAAGAGCTTCTCAACCACCCCATTTACATTATTTAAATATCTACAAAAGTTTACTAGCTCAAAAAATGAAACAAGAAGCGTATTATTCCTGGCAGTTAATCAGAGAACTCTTTCCCTCATGACTATACAGTGCTCACTCTTCAAATGGAAGTTGAGAGGAATGGCAGGATTTGCCCTCTCTTTTACCTTTGTACCACCTAGCATTATCAAAAGCTTACTCTGCTGCTGACACCACCACTACAGAAATGGTAGCAGCAAATAGAACTACAACTTGTTTCAGAACCCCATCCTGCAAACTCACCCATTTTCTCCTTCTTTACACATACACAGCTCAAAATATTGTGCATGCATAAAAGTATGTACACACAACACTTGTATACAAAAAAGAGACACGCTGGAAAATCCAAGCTGCAGAAAGTTACTTGTGACACACTTGAAGGATTGGTGCTGCAGACTGAGCAAAGACATTCAGTAATTCATTCAAATATTGTTGCTTTCTAAACATAAAACTTAAGAGAGTAAAATTATATTTAATCAACCACAAGAACTTTCTCCAAGTCCTTTTTAATTCCTTGTTAGTATTATTAAGTTTGTTGTAATTGCACATTCTCAAATTCTGCTCCATCTGAACTAGGTGACACACTACAGCTTCTCTGAATAGTTACCTTAGTGTAATTATTTTTTAACATGCTTGTATTTTAAAAAGAGTACACCATGATAAAACCGGTAACAATCAACGCAGAATTATACATCTAATATTGCCAATGCTCAAGCAGGTGACTGATGCTATATATATTTTAAAAAAGCTCTTCCTCTTCTGGAAAATGTTTGTAGGTTTTAAATAAATCTATGTAGGGATAAAGCATTAGAAAGCACATTTGTTATAACCAAACATGACTAATGCTTACAACACTTGACTTGTATGCTTCCATCTCTTTTTATTAGAATTTAATTTTTGTTTTGTGTGCTTGGCCTCAACATTTTGAAAGTTTCCATCACTGCATTTTTATCTTTGACATTAAAACAAAGGCAGCCTGCCAACAACCAAATCCTAAAAGATGCTCAATGTTTAATGTAGCCTGCAGTAGAAAAAGGCCTGGAAAATAAATACTAGAAACTAAAAAAGGTGTGAGAAAAGATGTCTCAGCAAGCCTCTGCTTAAAATAACTTGAGTAAAATCTCTAGAGAAATACAGAAGCTGCCATGTTTTGAACTTAGTCCAGTCAATGGAGAGAGATGATGCTTATTTCAGAAGGAAATTCTGAACAGAAGTCCCCATTTTCCTTCAGTAAATTCAGAAAAAGTCTGAGGAAAGGAGCCACCATGCCAAGCATCAGCCTCAGAGGTAATCAATTCCAAATATGCACTAACATAAAAGACTGGTTATGCGACATGGATGCCTTTAAAACAAAGAATAAATTCTCTCCAGTTCCTGCTCTTGCTTTTTAATGAAAAAATTTCATCATGTACTTGTAGAAATCAAGAGCTGAAAAGAAGTTTGCAAATTTCTATTCACTAGCTACAAATGCAAAAAAAGGGCAATGCTTTAATTATTCTCTTTTGGAACACCTGGCTATAAAAACAAGAAGCAGGGCACATACACTCATTGCAGAATAATATTGTATTCTCAATAAATACCTGAAAAAAGGAACTTACACAGAAATGAGTAACCACATTTTTGTCTTTCTATGCATTACAACCAAATCCATTACAAGGAAATCCAGATCTACCACAGGAACAAAAGGTAGGTGCAGTATCTGCATGCACAATAGATATCTCTATTTAGAAAACTCTTGGGAAAACCGAAATTTTTGAAAGAGCTGCAGTATAAGTCATCAAAGCTTATTGTCCAAGCTGTGGCAATGCTGCACATTTCAGCGTTATGGATAAACTCAGTAATATCATGAAGAGAAACCAGCAAGCAGTTGGGGTTTTCTTTTCATGTCTTACCTGCAGTAAGCACCTATCTCGGAAAGTGTAGCCTATCAATTTGTCCAAGTGCATCAGACACTGATGGTAGCGGACATGGTGGGTGAGGACAGGAAGCATCATCGCGTGCTGAAAAAGCAAATGCAATGAGCAAAAACATTCAACTTCAGTGTACAGAGAACTCAGCTGACTGAGCTAAAAATACAAACACTTTCTAATTGTCCCAACACTAAGTTTGCTGTTTTGGTTTAAAGGAGGAAAAAAAAATCATGGTTTCCCATCCTTCATTTATCAAAGCACTTAACCATGTTTGTTCATCTCCACAGCCCTGCGCAGACTAAAGGAATAAATACATAAACCCAGTCTTCTACTTAAGCAACTTCAATGAGTAAAAAAACATCTGGTCACCAGTAACAGCAAATTTCAATATGCTTTGACCAAACACAATGCTATGTGTTTTTATCTTTTCATTTAACACCCTGCTTTTTTAGGTTAACCAAAAATGAAGAAACACTACTTCCCCTCTGCCCCATTACATTAAGGAAGAAACACTTCACACCACTTTAACCAGCTTTCACCAAACAACTGTAGATACTCAATTTTCAAGCACATTTATTAGTGCCTTGCTTCATTTCCTTTTGAGGAAGAATTAAGAGATTCTTGAAATGCTGTAGTATGGCATATCTAATGTGCCAAAAAATATCAGAAAGGTTGCTGTTTGATCGTCTAGGAAACAGACAATGTTTTTCTGTTGGGGAAAATGTCAATAACATTGAAAAAAAACAACAACTCTATTTTGTAACAACAGCAGTCTCCCTCTTTCAGTGTTTCAAAGAAGGAGTTCTACACTAGTATTGACTTTGGATGCATCTGGGTTAAAATAAACAAGCACAGTTTATAAGTAGAGTAGTATAGCAAATACGATCTCAACATCACAAATCTTGCATAAGAATGAAGAGATACAAGAGAAATGCAAGATTTAAAGAGTTTTATGCATGTGACTTTTTGTGAACTAGGTTTTTCCTATCATTGCCATTACTGACATGACATGAATATATTCAAAATAAAGGCATATTTTAAGGGCATCAAAATCTGAGGGCCATCACAATTAATTCAGAAAGAGGACTGTGTATGATATTCAGAAAGAGGACCCTGTGTGATTAAGGAAATGAGTGTATAGCATGGAGAGAAGAAAGCAAAACAAGCACACAAAGTAGATGACGTATAATTTATGGAGCAAATGATGCTACAGATTTTTGCAGGTCACTAACGACAGAACAGCAGAAGATCAAAAAATTAAGACTAACCAATGGCAAAACTTCCGGTTTAAGTAAAAGACCATGAAATTCTTGAGAACTGAACAAGGTGCTGGAAGGTAATCATAGAATTATTTAGATTGGAAAAGACCCTTGAGATGACTGAGTCCAACTGCCAAACTAACACTGTAAACTCCACCAACTAAACCATGTCCCAAAGATCTTTACATAAATACCTTTAGGGATGGTGACTTCACCACCTTCCTGGGCAACCTGTTCCAGTGCTTGATCACCCTATCTGCAAAGAAATGATTTCTAATAGCCAGTCTTAATCTCCCTTGGTACAACCCGAGGCCATATCCTTTTGTCCTGTCACTGCTTGCATGGGAGAATATATCACCTCCCACCTGGCTACAGCCTCCCTTCAGAGAGTTGTAGAGGGCAATGAAGTCCCCCTTGAGCCTCCTTTTCTCCAGGCTAAACACCCCCCGCAGCAGACCTGTGTTCCAGATCCTTCACCAGCTCCATTGCCTTTCTCTTGACTCACTCCAGCACCTCAACGTCCTTCTTGTAGTGAAGGGCCCAGAACAGGATTTGAGGTGTGGCCTCACCAATGCCGAGTACAGGACAACAGTGTCCCGGTCCTGCTGGCCACACTAGTGCTGATACAGGCCAGGATACCAATGGTCTTCTTGGACACTTGGGCACACGCTGGATCATGTTCAGCTGGCTGTTGACCGGGAACCCCTGCCTAGTCCTTTTCTCTCAGATGGAAATAACCAGCTAACAGCAAGAAAAAGACTCCCTGGATCTCCCAAGAAATATAAAACCAGTCCAAGCAGAATTAGGAAGTGTAGGTAAAGTTTTATTTTGTTACCATGTCAGTGATGGGGTAATTTGTAGGAACATCCCTCTTATCTCCATATAAACTGTACCGCTGTGCTATCTATGTGTTCCTTCATAGAAGGAATTAACTGAAAAATACCAAAACAACCAAAGCCAAAACTGTTTTACAGGACAACTCTTCCCTGCCTCTATGCTCCACTGTACTAGACAGAAAGAGTCTCCTCAAGCAATGTTTATCATTCTTTATACCAATACATGTGTCCCTGCATTTGAGGACTGAAATACCAAGTCTGAGACTTTTATCAGCTGTGGTACAGTGAACAAAGAATTGACAGGCCCCTGGGAGTGCACAGAAAGACTTCAATTTGACTCTTGCAGTTATACTGACAAAGTGCTGCTTTGCTGGCACTAACTACTTGATTGATTGATTCAATCACCATCCATCATCTTGGACTATAGCTATTCAATGCCTCTGATGTTTTAGGTATTTATCTCTTTAGAAGAGATGTTTTAAAACCATATATGATTTTAAGTATTCTGCAGCTAACATGGCAAGGCAGAGACTCTCTCAAGTGCCCTCGGATAGGGCCATCAAGCCCTAGGACAGCAGATGCTCCTGACCTGAAGCTACAATGGGGAAGCAGGTAAGCTGAAATATTTTTAAATGCATGACACGTCTTCTCATCCTCAACACTTTACACTGCCATTGAGGGCACACCAGGAACAATGGTGCGGGTACAGAGGACGAGTGGAGGTGGTGTCTTCTCAGCATGGCCAGATCCTGCCACACTGTGCATTAAGTGCTGTGCAGCTCACTGGCCAAGTACTGCACTTGATATACTGGGTAACTTCAAGTGAGCCTGTCAGAACTCAGTCATATTACCTTTTTTTTAAACATTCCACTCACCATTTTTACTCCCCTTTCAAGCAGTTCATTTCTGAGACAGCAAAGACCAGTGTCATTAAGGCTATATGGAACTAAGTGCCTAAATTGGAAATTTACACTGTTTACTTAAGCTGTAAAAATAGATACAGTTCACAGCAAAAAAAACTAGGAAAGGGCTGTAATTTTCCTCATGGTATGTGAAAAGATACTGTGCCACTATTCTCCTTCCACTTCAGAAGCAACAGTAGAATCACAAGAAATGTTTCAGACAGAAGAAAAGCAATTCTAGTTATTAGCATTTCTCTCACTCTAGAATTTCCCCTTTGGCCTCACTGGACTTCTAAGATTACAACAGGATTTCTACCTCTGTCTTTGCCTAGTAATCCCCCTAATTTATACTTCACACTGTTAAGCTAATATTAAATTGTATGCATTTAGCTCTTAAATAACATCTCCAAAACAACAGCTAAAAAAATAATGCAAGTATACCTCTAATATAATCATTTGGGTGTTACAACTACTTGAATTTTACTAATAAAATATTACATAAAAATTGCACTTATCTTTATCGTACCACAAAGATGGTGGCTGTCAACTGCTTCAGAATAGGATCTGACAGAGACATGTTCCTTGGAGGTACCATGCACATAAAACAGAGTACCTGAAAGATATCTTACTACTGAGGCTCAGCTGTTTTAATCCAAAAGTTAGTTGTGGTGGGGTTTTAGTTTTTAAATTTTTTTTTCTTTCAAGTAAAAAGATATTTCTTCATGCTTCACTGTAAAACTTGTTGGGTTTTTTTTAAGCTATCTAAATAGAAAAATATATTAAAATTAAAATATCTAAAACCAACCCAGTTGATGGATTAAGAGTTCCACACTAGACTCAACATTTGGCAAATCTCCAGCCTCAAGCTGGCCATTCCTAACCCCTCTCCCTTGTGCTAATCAACCCCTGGCAGAAAATCTTAAATTATCTTTTTTGTGTGTATAGAGGGGGTGGACAGAACACTTAGAACAGTTCCCTAAATCAACAGGTATTACTGAGGTATTCATTTCCATTTGGTTCTTCAGCCTAGAACTACAACAAACCCCTGCAAAGGTAAATGGCAGCTATCAAGAAAGAAAATACATCTCTCTGGTTTAGTCACCTGGCAGACATCGGAGCGTATCCCCGTTTTCCAGAATCCCTGGCTGCTCAACTCAACGGTCACTTCACGTCTCATTGTGTTCTTCTGACGAATTTTCTGCAGTGCTTCCTAAGCAGGGAGAGAACAGAGCTCCTGTGAAGAACTCACTACAACAAAGCACAGCAAAGTGCACGCCACTGTGTTCACAATACCCATTTAAGGTTCAGTTTTGGTGAGCAGCTTCTAAGGCTGGTACAGGTCTGGTAACTCCCAGCCACAGACTGTGGCAGATATGTTAGAATACAGTATAAAGAGAGGATTTTGGTAAACCAAGAAGAGAACAGAAGTGACTATATGTTTTACTGCAAATGACAGAACAGACCAGTCCAACTCGCACATCCAAGACGATACGTAAGTAAGACAGTAAAGTCCTTATAATGAAAGCACTTTCTTTACCCATTGTACAAAACAGCCTCTTCATTCAAGTCCATCACTGTGGGTACTCCTGGTTTGAACATTTGGAAGGAGCAAAACAGGCTTTGGTTTCTGACCTGGGCTACTTTGCAACAGCTCCTGCTCAACAATGTCACTACGTCCCATCTGGGAAAGGAGTCAGCATTCACCAGCCCTGGAGACTATGCTGATGAAATCTACCAATATTATTTCAATAAAAATTTCAAAAAATATGTTTTGCCTTGACCACTGGCTGTTTGGTGTTGTGTAAACAGTTTATTTGTCTCTAGAAACCATGAAAGGGTCAGAATCATTAAAAGATTTTGACAGTATCATTAAAAAAAAAAATCTGCAAAAATGGAATGAAAGAAAAACAAGATAAAATAAATCAGCCCTGGATCAGAATCTCTTGGTTCCAATACTATAAAGCCCTGGGGTGTGCAAGCTCCCCACACAGCATGAAATAACCATAAAGACTCCCCTCAGTGTTCTTCCTTCTTCAGAACACAAAGCTCTTCAAAGCTGCAACCTATCCTGCCTCTCCTTCTCCTTTTCACTACAGGGCACTTGCTCAGAACTATCTCTTCCCAGCTTTCAGTTTGAAGCCTGTGGATGTTTCTGGGCAGGAACAGACTCTGCTTTGTGATTTGCAGGCTCACAGACTAGTTCCAACAGGTGCATCTGTCCAGATACCGATTCATCAAACCTCAGACACCCCAATACAGAGGTGTCTGGGGTAGGAGGCTGGTTAGCCCTGGCACCTTTTATATTCAATGAAGGGGATAAATGGCTTCAAAAATGCATTTCTCCCTCCACTGACTTCAAAGTGAGCCTTCAGGTCCCAATTTATGCACCTGCTGTAAGTGCTCAAAGTTAGGTTAGAGGAACAAAGCCCCAGGCACGACCTTGTCACAAATAATATCATTGTACAACCTCACAGTGGCAGATGACTGATGGCAGAGGGAAAAGAGATGCTGCCAGCACTGCACCTCCTGCACATTGTCGAAGGGGTGTCATTGAGTTTTTCCTGAGACAGGCGCTACACAGTTTGCCAGACCTGGCTGTATTTCAGTCTGACTGGCTCAGGAGCACTCCATAACATATGATTCATAATCTTTAACAGCCCATGTACCACTTAGGCACAGGCCTACAGCTCCTTCTGAGTTACTGACACCTCCACTGGCAAATATATAGATTATCCTCACATAAAGCTTCTGCTTCAGCCCTGTATGCCTCCCTATTGGCAAACCACTTGTAAAACTCGTTATGCTAGATAATACAGTCTAGAAACAAAAGTCAGCAGTCTGCACAGCAAGTGCTAAATAACAAAGGAACATTTTATTTTCTGGTGCAAAATATGATCACTCCCTTACAAACAATCCACTACACTTTTACAAATGAGTCATCCATTACCCCTAATGAAAAGACACCCATAAAACAATGATCTTCTACTTGCTCTTACTGTAGTTGTGGCAAACAAAATCATCTCCTGTAAGGACAAATCTTTTTTTTCCTTTACAACTGGCACAGTTCAGTCACAATGTTGTGGGTTTTTTTTTTTCATTTACGAGTGAGGAAGCCAAGAACTTATTTAATATCAGCATAAAAAAAATTATTACTAAAACTCTTGCTCAAACAATAGCATACTATGCTTTGCAACGATTAAAAAAATCAGATGTGATGTCATACGTATCAAACATTTAAGGCAACCAAAAGTACACAATAAACTGGGGAAGTCTCAGGAATCGCACTCCATGATTCTCATGGATACTTCCCAACTCACAGTAGCCTATGCTTTTGTGAATAATTGGTGTTTCTAATCAAGAAATAAAAATACAATACTATTTAATTAAATACCATCCAGTACTCAAGAAGTTAATCTCTCCTCTATGTATTCTCTACATAGGTTGTCAAATAAAAAGCGTCTTATAGACAGGCACCAGAAAAATCCAAAGCTTCAGTCCAAGGGTTTATAAAAATAGATATTTAAGAGCAGGTCAGTTTAGGCTATATTTAGAGGTCTTTGTTTTTCTGATTTTAATTCCCAATTGGTTGAGCATTTGCACTCAGGAAATGTTTACTGCTTATCACTTTGTGGGGAAAACACAAAATGAGAAAAATACCTTGTCAATCATACAACAACCAGATGATTTCAAGTCAAAGATCTTAAACAATGTCACCATACCACCTAATAATTGCAGTTTATGCACACAAGTGTGGCAGGTTTTATCTCAGAAGAGAAATGTTTAAAATTATGAGCCAGTTAAAAGTACATTATGAAATGAAAAGTCCTTCTCTATGCTAATTCTTGAAACCATTAATGGCAACAGCTATAAAGAAGTTACGGTTCCATAACAATCAGTTCTATAATTGGGTAAAAAACTTGCAGTAGTTTGACAGCTGAAAAAAGGGAAAAAAAACACTGAATAACAAGCATAGATAAAAATAAAATCTGTGTTAAGAGCCTGGAAAGAAAATCTTTTGTGAAGAATTTCTATTGTTTCCATAAACAGGGCAGTCATACGGCTTTATTCCATCCCAAACTACAATGCTCAATTATCAGTCATAGGAAGGTCCAGAATACCTCTCTTTGTGATAATTTCTGTTTATCAGCTTGTTTGACTTTGGGACTATTAGCCAGTAGGTGACGCAGCTTCACATAACTCTTCCACAGCTTCTGGTATCTGATGGACAAAACCAGAAAACAAATATTTTGGTCAACAAACGAAAGTTTCTCCCTGTTTGTCATTTTGAGCACACCAGCTGCTAATGATGCACACAACATACACCAAGAATGTCTACGATCATCTCATTGCTCCAGAAAAAAAAAATCTCAAAGCATTTTCCAAGAGAGGTGACAGTGCCTCTGTAGTTACTCCAGTGGGGTGGGCCAAGTAGAGAGGAGGTATTAATGTGCAGAGCGAAGTAAAGAACAGTAAAAGTCAGGGCAGACCCCACGTCTCCTAGACACCCACCCATCCTCTCCAAAGGGCCACCTCTGCATGCTGGAAAAACTTGCCTGCAGCTTAACTCAATTCAGGCAGGTGAAAACTCCCTCTTCTCCACATGGTTTACCTATCACTCACTGAAAATCACCCTTTCCCGGGAAGCGCCTGTCCTCACACCAGCTCAACTATTTCAGTGAAGCACGTGAGGAAGAGCTCCACAAGTCACCCTCGCACAAATTTTCACCTTACTTGTAAGAACTTACTCCACTTGAAGACAACATCCCACCATTACATTCAGCTGCAATTGGTTCAAAAGTTACAATGGGAAGAGCAACCAAGAGAACCATGACAGGGACCTTGTGGCCTTAGGAAACAATGCCACCTTCAAAGTGTCACCTCTGTAGAGCTTTTTCAGAACAACCCATAAAATTAGACTTTGAATAGGAAGCAGGGAATTTGAGGTCAGAGGAAAGAAGTTGGCAAAGTTATTTGTTTTTTTACTCATATTTACATTTATAAAAGAAGGTCCTTCGCAGCACCAGCTTTGAGCAGTGGTTTTCTTAGGAATTTTTCACATTAGTGGTTTAACAGTCAATGAAGCAGCAGCTTTTTTACTATTTCATAATCTTCCCAGCATCCCACATTCACAGACACATAAACAAATCTTTTCTTACTGGCATTTTTTCCCTAGCTATTCCTCTGCAGCATTCTTGAATGTATACTCTCTGCCTCTGGAGATACTGGTATTTTTTCAGTCTACAAACACATCTAAAATGGTCAATCCATAGATTTTTCTCATGCTCCATTCACTGCACTTTTGCAATCTGCAGAATAGTACATCTATTTCTGACAAATCACCATCCAAAAAAGAAAAATGAGTTTATGAACAAATCAACCAAAACGAAAAGAACAGATGCCTTGAGGAGGTTTCAACCCAAAAACAAGAACCTGCAACTATGATCGACACTACACACTTTTCTACCAGTATTGATAAGGGTAAAACAAGCTTTGTGATTGCAATTAAGTTTGACAATCAATAAACATATTGCCACTGCAAAAAAGTGCTGTATTAGAACATCACAAAGAAAGACATATTAGAGGAAAATCTCTTTTGGGGGTGCATGCACCAGAGTTAAGCCTGACATTTATGATGGCAGCACAGATGTCTTTCACAAAAAATGCTTTGCTACTTGGACAAAACAAAACATACCTATGTTCTGTAAGCAGCTCTGAGGTTAAAACCCAAAACCAAAATCAAACTCACAAGTAAATTTTAAAGAAAGTTAAAATAAAAATGTGTGGGAAGAATAATTTTTGTATCTTTATATTATTTTCAATGAGAAGTACTAGAACTTTACAAATACTAATAAATTCAGCATCAAAGTAGAAATGAATCTCATATTTTTTTTGTCTAATTATTTCCTTTTGATGGACAAGAAAACTGAAAGATAAAGAGGATTAAAACTCATGATCAAAGCAAAAAAAAAAAAAGTTCTATTATCTGGATTAGCAATCAATATTCCTACTTCCAGCCATGTTAGATTTAATGTTCTCAGCAAGCAGCTGCAAAAGAATACAACTGTCATACATGCACACGAGTATTTGGGCCTCAAAACTGAAGATCTGGTGAGTATTTTGCACATCAAGCACCCCCCCTTCTTTCTACATTTTTCTTATTACAACTGTTGCTGTTTCTGTTTGTTTTCTTATCTCATTGCTGTTTCCAGTAAATCATTTTTCTCTCAACCTCTGATCTCTGCCTTTTTGTGTCTCAGCAGAGGGGGAAGGAAGTGGCTTGCGGTTCTCTTTTTAGTGGGAGTACTAAATTGGGGAATACCATTCCTAAACCACAGCAATGAGGAAAAAGACAACTACACATGCACCAGAGATGGGCTCTATACTGTCATTATGCAGAAAGCAGATGTCCCAGTCACCGGAAGAGATCCCTGAAATTGTCAGATGTTAAGAAAAGAACTGGGAACAAAACCCAATGATCGCTTTTGCATCCCTTCATCAATCCACAGTTAAGCACTATTTCTTGCTCTGCCTGATTCCCTCTCCACTCCTGCTCTACATTCCTCCCAAACTCTATCAGGATATAAAAAGTACAGAGAAAAGTAGCACGGGCGCAAGAGCTTCCAACCTAGGAAACACTGTGTAGACATGATCCTTCAAAACACAGAAAGAGACGATTAAGTAGGATATGGCAGGATAGAAGAAACAAATGTCATGAAGAAATTAAACAGAAAATGTCTATATTATTCCTTATTAGATCTGAGACCTAAAGAACATCTAATTAAACAATCTAGTAGCAGCTCTGAAACAAAAATCAGTAATTTTGCATATAACGCACAATAGTACTGGTTACATGAATACCTGGAATCTCCTCCCTGTCAGTAGCACAAAAATATTCAGAGAGCGATTTGAGAAATTTAAAGAAAAAGGGTCCATTCAGGGCTGTTAAACAAAATTACCTAATTACATCCTCTAACTAAGAAGTCTATATACTACAGACATTAGGAAGTTTGGGTAACTATTGCCCCTCTCTGCCTTCCTGTTATGCTATTCTCTCTCTGAAAACCTGCCACTGGCCTCTCAGAGAAATAACATGGAGCTGGAGGAACTACATTTTGCTGGAGCCAGAAGAGCTGTTCTCAGCTTAAGAAGTTCCATACTGCACATGCATGCACCTTTACTTCAGCAGATCCTGAATTATGCCAGAGAAAAAGTTATTCCTCATATTTTCTAATTTGCTGGAGCTTCTGTCCAATGTCATAAGTGCTAAGCATTATATCAGACTCAACTAAGTGCATAACCAAGCCCTATTTAAGGCACAAATGACAACAGTAATGAGTTCCTGAAAAAAAGAAAGGGAGGAAAAGCATCTTACTGAGGATCTCCGGCATAACTGAGTTGTGCAGGTCGTATCCCAAAGTGCACAATAATAGGAAAAGTAATTACATCAGGATTGAATTGTTCACGGTCCAGTTGATCAATACGAACTGAGCTGGGTTTCTAGGAGAAAAAAACAAAATACAACTAAATTGACAACGGCTCCATAGAAAATTTACTGCCTCAAGTCCACACTATCCAGGAACCACAAAACAACAATATTCCAAGCTTAATAAGATGCACATTACACTAATCATTAATACTGTTATAAACATTTGGCAACAACAGTATCTGAAACAAAGTTAATTGACCTAACACTCAAAGGAAAGAAAATAAAAAAGGCTTTTTAATTTTAAACATCTGGAAATTTACTTTTGACTATTTCCAAGAACTTAAAACAACTTTCAGTGGTCAAGCATCACATCAGAAATAAAAATTAGGATTAGCATTCTGGCATCCAAGAGCCCACATGCCTGAGCAGTTTGCTAAGATCATATTACCTCTCTAATTTTAGTTCTGTTCGTGATTTCCCAAAGCAAATGAAGGCATTACCAGATCCATTCAATCACACTGACCAAACAGCATTAAAAAAAAAAAAGTCATGCTACCTCAGAAAAGGCTCCTAGGCTGATGTGTGCAAGGAAGAATACAGTCTTGTATAATGAGGAGACTTTTGCCCTTTTTACAGCTCAAAACGGAAATTCTTTTTATTGTTAAAAAGGACAGTGCAAAAGAAAGCAATTTTTTGCTTCAGCTCTATAAATGCAGAGAGTAAGTAATTGCACATCACTGTAGCAGACATGCTGCTTACAGAGCTCTTGATCACTTACCCAGCATATTTAAAAACTCAGCTGAACATGGCACAGTTTGTCTCCAAGTAAACAACCTCTCCATTACCTGTCAAGCTACTTCGTAACGTGCCTGCTTACTCCCCACTTTGCCATCAGCTGGATGAGGCCACTATATTTTGCTTGTCTTAGGCTTCAGAGAAAGGGCATTACTTCTAGTTACCTCCATCTCAAAATTTCTCATTTAGCACTGTAAATTTCTCAAATATGAGTTTCAGTGTTACAGAAACTGCTCCCACCATTCTCTTCACAAAGCAATAAAAATTGTGTCAAGAACAAAGCTTTTACCCTTCAAATCACCTTGGTAGAACTGTTCACAGGAATAATTTTCTGCACGGATAAGCAAAGCCAATTCTATATACGGCCACAATTTCAGTCTATTCTAGAAAACAAAAACTTACTTAAAAGCTTGACTTTCAGACACAGAAATATCTTCCAAGGGAAAAATGCTTATCAGCTTCCCTTTAGACAAGATAACTGAACATAAAGTTACATCTCCACAGGCAGAAAAAGAGGAAAAAAATACTTTGGTTGTTATGATTTAACTTAGTTAAATTAGTTGATTTTTTTAAAATTAGTTAACTAAAGCTGTTGGGTTTACAAAAAAAAGCAAAAAAAATAAAAGAAAAAAGAAAAAAAGATAAAAGGTTTCCCCCACAGCACTTCTTATAAAAAAGGATTAGGACAAAAAAAAACCTAAAGAAAAACATGGGGAGGGTTTTGCAGCAGACTGAATGTTGTTCCCTAAACCAGAGTTTAAAGTCCTGAAATTCAAGTTTATCTGGTTCTGTGGGGTTTGCACAAAGCCAATTAAAAAAGTTTTTATTTTCTCATAAATTGTTTGTTGGTTCTCCCTACTCTCAATATTAAAACGAGGAACTTCTCCCATCCTCGTCCCCCTTCAAAAAGAAGCCTTAATACACCACTCCTCTGAGAACGAGGTCGGCAAAATATGATTACGGAAATATAAACCAATAATTATACTCAACGTACCATTATAATCAATGCATTTTAAAAAAATACAGACACATTTCAGATACTTAAACAGAGGCAATGAGATACTCAAAAGTGAAAAGGAAATCTTTCACTATGCATATAGCAGGGTCTGTGTGACCTCAGGACCACTCAAAACCAGGCTCCTTCTCTTCATTTCCATGACACTGCCTTGCATTTTGTCACTCAGTTACACAGCTGTTCACAGATGGCTGATAACAACCAAGACAAAAGAACTTCTCCAAGACTTAATCACAATTGCTTCCTCACTGACAGTTATAAGAGGGATGTATTTGGGCTATGTTTTTTTATTTCATTGTGAAACCAGCCTCCTCTCAGCGCCCTTTCTGAAGGTTAAATGAACAAACAGCAACATACAGAAACATCGAGTATAAACTGCGCACCAGCAGACAGGATGCAAGCAAATTAGATGTTATTCTTCCAGAGTTTTATCCCTGCGCTCTTTTAAAACTGCTTTGATAGACTAAAGGGAAGGTTGTGATTATTGGGTAAAGTCACATCAAAACTGAAGAAATTCTAACAGAGCAGAGGCAGTTATTTTTGCTTCCTACTCCAAATCTCATCAACCACAGCTCTGCTGACATTAGAACACAACATGAAATAGCATGCAAATGTCATACAGAAGTATGTTAATATATATATATCTATGGAGTAGTGAGAAAACCATCAATATTTTAGGAAGAGTGAAGCATGAAAGATGAATAAAATTTGTGAATTTCTAAATCTATTCTAACACAAAGTTTCATTGAACTAATGAAACACCATGAATGAGTCAAATAATTTTAAATAATGCTGAACTATTGTTAGTTAAGTGGGATTTATATACTACTGAAGTTCTCTTCCCTTCTCCATATTGCATACATGTACACCTCACATTGAAAAAAATAAAATAAAACACACATAAAAACTAGATTTGATCACCAGAGAAATTATTATTTCTGAAGAGATGCTGCACAGCAAAACAAAATTTAGTGTTTTTACTTTGCTGCATCAAGTGGATATAATTGAAGGGCTGTCATTTTCTAAAACAGTTTCACATTGTCTCCCCAACAGAACTGTTTTATCTTCTAATGTTGTAAAATAATAGACAATGGTTTCATACTCTGTTTTTCACTTACATTTATAATCAACACAATATGCTGAAATGTACATGAAAAATCCACAAACTAAGAAGGCCATCGCAATCTTGAGAGGAAAAACATGTTCTAATGACACCATTATAACATGACATTTCAAAGCGCTACAGATTTCCTTTATGCTTATATATTTTGATGCCCACACACATCTCTAAAAACACTGCCTTGTAGAATGCAAGGTTTGCCAGTAAAAAAAAAAATCACACAAGATCTCAGAATTAACACTACCACTTACAAATCACACTGCCTTGCGCATACAGACATTTAAAGTTCCATGACACAAGGAAGGAAAGTATACGTGTTCCTTCACGCTAAACGAAAAAGCAACTTTTCATTTAGCTGAAATCAGCATGTCTTCAGCAAAATCACCGAAGCTATGTCAGTGTATACCATTTAGATGCTGACAACTGGTGGACCAGCATGTATCTTGTTATCACAGAAACCACAGGCAAATTAAGGCCGTTCAGGCTGTCTAACAATTTCTATTATGGGATTCTGGTTTAGCACTCATACAAAGCAGCTGAGGTAGAATTTTCCATAGTGAGAGTCCACATGTATTTTTGGATTTCATGTTTCCAGAAACAATCTAATTTTCTTGTCTTTTAGAAAATTTTATTTTACTCAGTGAAACCAAGGGTAAAATTATCTGACCCAAGTTATTATTAGCTTATTAAGTAGTTTACTAAATGTTATGCTGACATACTTTAAATTATGAACTGGAAAAATATATTTAGCATGTCACCCTGGCTGCAGCAGTTTGGGTACAGGTTTTTCGGTCAAAAAACTAAATTCCTTCTTAGGCATAGTCCCCAGTTATACTTTTTCTTCAGAAACTAAGAATTTGAGCTGTGAGCAAAGGAGGAAAATGAAGTCAGAAAAAGAAAGGTGTTACTACCAAGAAAGCTGCATGTCAGTCTCAAATATTAGGTCCAAAATATGCCTCTATTACTAAGATACAATTCTGCAATACTGACCAAACTATAAAAATGCAACCCTGCAGCTCTTAGTGGACATTCATCTTTTCTTGTGACCCACATTTCTTAAAGTGAAAGTCAGAATTCACATAAACAACAGAGTTGAAAGGAGCTGTGTTCAGAGAACATGTGCTTTAAAATACCAATAGTTCCAAAAATAAGGCCATGGGGGTTTCAAACGAGGCACTGAAAATTAATACATGCATTAATTAATGTACACAAAATTCCTCAGTGTGAGAGCAACACAGAAACAATGTGGAAAAAACTACACAGGCAGAAAACACCTTTTCCATATTCAAGGCAATATTAGGATAGCACACATTAAAAAGAGCTGCAATAGGGGGTCAAAAGAGGAATAGGAAAGTAAAGAGCAAATAGTTACTATTTCTCCGGTGCTGTGTCTGGGAAAAGAGAATGAGATCTTGCACATAAAGACTGTCTAAGAAAGTTTTACATACATAAATATAGCTGTTCCTTTTAACATACACATTGAAACAGTGCCCATCTGAAAATATGCTCTTCAGTACAGCAGCAGAGGATACAATTCAGGGTTGGAATAAGCCAATAAACTCCCTACTGCAATCTGCAACTGCCACTGGTCACCTTTTCCCATTCTAATTTAGCCTGTAACAAACTCTCTTTAACAAAACAGGTATATGTCATTGGATTGTTTAAAAAACCAAAGAATTATTTATTTGCTCTACCATGCCAGGGCTGGTAACGATCATCCCTTTGCATTCTTCTGCATATTTCTGCCATTCCAGTTCTTCCCACTGAAGCATGTTGGCAATCTCCTCTTCAGGCACCAGAGCTTTACTGCATCGTAACAAGTAGAGAAGAATCTGATGCATTGAGAGTACTTCTTTTCCTCCATCTTAAAACCATAAATAAATAAAACACATTTCAGAGGTTCACTCCTAAAGCATGAGCATAAGAGAAAATATGCAGAACACAAACCATTTGTATGAGCAAAATAAAATGCAAAATGCTTAAGTGATTTGACAAACATGAAGGCAAATGTTTTACTGATGAATACTGCACATGCATAAACACTTTGAAAAATTAAAGCAGTAACAGCAATGGTGGCAAGAGTAACAGTTCCGTCATACTGTAAAGCTGAAGTTTCTAACTTGCCTGAATAAACTTTAAAATGAGTAGGCAGATCAGTTATGTTGACCAGTTATATCTTCCTTTTTGCAATTTTATCATTCTTTTTACAACAGCAGTTAAAAAGCCTTTAGGCGTTATGCAGCTTTTTTTAAGAACACTTAAAATTTTACAGGATACTTCTGGATGAATGTAGCAAGCTATCCCTGCGCTTTAAACTCATCTGTAGTGCTTATATGCTGTAACTGCAGTAATGAAGACTAAAGAGCCTCATGCTGTCTTCTGTCACTAAATGAATCAAGCAAGGGCATGTGCAAATTACTAAATACCTGTGAGACCCCAGGAAAAATGCATAGCAAAGGCTGCTTGTAACAAAAGAAGACACTATAATCTGACTGGCTTCAGGCAGCAGGCTACAGATGGGAATATGCAAACAGGAAAGGTGAGTGATGATCCTGACAGATCACCACTCAGAAGACAATGACTATTCAAATTTGGTGTGTTTGCTCATGTAAGTAAAAAGTCACTACATGTTACTACAATGCTTTAATTTTGACACACATCTCTCCAACTCCCTCTTAATAACAGGGTGTTAAGCATAGAGGAATCTTCAAGTTTCATCCCCACAGAGCACAAATGCTGATTTCCCTCCCCCAGGGAGCAGAAACAATCTGGTCCAGACACTGAGTATATGCTCTCTATCACTACACCCACAAAAGAGAAATGCTGACAAACCAGAAGTAAAACCTTAGAGCAATATGGGGGATGACACCACAGTACAAGGAGTGTGATCCCAGGCACACTGGGACAGCCTTGCAGAGCTGCTGCACAACAGCAGCACTGGGTACAATGATGTCCTCTACAAGACATGCGAGGAGGGAACAAGCTCTTCTCATACTTCAGCTAGGATTACAGCACTACTGCACAGAAACAATGAAAGGGTATGGTGTAACTCAGCCTCTCAGAACAATTAACTCACTTAAACTCCAAGAGGGAATCTTAAGTGGGGAAGACAGACCCCAAACCTCACTGGAAATGGAAAATACTTCTAAATAGCTACAGGGACAGATTTTTAAACATGCGAAGTTTTCCTTCATACTAAAGGGGGACTCTGCTTACAAGACTGTTCTTTGACAACAACCAGATTATAGCCCTATGTAAGAGGCAGCCCACACCCACCAATCGCTAAAATACAAGTGTATCTTTACCCACTGAAGACTGCGTACAGGTTGCTATAGACAGCTGTGCTAAATTAAAGTTGGAGACCCTTTCTGGGTCAGAATATGCAGTACTAGGGACCTCAAATGTGTTTTTTCTAGTCTTTTACTCTCTGAATTCATCTATCATCATAAAGACCTATGACACTGAATACAATACTGCCACTATTCTGCATGCTATGCATCTCAGTAAACCTGGTACGACTAGCTCAGAGCTACCCCAAGGCCTGTCTCTAAGTAAATCCTCACAGAAAACCTGACATCCCAAGCCTCATTATTTTTAGACCATGTTAGGAAAGTAAGAAAGAAAGTAAAGTAGAGGGGATGGGACATGAGCAATTCATTTCTATCTTTAAAGAGACAGTGGATGGATGTGTGAAGATCTGATGCATCAACATCTTCTTTGATTAGACATAAGTAGTGTTCTGCGAACATACCTAAAGGAAATAGATTCCCACTCTCTGAAAGTTAAAAACCGCCAAGGATATCTCAAAAAATAATCAATAAAAAATGAAAACTTGATTAAAAAAAAATGTCAAAAAGATGTTAAAAGGCAACTATATATGCAGAAGTATCAGGAAAAAGACATTTTTAAAAAAGAGTTAGAAGGCTGGGGAACTTGAACAAGAAGCAGCACACAGGAATACATATTATAGAGACTTATCTCCCTATCCGTAAACAACCCAACAGCACAGAAAGAGCTGACTTCTAAACTAAAATTTAAAAAAAAAAAAAAAGATCAGAATATAAAAACCCTAACAGGAAAGTACCCTCAAGCTACACAGAGCAGGCAGGACAAACTTGTTCGCATTTTGTGATGAGGTCAAGTTAATCAGCCACATGTGGCTTGATGGCTTATTTTGTAAATTGCTTCAGCAAAACCAAATCAATGTTTGCTAGCAAGCCTCAGAGCTCTGCTTCTGATTGAACAGTGCTGTGTATCCAGGAAGGAACAACAATTAGAAATACAGTTATCTAGCCATCAGTACTCTCCACAATAACGAGCCAAAATTCATTCTGCTCCAGCTATAATTAATATCCCAACTAAGTATCAAAGCCCAGAGCAGAGAGCACTTCCAGGTCACAGCACTCTTGATGAAGGTTGTTTCATATTTCATCTGCACCCTAAACCCCTATTTCATCTGCACCCTAAACCCCATAGCTGAAACACATCCTTCTGTCCACACAACCCTCCTGGAGCAATCACTGGCAAGATCTCAGCAGGACACATTTTCAATGGAGCCATGACATTTATATCAACTGGAAGTCTGTCCTGGTGTCTTATAATGTGTTAAATGACTACGTAAGCTGTTCACTCAAAATGAGCACAATGCTCCACACGAAATCTTGTCCTTCACTGGCAGGCCAGGGTTGAACTGCGTTGGAATGATGGCTTTTGTCTTTCACTATCTGCTACAAGGTCTAAGTTTGCATTAGGATAAAGAGTGTGCGCTCAGGGGGGTCACTCATGCTGACTCTTGCACATCAAGAATTGTAATCTAACCACATGGTACCCTGAAGAGCAGGGGGCAACATGAAATGTGAGAGATTAGATCACAGCACCCCTCAAATGCCACAGCTGCATTGCAGAGCAGGACAAGGAGGACCCAGCACTGCCTAAAATGACTACAGAGACAAAAGTTTGGAAGCAAGACCTGGCCTGCCCATCTGAATTCTGGCTCTGAGTAAACCATCTGCAGTGTCAGCAAGCACTAAAGACTTCAGGTAGAAGCACCTGAATCTCTGTGCTGACTGAACCATTTGACTTGCAATAAGGGTTTTTTTGTGGAGGTTTTTTTTCTGGGGGATAGGGTTGGTTTTGGGTTTTTTTTTTAAAAGATTTTTTAGATATGATTTGTATAAAGCTATATAATACAAACATTACCTGGAAGAAATCTCACAAACCGCGGCATGAAGTGATATCTGGGACAGGAAACAGAATCATTTTCAAGTGAAGGACCTTAAATACAAAGAAAATAGATAAAATTTATGAACAGCAACGTAATTGCAAAAGAAGAAAAGAAGAAACTTTGCTGCAGATGAAATCAATGAATGGTGATTACATTTGATAGGGCTGAAGTTTCAATCCAAAAAAATAACAAAAATAAAAGGAAGAGAGACAGCTTGTAGTGAGCGCTTCCACACTGGCACTTTAAAAGAAATCTAAAGTAATTTCAAGATACTAAGAACCTCACAAAACCCCCAGTACTTTAAAATATAACAGTAATACAGAAAGACTGGTTTATATAATCAGTTAATTATTTCACTTAAGCCTTACAGATACAAGCACTAGTTTATTATCTCCTCCCAATTAGTGGGGTGTTTTTGTTTATCGTAACAAAGATAACAAGGAAATTTCCATGGTACTATTTTGTGGGTTTTTTTTTTATTTCCTATTCATCATATAAAGCTTTGCAAGAAAATAAAAACTAAACCTGTAATTACCTGGTGTTAAAAAAAGAAAGAACAATCAGAAGCAGTGATAGGGAAGACAACACTGATATTAGAATATATTATCAAACCAAAGGCTACACAAAATGTATTAAACCTGTGTTTAACTGCATGAAGTGCAGAGTGCATCTCCACAGACAGTCAAGACACCCAAACAGACCTACAGATACTGAAATGTAATTCCTCTGATGCTCTCATTTCTCTTTTAGACCATGGGAAACATTCTCCTTCGTTGCAGTCTTCACAGAAAGAAGTATTTTCATCTTGTCAAAAGACAAAAACATTCAGCTATAATGATAACACTATCCCTCCACAGCTGTCTGTATGACACTGCTTTGTAAGCTGACTGCAGAGGAATACTGCATGAGTAACTTGTTAGCTTGTAAAAGGAGAATAGTTTACCTGACACCTTGGCTTCCAAAATACCATGCACATGATACTCCATAACATTAAACATGCAGTAATATTTACTGCTTGATTAAAAATAAAAGTTCTGGATTAAGGCAGAAATTTAGTTTATTTCTGAGAATGCAGTGCCAAGTTTGTGCATTTTCATTGCTACAGCTCACACTGTTGAACTCTAATTTCATCTTCTTGAAGAATAAATGGCAGTTTGTCCCTCTCATGGAAAACAGTAGTTACATCGCTATTTTGAGGACCCTCTCAAAAGCAATGTTACCTTTCAGATTCCAGTCATATAATTCCAAAATATCTTTGAACAGATATGAAGAGAACAGCTCAAGGCCTCTCACACAAAAATTCTGGGGAAACAAAAAATAAACCAAAATTATAATTATATAATACTGCAATTTAAATAATGGCATTCATACATAGTTATGTAAAACACAATGAAAAAAAACAAACAGTGTATTCATATTTGCCAACCACTAGATATTGGGTTTTGGAAATTATGTATTTATGATCATCTACTCTAACATAGCACAGTGGTCTCTTCAGAAACCACTGTCAAGAAAGAATGGTATTGAATCCTCTCTATTCAATGTCCAAATCAACACTATAGGCAGAAAATATGAATCTGCAATAATCTGTCAAGCACTAAAACACCTTCCACCTGAGCAAGCTGAGCAGATGGCACATTTCTGAGAAATATCTTTTTCATAATTCACTTTTTCCCACACACTCATATTCAATGTTTATAAATCACCATCTGTGGTATCACTATCACTTCCATAGCAAGTGCAACACAAATTTGAGGATTATGACCTCAATAGCCAGCAGAAGAGGAAGAAAAAGGATGAAAGGGAAAAGAAAAAGGATTCTTTTCATCAAGTGAGGAAGTTGCTACTTCAATGAAGAAACTTACAAACTTTCCTGAACAAACAAAATCAGGCCAGATTGATAAAAACTGAGTATGTATGGTATCAGCCACAAATTCTAAACTCAATACCACAATCTCTTTCACAAATCATTAACGACAATGGTCTGCAAATAATGCTGTAGCTATTTAGCCAGAAGTCCTCAAAAATGGTTGCTTTCCTATTTTGCTTGGTGGCTAGTTGTTGTTTCAGTTCAAGATTTGCAGACAACACAGTACATTCACTAACAAGAAATTAATTGCTTTGATCACATTAGTCTTTCTGAGGAATTTCAGCGCTGTTGCATATATTTAGATGCTGCTGAGCAACAAAAAAAAAAAAAGAGATAACTAGAAAGAAAAATGTAAATATATGTGACTAAATTAAATACTGATCCTATCTTTGTCGTTAATATGCAGGGGTGTTTCAGTACCTACGCATGCTGTTCCACTACAGCAATTTACTTCGCAAACTGGCTCCACCAGGCATTAATTTGTAATAAAAAACCCCCACCACAAACAGATTATGAACTCAATGTGCTTTGTTTGTATCCACAGGAAATTTGTTTTGGCAACATCTTATATTAAGTACTGATAAGCAATCTTCAGAGCTTCAAAGTTCTGATTAAGTTTCAGCTCTGCCACTGACTTACGTGGTCCTGGCTAAGGAGTGCCTCCATATACCTTATTTTTGTCATACTTAAGAGAAAGGTAATGCCTAACTCAATTTAAAGATAACCTGATATATTGTATATAACTAAAAATGAAAGGAACCTATGGATATAAGCACTTCTTACTATTTGATTTCAATATATAATAGGGTAGGTAGATGGATTTATGCCCATACCTGTAAGTGCAAGTTCTGTTTCAGCCACTTGTTCAGAACACAGCCAGTCTCCTAGAGACTTCACAAGGTGGGATATTGAAGAATTTAATCCATTAAACATATCAACAACCCATAACCCTCTCTGAGTTTTAGACTAATTATCCATCTTACCTCAGGCATCATCTCCTCAATGAAATGAATTGTATAGTCAATGTTAAACCTGATTACTTTGCATAGTGGAATCTGGAAGGAAAAGAGAAATTCAGCATTAAAAACTATACAGCATCAAATGTACAGTTAATACAATTTTGTATGCAAAGGTATTACTCTCTGCTGAAAAGGGCACTTACTGAAACAGCTGCTCTGGGGGATCATGCAAAGACAAGAGAAGAGCACAAGCACATGTAAAGGGAGAACCAGCTCCAGCCTTCACCTCAGTAATAAAACACAATGCTGACAGAAGGGATGGTAAAGGAAGGTTCAATAATGCCATCTACTGGAGATGAAACTTTCTTCAGAAGAAGTACACCTGTAAACCTCAGTAAACTTGTATTTTCTCACACTTGGATACTTGCAAGTGAATTTGTTGTTTGTGACACAACATGTCAGATTGATACTGTGATCGGAAAGCAAGATGTTTTAGCACACTGCCAATTCTGTCAGCTATACTGTCTTAAAATGCAATTTTAAGTCAAAGCAACACAATGTAATAGCTTCAGGATAAATTTATAGTTTTATGATAATTTCATTCAATAAATATTCTCAGAATTTCACTTGACTAGCTAGCTAGACAAACATCTAATTCCTTTTTTTTCACCTTTGGAGGTTTCTTTGTTTACAGTCCATAAACTGCTGATGGTACTTCTATTTTTAATGGGATTTTCAGAGAAAAAAAGCTGAATTCCTAAAAGACTACAAAAATGGTCTATTTTCCCTTACACATCTACAGCTCTTACCAGATTTTACTACTCACAGGCCTCAAAAGTATAAAAGAATCTTAGAACAATACCATGATCTGTGAAAAGTGAAGCAACCCAAGGTTATTTTACATTGCTAAGCACACAAATAAATATCTGAACAGTGCTGGGGTTGCAATGAAATCAATGTATGTAGCAGAGGTGCAATATTCTGCTTTCATCTTCTTACAGCCCACAGTCTAAATGTTTGACTATTTTGACTACAAAATCTATTGATATCTGCATGATAAATTAAGAAGCTGCACCAAATGACCAAACAAAATTGCATTTCTTACAATCTAAGACAGTATGAAATGTGAATACAAAACCCTCCCAAAACCTTGGAAGTTAACTATACCATTTAGAATCTGAGCAGATGAAAACCTGTCACACTTAACAGTGAGGCTTTAAAAAAAGTACAGGGTTTGTTTACTTACTTTCTAACACATCGTTTAAACTAGAAATTGAATACTTTAGAGCAGTGACCACAAATAAGATCTCCATGAACTGGAGTTCAATGTACACAAGCAAATACACAGCAAATGAGTAAAGGCTGCTACTGTAAAATTGGTTTGGTATTTATAATATGAAAATTATAATTTTTCCTATGACTGTACTAACCATTTTCCCTAATACTTGAGCTGCTCAGTTATTACTCAGTAATAACAGTAGTAACTCAGTAATAACCCCAACTGTGCAAACCTAAGACTTCATACTACAGAAACTTGATCAATGCACAGATGTTAGTGCTCATTTCTCTATTTTTACTACCTTTTGCTACCTCCCTTTTATCAAATATGTTCCAAAGTGTCCCTTAAAGAGCAGGTTTTATGTTGTATGCCAAAAATCATCTCATGGCATCAAGAGACCCCTTCCAAAGGGCTTTACACCTGTTAGTAACAGGAATTGACACCACAGTGTTGCTTTGTATTCAACTCTGTAAAAAAAGTAATCATTAGCAGCTGATCACTTCCCCTATTGGAAGAATGAAAAACACACATGCACGTTACAGTTAGAGTAAGTCCAATATATTCACTAACTACTCATCTAAAAGAAGGTATTCCTTGTTGTCTGTATATTTAAGATTTCTGTAACTCTCTGCCTTCCTCTCACACAGGAGACACAAAAAATTGTAAAGAAAAGGAGGTCTCTTTATTCTTTTAAAGTGAGTAAAACAAAACTCCTCACTTTTGCTCATGTGCAAAGTGAAAATGTAAAGCCTTGACACAAATTACCCCGAGGCTGAGTTAATGCTACTGGGCAGCAGAACTTCCCATTGCCATGACACTCTCTCACTGACTTGTCAACAAGAGTCCCTTCCCCTGAACACCAAAAGTAAAGTGCCATCATATCCATTATGTAAGCAAACTGTTGGGGTCAGAGTAATTTCTTCTCAATACCTCTCAGTTCCAGTATCTTTATATCCCAGTCCTGTGTTCATAACCATTCTTACACTGAATTGCAATAGTGGTGATGTAGCTAGTAACAGGTGAAAAACCATAGAAACTAACACACACTAAATTTTTCGAGATAACCTTCAAATAACCAAGATACTAAAAAATCTTCAAGTGTACAGAAATTAAGCATTTACATATTTTCCATTCACATTTGGCTAATTCAGCTTATATTGGAAAAGCAAGGCAGTCAGATATCAATCATGCCCTCTTCTTGTTACACTTGCTTTCAAAACACAGAATTAAAACACCTGTATATACCTACAACTTTTACTAAAAATCATAACTTGCTAGATCCTGAAGAAGGTGAACAGCTGTTAGAAAGTACTGGATACATCTAGGTAAGTTTTAAGAAGAGAGAAAATCCTCTAGTGTGGATCTCTGAAAAATATCCTTTGTCACTTGAAGGGAAAATCTTTCTTTGTTGTTGTTGCTAGTTTTAAACTTTGCCAACTTAATAAACACACTCATCCAATTTAAATCCAATTAGCAGTTTTAACAAGTTGTTCCATGGTTTAATTCACTTCCAAACCATGAAACACACAAAAACATTACTTAGATGCACATCACAGCCTCAGTCACAGTTCAAAGGTGCTGCTTAGCACAATCAGTCCAGACAAAATCTGAGACTCTTTAACACAAATATCTTTCCCCTATCCCCAGTGCTGGCGAGATGTTTGTAGCATATGTTTATTGTTGTTTTAGAGAAGTTTTGCTTCAGGGCAGAATGAACACCTTCTAAAGAAACCCTGTTATGCAGCAATGACCATACTTACGTTTGTTAGCGGCGCATGTGCAAACATGGAGAACCCTTCAAAGATATATTCATGGTCATCATACTCAATAACAGTAGGTCTGTCTGTCTTAAAAAAGCAAACAAAACCACCACGGAGTAAGCAAGAAGCAGTACGATTTTTGGCACCAAAAACAAAATCAGAGTCCTAGTTCGAATTATTTATAAAGTACTTACTAAGAAATTTGTGGGAGGTGACACAGTAATTCGATAGTGGTATAGTCTTCCAGCATTGTTGGTCATGGGGCGACATGGTTTAATGGGCTTAAAGAAAGAGATAAGTAGAATTATGTGTAGAGTCAAGGCAAATTTAGATTAAAAGGGAGAATAAAGCATTTCTAATAGCCATGAAATATGCATTAGGAAAAATTAAATAAAAGCAGGTAGTCATAATTAAGCATTCTGGGAAGGAGGAAAGAGTGACCTTATCTCCATTTTCACTTTAAGGAATATTTTTAAAGCTATTCAAAAGCAGAAAAAGGTGAATTTTTTTTTCTTTTTCCATTTGACTCTCCATCTCTCTTGCACACAACAGTTAGCTGTTTACGTTCCAGATTAATTTCCTCTCCTATATAAATTTGTTTCAGAAAACACATTTTTAAAGCTTTTGAAGATGAGCCTGGACATCACATGAGAAGATCTCAAGGTACATTATCAAGATAGATATCTATCAACTCATCATCTCCTCAGGGGAAATATGAGGCCTAAAGAGAAGCTATCACCACAGAGGCAGCTCTGGTAATTTCACTCTTTCCCTCAGGTTGTAATGCTTGACTTTGAGGTGCAACGGCAGCCAGACACCTGGGATTCATGTTTCCTTCCACCTTTCTCTGAAGCAGTCCTGTGTAAAGACCTGAACTCCTCAACAGTCAGACAAAATCAGTTTTTCATATGCCCCACACACAACTTGCTGCAGCTCAGAGGCTGCCACCGGCCTGTTTCGGGAATACATCTGTCTGCATGGGAAAAAGAATAACACCACTGCAGAGAGCAGGGTATCACTCCGAACAGCAGAACAAAACTTGGCCTGTGCCAATGGCAAGGCAGCTACACCATTACCACCATTTGGAAAACCTATGCAGTAAGCAGAGTGATTACACTGGCTCTCCAGCCCCAAAATAAGTTTATTACCACTGTGACAAGACAGATGCAAACAAGCTAGTTCAAAACTAGGCAATTTCATCTGCGGGACAGCATGAAAAGTAGTATATCCTAGGAGATTTTGTGAAACCTCTGATTCCCAGATGGCCTTGCTCCAGGGAGCAGCTGCCTTCATGCAGCAAGTTTTATATATAGTAGTTTTCTCCTCCTAAATTTTCTCCCTCCTCTACAAGAAGAACACTAGATGGAACATGGGGAAGAACAGATCCTGAACTGGAACAATTTATAGTAAGCTTCACACCAAAGCCGATTTTCTGAACTCAAATAAATCACAGAAACGTTCGTAACTGCAGAGAAATAGAAGATTGTTTCAGTAAATATATGTAAGAAGGCCTACTGAAAAATAAGATTTTTCAAGTATAAGTACAAAGATAAATTGTAAAACCTACATGCTAAGGCAAGAATGCCTCCTGACAAGCCCTCTGCTTCTTTCAGCAGCAGAATTACTATTTACTTTTTCTTTTAAAGCAATCACTTCACAAAGTCGGCCCTTCACAACATATTCATCCACTTGAAGATAGTAGATCTTTAATCACAAGTTCTTTTCTATTAACACAATTGTGTTTCAGAAACTTTAAAAAAAAACCCCAAACAAACCTAAAACTGAGCAAACACAGGCAAAAGTTTTCTATAGTTTTCAGGTGGATTTAATCACCAGTATTGCATTTTTAATATAAGATTATGCAACTCAGTGATGTAAAGTTGCTCAAGAATTTTTTTTTTACTCAGCCTGTAAATCATGGGAAAAACTCCTCAAATCAACCCAAGCAGGAATTTACAGCTGCAAGTTTGTATTCATAATTGCAATTCTTAGAATTACTAATACCTCTTCACCAGGATAAATGCCATGTCTTATTCCTGTTCGTCGGGCTTTAGCACTGCACTTGCACAAAGGTCCATCATTCATCTGTCAAAAACAAAATAGGATTCTGATTTTACTGAAAAGTGGTTTTGGAAGAGTATGTTGGTTTTAATGCCCTGAGTGCTGATACTTCTAAAAGCCTGTCATGCTTAGATTAAGTGGATGTTCTTAAGCCAATAAAACTGAAAACAGTATAGACTGATGTAAGAAAACTGCTCATCAGCATTAGAGCTTCATCCCTGTTTCAGAAGCACAAGATGGGGAAACACTCTCAGCAGAATTCTACCACCCTGCCATGAAATACCTCTTTTCCATTGCTCATACACACAAAGAGCCTGCTGACTGCCTAAAACGAAATTCAGGTCCTAAACATGCACATGTCAGTGTTTACATGCTGAAGTCTCCACTTCCAAACAGTTCCACTGAGTTTTCTGAGTGAAAACCCATCCACAACTAAGCCCTTTGCCACAGGACAAGGCTATCCCCTGAAATGCAGACCATTCAAACATTTTACTTGGTGCTTTAAAGAACTAATGGGAATACTTCAAATCCATCCTGTGAACAGACCACTAAAAAAGATAAAGGGGGAAGAAATACCCACTTGAGTATTCTGTATGGGAGCATCAAGGACCTATACCAAAAGGGTCCAGAGCACACATTATAAAGCTAGTGTCTCTTTTTGCTTTTATGACCAAGATCAATGCAGACTATCAACTACTGCAATAGCCTGAAGCTTTCTGCTCTTAACATTATGCTCATTGCAGAAAGCCAACAAAAGAAGTCCAGAAACAAACCAGAGAAACAAATTAAGTTCCCAACCCCAGGTTTTAATCAAAGTTTGAATTCAAGAACTTAAAGTTCTTTTAAACTTTGGGGGAAAAAAACCAACCAAACAATAAACTTGCAATGCAATAGAAAAACCAACAGAACTTTCCATGCTATTACGAGCAGTCTCAAAACATAAACAGCATCCACAGTGGGGCTAAATGGCATCATCACACACTAGATATAATGTGAAGATACTACAAGAAGCAACAACCACTAAACCACTGTTAATGTTAGCTTTAGGCAGTTGGGATAGGGCTGCAACCTTTTAGTTTTGATGTTTATCTTCTGAATGTTCACCTCCATTTAATTCTTCAGACCGGTACAATGTATATGTGCAAATGCAGATAAGGAGGGCACTTTCCTACTCTGTTGGAAACTTGGTCACATGACCTTAACAATGGAGTGACTTGACAGCTCGTTGCTCACACATTTTTTGCCATACTCTGAGACCCTCAAAGAAAGAACAGGTTCGAAGAAATTGACTCATGCTCATAGGCAGAAGCTTACTTCCTCACTGGCTTATATAGCGACAAGACACAAGAGAGTTAAAAACACAGTCAAGAGCTAATGGCTCATCAGTCTTACAGTCTACTGAGGCTATTTAAATAATCATCACTTATTTTCAAAAATATCATTGCTAATTCTTAGAACTGTTCAGCACTAATACTGCCTCTATCAAATGCACAGATCAAAATGCACAAACCAAAACTGAGAGAGATGTGAAGTACCTGTAAAGCCCAAGACTAGAACAGCAAGTCAGCTATGCATTTAACTTGTCCCTAACAACACTGCTCACAGAAAAAAATGCAGGACAGCAATCATGAAGTTATGGTAAAACGATGGTGAAGGATCACAAATTTACATAGGCAACGCCTTCTCTGACCAACAGTGCAACACAAACAAACAGATTACATTTGTAAGGCAAAAGCCACTGTGGTGGCATTGAATTTAATGATTTATTTTCTGGCAACTGTCAGTGTTGCTGGAGATTATCCAAATTAACAAACAAACTTCTCAGATTGAAGGGCTGGGAAGATACATCCTACAAATCAAGTTCCATGTGAGACAGTACTTGTACATGTCATTTTGCATGACAATCATTCCTATTTTATTTATTGACAGAAAGCATTCTGACACACCAGGTAAATACCTATGAAAACTTCAAATGTTTTCACATAAAATTCACACAGAAGTAGTATGGCACTGACAAGCTCACCATGATCGATTTTAGCCCTTTCAAGAAAGATGAAGAGTCAGTTTCAAGAAAGTTTTTGGGAAAGAACGCTTTTCAGCAAGAAATTCATATACCAAACATTCCCAAATCTATTTCTTCTACAGTTATTCCACTTTTTTTCCACTAATATTCTCCATAGAACATTACTTTGAAGTGTGCCTAAGAGCTACACAATTTTTTTCAGTTAAATAACTAAATAGTTCCCTAATTTTGTTTTCCATACAAATAAAAACAGCTAGCTATGCTCAATCATTTTTTTTTTAACTAGAAGCATAAATATGAATCTGTAATAGAATATTCAACAGACTTTTGAATCAACACAGTGGCAATATGCATTGCAGTATCTCTTCACATTATGATCTGTTGCATGCTAAACTCATACATCACACAAAGTGCCAGAAAAATAAATTTACTGAGGTGACACTTGAAATGAGAGAACAGATTGTAAAATATTTAAGAAAGATGAAGATGGTGAATTTGCAAACAAAAACTAGTCTTCTGTGCAATGTGTACATTGAAAACAGCACTTCATGAGCTCAGCAATTACATTTAACGAGAACTACAATCTCCATGCAATTACAAAAGAACCATTAGACAAGAAATTAGAAGCATTAACTGCATATTTAAAATGTTATTTATCATTATGAGCTGAGAGCTTAAGGTGAAAAATTTGTAAAGGATGTAAACATATTGCCTTTTCTCCACCACAGAATTCAGTTGTGTACCTTTATCTCAGGGCTTAAAAGGACAGCATTAGCACACTGTTAGTAGTTCAGTTTTTATTAACACTGTCAGACATGATTCCAACTGAATAATCCCCAGGATTAATTAGCTGGAACCACACTCTTGAAATCAAGTGAAGTGCTTTGAAGAAGATGAGAGAGAAAAGGGAAAACAGGGGTAAAGAAAGCATTTTGAAATAGAAGTCCCTCTGCATGTAAGGCAGAATTTTCAGTTTATTGGGAAAATGACCTTTGGACACCCAGTACTTTTTACTCACACCCTACCTGTCCCGGATCGTTGTACCACAATTCTTCATGGAGACGATCAGGGTGTGCTTTTTTACGCTTAATTTCTGCAATTACATCAATCACATCCGAATCCGAACTGCTGGAGCAGCTGCTGTCATCTTCAGAGTCGCACTCTGACTCACTGGAGCTCTCTGATTCACACAGAAGAAATAAAGACAGCTGAAAAACACTTCCACATGCTCTCTTCTCCATAGTAAGGCATTCTCTACCACGACACACCTAACTGTGGCATACTGGAAGTTATTAAAGTTGTGCATGACACACTAAGGAAAAGATGGACAGCACCTGCATTTTAAATTAAAAATTACAGCAAGTACTATAGATATTAAACACCTGTAACAAGTGTACCTCTTTGTGTGCATGAGAGACTGCTGTTTGGCTGCCCAGGAGAACCACTGAACAGTTTTAGAAAACCAGTTTCAGTTGCTTGACATTAATGATTTTAGAGCTATAACTAACCCAAGCATTACTATAAAGTTAAAAAAAAAAACACATACAACAACAACCAAAAAGAAAAAACAGACAGGAAAGGAAGAAGAAACACACAAAGCTACTAGATATGAGCAATACAGAACTTCTTGTTTAAAAGTTAATTCTGCTTGCTATGAGCAAATGCTTATAACCAGTTTCATTTTACCTAAAAAGCGTCCTGTCTGTAGCAGGGTATTGTCTGTTTAAGAGTTCTGAAACAGCACATATATATATGTATATATAATTATTATAAAACATGTACTGTTAGACTCATTTTTCAAAATTAATTTTTTCTAGTAAATCTACTAACTCATATTAGAAGCCACAGGCAAGAAGAAAACCTGGAACTACTAGCTGAGTGAATTCAGTACCAAGTTTTATGGAAGCTCTGTTCTGTGAGTTTTCCTCCTTACTTTTTTTATTTAAGACTTTTTTATTTTTATTAACTGAAACGATTTTTCTGATGTATCAGAGGGAACAACGCTAAATAAATAAAATTTAAAAAAAAAAATTGCTTCACAGAATCTCTTGAGTTGGAAGGGACCCACAAAGACCCTCGAGTCCAGCTCCTGGCCTTGCACAGGATAACCAAGAATTACATCACGTGACTGAAAGCGCTGTCCAAAGGCTTCTTGAACTCTGGCAGGCTTGGTGCCACAGCCTTAAATCATCTCTTGTGTGGGGTTGTCAAAGTAATGTCTGGACTTAATATTAAAAAAATCCCCACACACAAGAACCTTGATCTCACAGACCTCTAATCTCCTGTGCTACTTTGAAGTGATTCCCTTTCTTATGCACATAATTTTAGTTGCTCATTTCCACAGATCTCCTCAGCTCCAATTTAAATAAATGCCTTCATAGCTGAGATACATACCAGGATGCAAGTAAAGTTTATTATTCTTGGAATAAAATGCAACATTTCTTCCATTTCTAAGTTTTGACTTAAGAGAAAATATATTACTGTACTGACAGTGCTTTCAAATACTGTGAAACTGTGATTTTTAAATACACATTTTCACTGAATACAGACTCTCCCTAATTGAAAGAAAAAGGAGAGAGAGAAAATGAGAGAGTATCACTAGGAAAATGTTTCCTTTTTTTTTTGTTTTTTAATCAAGATGTATTTTTACACAGTTCATAATTTGGCATAAGGTGTTACATGTCCTTGGAACACATGGTTTACATAGGTCATCTATGCTCAGCTGAAATCCAGGTTTCTCAAAAAGTGTGCACATGTGTATTCCTACAAATATTCACAAAGACTTAAGTTTCAAAAGTTCTCTGATACACAACTGATATATATACTGAACAATACTGAAGTCTATTTTCGGGTGCATGGAGCCTGTGAGAGTAAGCTGGAGTTCTAAAAGACTAACACAGAAATTTTGGAGGTCACATACTGAAATCACAGAACAGCATGGGTTGGGAGAAGCCTTAAGGACCATCCAATTCTAACCCCTTTGCCATGGGCAGCGATACCTTCCACTAGACCAGGTCAATGCCCCACCCAGCCTGGCTTTGAACACTGCCAGGAACAGGATATCCGTAACTTTTCTGGGCAACCTCTTCCAGTGCCTCACTGCCCTCACAGTAAAGAGTTTCTTCCCTCATCAGCCTTTCATGATCTAAAAGTACTCCTGGAGTGCGCTGCTATCTCACTACAACATAGGATTACTCCTAACACAAGCCAGAACACAGACAGCATTTGCTGAAGTACAAAATAAGACAAACTACTAGACACTACATGGCTGTAGGAGAAGCTGGCACAGACACCAAGGTAGCCCAGGGGACCAGTGAAGACACAGAGCCTCCAGGTTCTCCAGAAAGAGTGGAAAAATAAAATGCAGAAGTTGCTCTTGGCCCTATCATATTTTAGCCTGGAGTGGCAGGTTTTCTTCCTCAAGGATCTGAGGAATAAGGGCTCGACACAGGTATGTTGAATGTAGCAGTCCTGTCCTTGATTCATCCACATGAAGAAAACACCTCCTAAAAAGTCCTACAGTTAACTTTGCTAGTGATTCTTGAATGAGTTTAAATATATGCAAATGCATTGTTCAAAAAAACGTGAAGAATTCCTTTACAAAAGTGAATTCACATTTTATTTTACTGTATTTATTTTTTCTTTTCTCTTCATTGTATCCTTTTATACCAACAGCATGTAACCATGTCATTTTGCCTCTATTTCAGCTTTAGAATTTTTGATATGCAACTTTTTAATGAGTTACTAAGATGAGATATGAGAGTTTGAAGAAGCTCACCGGGCCCACATGAAGTAATTAGTTAAAAAGCAAGCCCAGAGTATCTGAATTACTGTGATATGCCTACAAATTTCTTGAACTAAAGCAACTGACTAAAAAACACACCATGAAACACTGAAACGCTGGAAGTATGAAAAGAACAACAGTTTTCACAAAACAAACCAAGAAAAATACCTTTCACTGACTTCTGAGTAGACAAATTGCTATAAAAACCTCTGCCTTGCTAATTAAACCAGTATTTTCCCAGTATCCGATGCTGCTGGATGTATTTTACTGTCAGAAGATCCGTATGGGTGGTACAAGAAAATGCAGATAATGTACATTATGAAAACTGATACTTTTGCAGAGGCCGGAGTTGCACAACACAAATACAATACTGAAGAAAAACTCGTATGTTTGCTTTTATGGCACTGAGTCTATCACCACTACTCTTGCTTACTCTTTAGAAATGTAAGACCTGGAGCTCCTCAAAGCCTCTCACGTGTCATTCTCTACATTATCAGATCATGCTCAGGGTGTTTTATGCCATGGAAGAAACAAGCATTTGGTAGTGCTGGATACTCTCTATTCCCCTCTAGGCTTTCTGGGTAAAGAATCCAGCTCTACTTCAGTCAAAAGCTACAGTAAAACTCTCATAGATATGCAATATAAAGAAGGGATTTAAAAAACACCTACCAACACTATTAAATACACACAACTGCCAAAACAGGTTAACTACACATTATTCCACTTCAGAGGTTTGTCATCATTTCAGCCTACCTAAATCTTCATCCAGCTTGGTTTTCGGTGGCTCCCATGGTGGCCTGGCTGCTTTGGCCTTTGCCTGTCGCTTTCCTAACTCCTCATCAAACTTTTCATACAGATCTCGCAGCTTGCTTGTTCCTACCACAGTAGAGTCCCCCTGTTTAAAGTAAAATTAGAACAACAGAACAAAAAAAGGACAGTGTTGAAATTGCTCAAGAACTCAACATCTACCAGCATTTCATGAAGAAAAGCAAGAAGGTGGGAAAAACGGATCTTTGTAGTTCAGTGAAACATGGAAATACCAAATAAGGCTTTAGCACATCATTACATTGCTTCACCAGCTGAACTAGCAGAGAAATTACTTCATTTGCTGGTATAACACTACACCAACGTTGCAGGAATACATGGTGCTTGAGGCATCTTTGCTCAAACACAGGCATAACAGGAAAAAATACATTCTTCCTTCCTGGAGATGAAAAAAATACTCCTCTTCCATGTACCACTAATCTGAATGCTAACAGAGAGAAGGAACTGATGAAAATAGAGAAGAAGAGCAATGAATAAAGCCCCTAACAGGGTTAAAAGACTGATATGACTGGGAAGAGAGAAGAATTAAATGACACAAAACAAGATCCTGCTGAAGGGTTCATATTATGAAGGACAGTCTGCAGCCATTTTAGAGCTCTCACAGACATACCACTTGATCCATAGGGTCATTGGAATAATAGCTTTCAGAATGGGTACAGCGAACCCAGACTGGCTTAAGTAATTCCTCATCTTCCTCTTCATTTTTTTCAGATGCATTCTCTTCTGATTCTTTGTCTTTGACAGCAGTATAATTTTTCTCTTTGCTGGAGCTCTGGTTCTCAGACCACCTTTCTCTGTCCTCCTCCCATCGGGTTCTCTTTCTCTCTCTGCTCGGAGACCGGCTTCGTGGGAGAAAGCAAACAAAAGCAACTCTCTTTATTATTCTAACAATGGCAGTTTTAAAATGAAAAACAGTTTGCTTCATCTCAGTACATTATTCTATCATATAAATTGCATCAAAATCCAGTTGTCTTTCCGGCTTTTAATTCACACGATAAAGAGTAGAAGAGTAATTTGTAGTTCCAACTTTCTATAAAAAATTACTTCAAATTGGAAGTGCTTTTTATCTTACACTATATTCAAAAGTGAAAATGAAAAAATACGTGCTGTTTTAGATTAAAATTCCTACTTGCATTCTAGGTAAATTTTTAAATTTTATTCCAAAGTTAGGAACTCATCAGTAAAAACTAAAAGTTGCATCACTCACAACTAAAAGTTACAGTAAGAAGTTTCAAAACATAGACCATGAAATATTGGCATGACAAAAGAATTTGGGTTTTATTAGAAGAATTATACAGAACCCACACTTCTGTTACTCTAACATGTCTTTGAACAACACAATGTGATATTCCTTCTGCATCACAAGAGTAATGTTTTCAAAAGATGAACACGGAAACTGCCTACTTTTTTTCATCTCCTCTGCCTATAAAACCAATTATATTGCAATGATTTCAACTATTCAGCATTCAGAATGGAGCATCAATATAAGAAAAGCCTCTAAAAGGTAATCTAAAGATAGAATGACTTTAAACAATTTTGGTACTTTATGGACTAGAAAATGTAAAACAAAGTCTTTAGGACTCAGCAGTGAAACTTTCTCTCCAGGGATTAATTCTGTTTCTAACTCTACAAGGTCTTCAGATTACTGGCATTTGCATGGATCAGTAGATGATTATAAATTTAAGACACCAATTTTTTCTGACTTTCCTATGCATACAGAAAACCTCACGAGTGGATGCACAGAGCCTCAAATGCTCAGGAGACCACATGCACCCTTCCTTACCTTCCTGCTCTCTTGTAATCTTTTTTGTAGGATCTGTCTGGTGATGGTGATCTTCTGCTGTCACGGTGCCTATGCCTCTCCCTTTCCCGCTCCCTTGAAAAGTTCAAAAAGTAAGTTAAATGAGAAATCTGGAATTTCATACATTCCACATCTGAAAGAAACACAAAAGCAGCCTAAGATTATGTTATGCAAAATGACATCCATATGCTGACTGCTAAAAACTCAGATGTTCTTAATGTTGACCTTCAAGAAACTTGTAAAAGACAGTCACACAAAGCCATCTATCTCAATACGAGAGTTAATTCACACCATACATAGGCAACACCTATGAATTCACCATAGGACTTACCATTCTTCTTCTCCTGTTACAAAATGCAAAGGGTAAGATTATTGTCTCTATAGCCATTTTAAATGTCTCAGAGAGGGAAAAGAAAACCTATTTCAAGCACAATAGTTTTGTAAGCACAGCAGTCATTCCAGTGTTTGAGGCAAGCTCTTTCTTCCCTACAGCTACCTCAAGCACACACAAAAACCAGACAGACACAGATAATCTGCATGATGCTGAAACTATGACTCTCATCTACAGGGCTCAGCTTGCACACACGCATAAAGAATCTGACAACCTCAACATATTTCTGGGGTCAAAGAGCTTCAAATTAACTGAAGTCTTGGAGAAGAGTGGCTGGAAAGCTGTCTAGCAGAACAAATGAGGATGTTGGTCACAGGCAGCTGAATATGTGCCAGCATGTGCCCAGGTGACCAGAAAGGCCAACAGCATCCTGGCCTGTATCAGCAATAGTGTGGCTAGCAAGACCAGGACAGTGATTGTCCCTCTGTACACAGCACTGGTGAAGCTGTACCTTGAATCTCGTGTCCAGTTCTGGGCCCCTCACAATAAGGCAGAAAAGGAGGTGCTGGACGTAGTCCAGAGAACAGCAACAGAGCTGGAGAAGGGTCTAGAGAGTGAGTCATATGAGAAGTGGCTGAGGGAGCTGGGGGTGTTTTGCCTGGAGAAAAGGAGGCCCAGGGAAAGCCTCACTGCTGTCTACAACTGCCTGAAAGGGGGGTGTAGCCAGGAGGGGGTCAGCCTATTCTCCCGGGTTAAAAAGTTACAGAATGAAAGGAAACAGCCTCAAGTTGCACTAGGGGAGATTTCGTTCATATAGTAGGAAAAATTTCTTCACCCAAAGGGTTATCAAGCACTAGAATACACTACCCAGCAAAGTGGTGGTATCACCATCACTGAAGGCACTTAAAAGAGATGTAAATGTGGCACTTAGGGGCACAATCAAGTGATGGAGTTGGCAGCATCAAGGTCACAGGTTGGACTTGATGATCTTAAGGATGTTTTCCAACCTAAGTGAGTCTATGAAATTACTGTATTTATTAGGCAGGAAAGATCACACAGGCAGTTTTCATACTCTGCTAACAGCTGACAACTCCTTGTGCATCTGTTAAAACTTCGAGTCTGCTAATACACTAGGAATTATAAACAGGTGCCTCGAGTGGCCTAGTGGGTTAACAGAATGAGTCAAAATCATGAACATACGTATGTATGTTTCCATGCTCAGAACATGAAACAGAATGAAAATTTACACAGCAAAAAATTCAGATAAATTATGTATTGTTTTTCCCCAGCCCCATTCCTCCTTTTTTGTCTCTGCCTTGTTCAAGCATGGATTTCAGTCTTCAGAGAAAACATACTCTATGCCATCTGAATTACTTGGGAGATGGATGGTGGATGAAAACCCCACCCCAACTCTGGCAAACAGTTCAGATCAAAATAAGCAGATACATTGCCAAGTAGATCTGGAACCTGTTGGCCTAAAGCAGCAACCCAAAAATATTTGAGAAAGAAGCTACTGAAAATGTGCATTTTGAAAACTTAAAACTGCAGCTCAAAATTATGCAGCAAAGAGGAAAAAATTCCACAAGCGTGTCATACAGAAAAGGCCAGTGCTTTAATGCCAGCTGCATTCAGTTTTAGGAAAATCCTCTCTTGAAAATCAAACTAAACTTACAGAGTATGAGGCTTGGATTGTTTTTTCTTGAATGCAGGTGTCTAAGGTTCTGTAATTAAGTCTCTGCATATATAAATCAAAATGGCTTCGTTTACACTGGTTTTATGAGTAAATTCATGTTCCACACAGGGAATAAAAACTTCTGAACTTTTACACTTAAGAGCATGTGATCCAGGAGCCCCGATAAGTATTTAGATACTTAACTTTCCAGTAGCTCTGAATATTTTTGACACAGCTCATTAGACACATAAAGACTTACAAACAGAACAAACCTAAGACATGAGAAAGATTTAACTGATGATGGTTTGCTCAAAAACACACCACAGCAAATAAGGTCAGCTCCTAATTTGCAAGACATTTGTGTCCATGAAGAAGAGGGACAGACACTTCAGGATAAATCCCAAAATGAGCAGCGTGCACTTATCCTTCTGAATCCTGTCACTGAAGCCTACAACTGGCCCACACTCATTTTCACCTCACTCCTCTCTCAAGATCACAGGCTGGCTTGCTGAGGTCTTCATCCTGAATATAACATGCTTTTCACTAAGACATCTCACTGCAGGCATTAGATATGGGTTCTTATCAGACTATAAACCCCAAGTCAGCACCCTCTACAAATACAAAGCTTACTGAAGGAAAGTAACACCTAGAACCCTAAGTGGTACCTAAATCTTGAAATTCAAAGTGCTGGGGCTTAATTGCTTGTAAAGCTCAACTCTCTACAGTCTTCAGCACAAAGTTGTGCCAACTCTGTTTTCGTGCCACATGTGCATAAATTTCTATAGTAAATACATTGAGCACTACTCAACAATCTCCTCAGTGAGAAGCACAGAAGCTCTTGTTTGAAAACTATCTCCACGGATAAAAGCAAGTCTGCCAGCTCACAAACGTGAGGCAAAGGCAGTGTACCTGAAAGTATCTAAATAACTCTGTGAGACCCTACTACTGGCTACTTCCCGAGCTAGAGGGAAAAACAAGGGTAAGGCAAGAACATTGATACAAACACATCCTATGGAATAATGATGACATCTCTCCCCCTGCAGGCAGGTAACACCTCAAGTTACCTGTTTCGCTCATAACTTCTGTGATGAGGTGATATCCTTCCTCTGTCATAATCTGTCCGGTGCCGACTGCTCTCCTGTCTCCTCCTATCCGGACTGCGGCCGCGATCCCGACGATCCCCATGGTTAGCGGACCGATGCCTGTCGCCGTGAATGTGACTGTGCTCGCGGTGCCGGTGCTCATCATAGTGCTTGCTCCTGTCTGGGGACCTGCGGTCACTTTGGGACTTCTCTCCCTGGTACTGCCCCGAGTGGCGGAAGTGGCTGCTGCTGGCACTGCTGCTGGCAGTGCTGCTGGGGAAGGAGCCGGAGCTGTGCTGGTAGCTGCTGAAGCTGGGCGGTGGGAACGACTGCTGCGAGTACCCCGCCGAGTACACAGGCTGGTAGCTGACCTGCTGCGGCATGACTGGCGGTGGGGGAGGGTGTGGTACTGTGGGGGGAGGCATCATGTAAGGAAAAGTGCTTTGTCCAGCAGGAGTTCCTGGCACGGGAGTGTTGCTAGGACTTGGCACTGGTGGAGGAGTGGGAGGGAAACATGGAGGCACTGGGAAGCTCTGCCTCATCTGGTGGTTTGGAAATGGTGGCCTCATGGGACACTGGCTGATGGGATTTTGTGTGGAAGGGGGCACTGGAGGAGGATAGGGCACAAAGTCTGGCCTGGGAGGCATGTAACCGGTGGTTGGAGGGCTGGAATAGGTTGTTGGAGGGGCAGTTTGCTGGTCATACTGGTACTGCACGGAGGGCTGCTGTGGGTGAAGTTGCCGGAGGTTCTGAGGGCGGTAGGTCTGTGTTGAAGCTCTTGCTCCTGGTCCCCCCTGTCCACGGGGACATCCTCGCCCAGAATGGAAAGACATGGCTCACCTTGAATGAGGAAAACAAAAAAATCCAGTGTCACACACTTGATTCCTTTAAGCCTCTAATCCATGAAAGCACTCTACAGTCTTTAAGACAGAACCCAAGCTGGACCACACTTGACAAGTTAGGGCAAAGTTAATTTCAACAAATTATTGTTATGATGACAGGTCAAGGATATAAGCACCTCTACTAGTACCTAGACGCTTTGATATAAAACCTGCAGACCCCCACACCAAAGAAATCATTCATTATTAACAACTGCGGGCGTCATCCAAAGTTGCACAACAAGCTCTTTCCAGAACACAATTCTAAATTTCAGGCAGAATGACTTGACTAACACCTCATTGCACACTACCTGGCCCAAAAATTAAAATTTTAAATTAAATACTAGTAATTTGCATTCACTATTGAGTCCCCAATTTACTAAAGGACTGAATTCAACAGCCTCTTCAAAGTATTTTAAGTGAGGTAGGTATATTTTTGTGGAAAAACAGATTACATGTCTTACAGGTTACAGAAAAAAAAAATTGTGTAGACTGTGCTATTCCTTCATTTTCATTGAAATAAATGGTTCCCACAAAATCCCTCAGCTATCTTCTTGGCCCTGTTACCCTTGAGAAATTATCACTACTTCAAGTAGGCTTAAGTTTTTCTCAAAACTATGCATGTATTTAAAGCATTAATGTTTATAAATGAAAGTCACTGCGCTTCACTGAAGTTAAATCTGATTCTTTAATTATGATGTTAAGTTTCAAAAACTGAAAAAAGGGGAAAAAAACACTTTAAAAAAATTACGGCTGGACTGGAAGGAGAGGGGAAAAAAATTATCAAAGCACCTTCAGAAGTCAAATCCTGTTTTCCATAAGGGGAAGTGAGAAAGAAAGGGAAGACATGCATAATTGGAAAGATGCCCAGAAAAAGAAAACAAAGCCTCCCTTTTACTGAGGCTTTGCTGACGCTGAAGTACATGCACAGAATATTCTCCTACCTGCTATAGTGCAACATGGCCAACCTGGACTGCTCAGAGCACTACTCTCAGCGGCATTCCAGTGCCAGTGCAGCATAAGGTGTAGCTCTCGCTAAGAGAAAGTAGACAGCTTCTGGTGAACTGGAGGGAGAAAGGAAAAGAAACACAGGGGAAAATGGCTGATATCAAAGAGGAAGCCTCAAGAGGACCCTAAGACTTTCCTTACACATTCAGGGCTTAGTGGAAGTCACTGGAATTGGTGGCGGTGGTATTTATTCCTTTCCAGAACAACCAAGAGCCAATGTAAGTGAGAATCCCACACTTTTAGGAGATAGAAGCTATGATGGTACAAAGCCACTTGTTCCTTCCAATCAGCCTCAGTACCCTCTAACTTTGTAAAGGCTCTTAAAAAGAAAAAAACAGGAGAAAAAAACTCAAGTCAACTTCCATTATTTTGTCTGGCAATAGTGCACCCTTTTGGCATTATTAAGTATCATCTATTAGATGCTGAATTAATTTTGCTTTAGTTCTGTTATGCTCTTACAAAGTTCAGGCTTCTAACAGAAGACTGTTTTGCTAACATTCACACAAACATTTTATTTAAACACAGTGCCACAGTGCTTTGTCTATAAATGTGCTTCTTTCTAACATGTCACAGTATTCGGACCAAGGGTGTTGTTTATCAGTTCTCAATCTCCCCAATGACAGAGAACTGCTCTAGTTCTACTACTTTAATTTCAGTCGTTCAGAATGCACACAATCACAACTGGGGAAAAAAATCAAAAATGCACAAAACTATTTAAAATGCCCAAATTATTGTAAAGCTCCCTCTGCTGCAAACTCAAGTCACATTCAATTTTCATTTGAAGTAAGTTCAAAAACACGAAAAAGGACAAACTCCCCTTTTTCATGCCACCTAAACAGGAAATCTATGGCACTGATGGGAGCCATTGCATTCTAAAGCAGCATTGGTCGCCTAAAAAACACTGGATGAACTCGCCTCTCCCTACAGATGCACTGCTGACAGCAACAGTGCACCAACACATCGAGAAGAGAGGACTGAGAAGGGACATCATCAATGTCTGCAAGTGTGTAAGGAAGGGTGTCCAGAGGATAGAGCCAGGCTCTTCTCGGTGGTGCCGAGCAACAGGACAAGAGTGAGTGGGCAGAAACTGATGCACAGGAAGTTCCACCTGAACATGAGGAAGAACTTCTACACTGCGCGGGTGCCCGCGCACTGAATGGATTGCCCCTCTAGAGAGGCTGTGGAGTTTCCCTCACCGGAGATATTCAAGAACCGTCTGGACGCAATCCTGTGCCACGTGCTCTGGGATGACCCTGCTGGAGCAGGGAGATTGGACCAGATCAACTGTGCTCCCTTCCGACCTGACCCATCCTGTGGCACCCAGCCTCTCCCCACGGCCGCCTCCCGACAGCCCCCGGGGNTGCGGGCGGAAGCGCCGCCCGCCCGGGGGGAGCGGCGGCATGAGCGGAGCAGGGCCGGGGCCCGGCGGAGCGTCCCGGCCCCGCGGGGCCTCCCTGCGCTGTTACCCGGCCCTGCCCGTGTGGGTGGTGGAGGACCACCAGGATGTGAGTGCCCTGCAGGGCTGCCGGGGGATGGGACCTCCCTCGGGTGGGGCATGGGGAGTGGCTTCGTTTGTATGTTTGTTTGTGTGTTTGTTCGTGTGTTTCTCCGCGGCGCGGAGGCTCAGTGTGGCGGAGGGAAGCGAAGAGAGGTGCCCGGTGCGGTCACCAGCGGCCTCCCCGGGAGTTGCGCTTTCCCGTCCTGTGTGCGGGTTCTGCTCGCTCTGGGCAATTCCTTGGGAACGGCGCTCCCCTCCACAGCCGTGCACAAACCCCAAACCTGCCTTCCCTTCCGCTGCTGAAACATCAGTGAAGTTCAGTGCCCAGGTGACCTGGCTTTCCTTCCCGATTCAGCGATTGATCTACTTATTGCCGTGAACGCGTTTTGGCCTCTTTTTAAGTAATTATTGCTGACTTTTTTTTTTTTTCTTCTGTTATCATTAATTGCTATAGATAAGAGGTAATAATACCGACATTACACTACTTTTATGTTTTGCTAGCTATTAGTGAAGTATGGAAACTCAACCCTACCTAGTGTATGACATGTCAACAGAGGATAGGTAAATATAATCCCATCCCAACAAGTAGACTGACCCCCACTTGATGAGAAATGTTAAATCTGGAGCTTTACTTTTTTTCATTGAGTCATTGAAAAAGGGAGTGAAGAAGGAATTGTTTTTGAACTGCTGTTTCTGGCTTCTCATGGGGTTTTTTATAGTAGCATAAGATGAGGCTTTAATCCTAAAATAGCAGATTCTTTACTATGTTCTTTGCAAAGAGAAAATGTTAGTGTAGTAAAGTGTATTAAATAAAATAATACTACGAATTTGTAAGTAGTTTAATGCAGTTCATTTTTGCTAAGACTCACTGAAATACATGATGCTGTGATAGCTAATTTTTCATGGTAGCCAAGAACTTAGAGTGTCACTGTGGTAGGAATACCGAGATAATGCCTGTTAATGATTATTCTTTGTTTCAGTTTCTATATTTGTGTTTTCAATTAAAGTCTATTAATAATAAATATACACACTGTGTTTTTATTAAATGAGTGTGGATGAATTGGTCTATCTTGCATGAAATATAAATGGCTTTTTGTCCCAAAGTATAAGAACTTCACAGAAAATTTTATATCAATCTTCCTGACAGTGGTGTTGATCCAGAGCAAGTTCTCAGTAATTGCATCATCATGCATTGATTAATTACAACAGCTGCCATGAAGGAAATTTTGTTCTTAATCCAAATCCAGAGAATTTGCAAGGTTAGAGTTCTTAGTCTCTCATGTCTCTTGCAACCTGTAGTTGCACTTACCTGAGGTGAAGTTTCAATTTTAATTGAAAAGATTGTAGGTTGTTTAGTAGGCCAGATTACTTCTTTTTTCCAAAGAAGTAAAAGCCTAGGATCAGGGAACCCATGTTATTTTTAACCTTGTTTTATCTGCTCTTGCAATAGCATAAATATGTTTTACAGTTACACCCATGCAGTATGCAGGGTTTCTCATCTTGATCAGTTTTATGCCAAAAAAAGTAGCTCAGTTACTAGTAATGACCTCTAGTCATTATATAGTGTGGTCACATAGTCATACTATGTGTGACTCTAGTAATGTAGAGGTCACACATCATTTTTGTTGCTTCTTACAGTCTTCATATTCCCTGTATGATAGGGCTGTGGTTCACAATCCTAGTTGGATTTGCTCTGGCAGCCAAGGCAGTTGATGTCCTTTAACTGTGGAAGAGCCTCTGTGTACTACAGTTCCAAGTAAGAGGTATTGTGAATCAGCCATCAGTACTCCCATTTTTACCACCCTATATTATTGTAGTTCAGTGGTTTGCTATGCTGTAAATTGGTGAGTTGCCTCATCTCCTGTTTTTCACATTTGTGAGTGAAGACCTTCAGCAGGAAATAAAGTTTGGCAATTGAGAAAGGTAGTCTCTATTGCAACCACTTAATCAAGTAGGGATTAGGAATTAATTCTTCAAGAGAGAGAGGTTTGATGGTCAACTAAACTTTAAATCATGGTGAGGTCAGTTTTCAGTCTATATCAGTTAACTTATAAAACACAGGTAGTAAAATGTTTTTAACTCCACAGCACCCATGCATGGTGAGGAAGCTTTATAGCATGGGGAAAGAAATACAGAGGCAGTGATCTGCAGAGGAAAGGCATTCCTGGGGCTTAGTTGTGAATGGAAAAAAAGAAAGAACAATCTAGGAATTGACCTGAATGGTTAGCGAGAAGAGCTACTGCAAACAAGAGTTCCTACAAAGAAGTAAAAAGGGTGTTAAGCTGTGATTCTTCAGCACTTTCTTATCTGGAACACTTGGGCTTATAATAGTTACTGTCCATAAGTTGTCTTGCCGCTGGAGTTATTTCCCCTTTGTATTGTTTTCTGTCTCCTCCTCCCTCTAATCCAAATTCGGAAGGAATAAGAGTGGTGCTGGTGGTTTTGCTGCTAAAGCCATTGCATTTTTCAGCCCAGTGGTTGTCATTAAAATGTTGTTATTCATGCTTCTTTAGGTGCTGCCTTTCATCTATCGTGCCATTGGTTCAAAGCATCTTCCTGCCAGTAACATCAGTTTTGTTCATCTTGATTCCCATCCAGACCTTCTTATTCCTGTGAATATGCCTGCAGACACAGTATTTGACAAAGAAGCTCTTTTTAGGTAAGTCCTGGGTACTGCATCAGAGCAGACTTTAAGTCTACTTGCTGCCTTTGATTCACAATGGATATTGGTATGACTGCATAGGAGGGATGAACAAAAGAGGTGTAAGTCAGGTTCAAGTTGTATCTTCTTTCTTTTCACTTTTGCTGAAACTTTATTTTTTTGATGGAAAAAGTTACATTACACATCAAGCAATTTAAGATGTATGAGTTTGCTTTGTGTATTTGCTCAGTAGTATGTGATGGTATTATCCCAAGTACTTCCTCTGGATAACAGGAAAGCACTCTGCATGGATGCTTGGCCTGAAGAGCTGTAGTTTTACAACAGTCTCTCTCTCTTCATACTGAAAAATTTACTTTGAGATTGAAATAGTGTATGCTTTGTTGGTGTGCTGAATATGTGAAGTTGAACAAGATTTTCCTATTACAATCATAAAGACCAGTATTTTCCCCCACCATCTGAGGTAAGTAGATAATAAGCCACAGAGTGATCTCTGCTGTTGTCTTTCTCTTCCTGTTTTAAAATAAATGTTGTTTGCCTCAGTATATTGGTGATTTACAGCAATTACAAGCTGATTCATTTGGTGTGTAAGTACTTGAATCATCCTAGCCATAGTCAATATTTTGTTCTCTTCATTGGATGACTAAAAGGTTTTGTGGACTCTATCATAAAATCACTGACTGGTTTGAGTTGGAAGGGACCTTAAGAATCATCTAGTTCTAACTCCCCTTCCATGGGCAGGAATACTTTCCACTAAAACAGGTTGCTCAGGGCCCCATCTAACCTGGCCTAGAAAACTTCCAGGCATGGGTCATCTACAACTTCTTGGGCAACCTGTTCCAGTGCCTCAGCACACTCACACTGTAGAGTGTCTTCATAATATCTAATATAAACACACAGTCAGTTTAAACCCTTGTCCTGTCACTGTATGCCCCTGTAAAAAGTTTCTGTCTAGCTTTCTTCAAAATCCCCTTCTAGGTGTTGGAAGGTCCTGTAAGGTCTCTGTGCAGCCTTCAGGCTGAACAACCCCAACTCTTTCAACCTGTCCTCGTAGGAGAGATACTCCAGCCCTCTGATCATCCTCATGGCCTTCTCTGGACCTGCTTGAACAGATCCATGTAATTTTTATGTTGGGGGTCCAGATCTGGATGCAGCACTCCAGGTGTGGTCTCACAAGAGCAGAGTAGAGGGGCAGAATCACCTCCTGTGACCTGCTCATCACACTTTTTTGCTGCAGCCCAGGAAACAGTTGACGTCATCCACTGAAAAAAAAGGTAGGGTCATGATAATGTGGAAAGATGCTAATCCTGTGGTTGTGGACTGATGCACTTTAATTACTGAGGTAATATTTAAAATCTACTTGGAGCAGTTTATAATAAAACACTCATTAAGTCAGTTTAAAGTTATTTAGAATAATGCTGATGATGTTCCTCGCACTTTCCTCTGTCTGATACATCAAGGGGACATAGAATCACAGAATCATGAAGGTTGAAAAGGCCTCTAAGATTATTGAGTCCAACCATTAACTTAACACTGTCAGGTCCACCACTAAGGAGCTTATAATCAAAGTACCATGCTAAGAGGGAAGCTGATTCCACTCTATATCTGAACTTCTTTATATCTACTACAGATATTGTCGGTTTGTCTTATGAATAAAGACGTCTCTCTTTTTCTTTCTTTGATGATGTTGTCCTTACATGGAGTACTAATTTTAGATTATTTGCATGGAGGCCTTCAAGATGTGGAAGATGTTTGTGGTGTTCTTAACCATGTTTTATTGAAAGGGAAAGTAACATTGCTATCTTCTGTCTCTGTTGATTACAGTGAATTAAGTATTGAAAACTGGATTATGCCTGCTGTTTATGCTGGCCATATTTCTCAAGTAGTATGGCTTCACCCACCCTGGGCTCAGCAGATCTCGGAAGGGAAACACAATTTTCTAATTGGAAAAGATATATCAACAACAACGATCAGGTAAATAAATTGTCTGCTGTCATATACTAGTAATATAAAAGCCAGCTTTATAGCTTTTCATTGGAGTTTTTTTTGTGTTCTTGGATAAAGATGAAAATATAATTTGTATTTATAATTTCCTTAGGACCTAGTGAAGTTACACTTTTATCAGTTTAGCCTTTGGCCTAATTAGTAAAATTGTTATTTTGTATCAGCCATGACTGTTTTTCTAGGATGGGGTGGGTTTTTTTGTTTGTTTTGGAGTTAATCTAGTTAAGCACTGAAACAGGTACTCAGGTGGTGAATTCTCCATCCTTTGATAAATGATGATTGACCTGGGCAGCCTCATCTAGCTCTGAACTTAGTTCTGCTTTGATCAGATGATTGACTAGAGGTTTCAGTTGTCTCTTTGAATCTTAATTATTCTGTGATTCAAGTTCCAATCAGTGCCCCTCATCATTCTGCAGGATGCAATCCATAATAATTTGGCATTCACCATATTTCTTGCATTGTGGTTTTGTACAGCTTTAATGGATATTTGCAAATCATGTCTCTTGTCATCATAGCAGAATAAATCTTTTGAAACAAGTTTAACAGAAAACAGCAGAGAAATGTTTTGTTTTACCACCATAAATAAAACACTAAAGCTCTACAATTCTGAATCTGAAGCATAAAGTAAACCTAAATTATCTAAAAAAAATGCTAGTGTTTTCTGTTACATTTAGTCCTTTAGCCATTATATAGGAATACTTCATGATGGTCACATAGCTCACTTACTGGTGGCCTTAGCAATCATGAAAACAACATTTCAGGTTTCCTTTTGAAGACAGTCCAGGTACGTTTTCTTCAGGTTCTAGGCTTTCCAAAACCATGGAGGAAGAACGGGAAAGAGTCCTCTTAAATACAAATGTCTTGAAACTTTTGATGACAAGAGATGGATACACTCTCCTCCTTAGTGGACACTACGAGCTCATGTTGAACCCAGCAGAATTTCTGGGAAGATGTCCTGTGAATGCCTTGTCAACAAGATGAAGTTGTGATCCAGCCTCTCACGAGAGGGCAAGCTCAGGGTAATCCATCCACAAGACACTGGGGAACTAAGTTTCAAATTTCTCCTGCTTAGGAAATTATCTGTCTTTGTGATTGATTGATTGATTGATGTTGATACTTGTAATCAAGTGAAGCCTTACCACAAGCAAGTAGAAGTTCACACTTCTCCTTATTCTTATTTTTAATCTGAGTTTATGATGCTTAAGGTTTAATGTACTGAAATACAGCTTGAAAATTCTGTTCTTTAGATTTTCACTGTAAGCAGAGGTTTTAGTGTTGCTTATGGTTGGTTAGTTGTTTTGTTATTTTTTTTTAAGTGAATTGAGCTTATAGTTAACTATTTATCCTCTAGTTACCATCTCTATCACTTAGGGGATCTGTTGGGAGTAAAACAAGTTAAATTTACCTATGAATTCATAATATTGTACTTGCACTAAATCAATATTTATGCATTTCAGAGCACTTCTCAAACTCAGCTATCATAATTTTCCTGGAAAATTATAAAACCAAGACAAAATATCCATAGCTCATAGCTTTGCAATCTTATGTGCCATAATATTGACAATATCTTGTCAGTTCTGGATGTTGTCTTTAAAATGCAATTCAATTGCAAATTAATCTTAGTAGCATATAATGCAGAATCTTTTTCTTATCCATTAAAACCTTGTAGGAATATCATAAAAAGTATAGGGTGAATTTTAATATATTCATTTCACAGTAAAGAAGTAGGAAAAACTTTTATTTAAAAACTTGAGGATTAAAAGAAATAATTTTGTCTACACAGTTTTATTGCTTTCATTACCCATCAAACACCTATTCATTCTCCTCTGGATCCCCAAAGTATGAAATGCTTTTTCCTAAGCTCTTTACCAAGATGTATATTAACTGGTAGTTACTGTCAATTGCAGGGTTACAGGCACAGATCATTACTTCTTAAGTGATGGTCTTTATGTTCCTGCTGATCAGCTAGAAAACCAGAAGCCTTTAAATTTGCACGTCATTCTCATCAATCCTACTGAATCATCAAACAGCTGTGAAGGAAATGGCGAAGTAGCATCTGCTAAAAGACTGAAGCTAAATACAGATGACACAGCAAGCACCACTTCTGCATCTTCAGTGGCTCCTGGTGACCATGATCGAATCATCCCGAGTGTGAAAAAAAAGGAAGTACAAAATATACAAAATACAGGTGTCCTGAATGGGGCAGAAACCTTGTCAGAGTGCTCAGCTTCAGGCTGTCTCAGAAACAGTGAATGCCCAATAAGAGACATTGTTAAAGCTGTCAGCCAACTACTGCAGAAAGGGGATGCATATGTTTTGGACATTGACTTAGATTTTTTTTCAGTTAAAAATCCATTCAAAGAAATGTACACACAGGTAAGCATAACAACTGAGTGGCCTCATGCCATTCACAAAGAGTCCCAGCCTTAGTAATTTATGCCTGTGGAGAAACTCTTATCCAAGATAAATTAGCAGATTCGCTGATCATGGTTAACGATTCATGGTAATATTTTAAAGAGTATTTCCATTTTAAGGAAATATTTTTTGGGGAGTATACATGGTAAAAAATTACAACTACCAAATAGGGGGAGTTTCTTACACTTGATGTTAGTATTGAGTGTGCATTCAAACTCAGGGGTATACTCAGTTCTGCTCATTGCTTGGGACATAAAAGCTGTGCTTGAGTTCCCAGAGGTTACCTTCCAAATACCCACAGAAAGATTCATCACGGGGGGATGACAGATTTTATCACTTCCACCCTCTATAACATGTGCTTAGAAAGCCATGATGGTATCAGGAGACTGCCTTTCAAAAGGCACAGTAATGTTGATTATCCAAAGAGTGGTAGCTTGTCCTGATTAGGGGCTGTTATGATCATTATTGTTTGCAGTACTAGAGTAGGGAAATTATCTCTTTTTGAAAAAAGAAGGCTTTGAGAATTTGGTTTCTCATTTGAAGAGTCATTTTTTCTCCTCTTTTTTTTTTCTTTTTCAAAGACAGAGTATGAGCTTTTGCAAGAGTTGTACAATTTCAAGAAGCCACATAAAAATGCAACAGAGGTATGATGCTTCCTTGTGGAATGTATGAAGGAATGATTCTTTTTATTTAGCCAATCAAAATGAGTTAAAACAACAGGAAGGAACCTATCAAAGGTGCTTAATGAAGTGGTCTCACATTAAGCTATGCAGCTGAATGCTAATCAGCAGCATCTTAGCAATTCTTTTCTATTAAATGTTTTGATTAAACATGTGAATTGCATAAATATTTAGCATGAGTGAAAATTTGTTTCTGTAAACAAATGGTAATTGACAAGGAAGGTTTGATAACATAGTAAGTCACCAGCAAACTTGTTATTTTTAGGGTTCAGCAGGCCTTACGTTTAGTGGGGTGGTTTTCTTTTTGGTTTTTTGGTGGCCAGTTTTTCAGTGGCCATCTCTCCCCTTCCCTGCCCTTGTTGGTCTGTTTTGATAGTCAGAGCTGTGATGAATGTGTAATGATGAATGTGTTTTACCATTTTGTTCAGATGTGGAAAGGACATTATTATGCCACTGTAATGTAGTTTTCATTTTATGTGCTGTGTGTTTCTAAAATATGGAAATACAAGCTTTCATTATCTCATCTGAACACGAATACAGAGAGATTCAACACAATTATCACAAATTAATGAAACCTAATTAATATGTGAATAAAAAAATAGAGGTATGTTGAATATTTGCAGATTGGTTTTTGTATTTCTTAGTCACTAGCAGTAAAACCAGGTACATACTTAGAAGGTGGATTTTTTTGGTTTGTTGGGGGAAAAACAGAGCCAAGTGAGGTGATTTATTCTGAAGCTATCAGTTTCTGAAGGCATGTGTTATGATACTCTTGAAAAGATGTGCTGTAGGAATGAATCGGTTGTTGTTTCTGATTCCCCACTTCCAGTAGATAAATCATTACAGAATTTAAGTAAGTAGGGAAGTCATAGGGTAAGTCATGATGTTCTTACCTGTTTTTCTTCCTAACATACTTTCATATATGCTTATTTAAAGGAAGACTTGCTGGATTGTGTTGAAAACCGCGTTCATCAGCTGGAAGATCTGGAAGCAGCATTTGCAGATTTATGTGACAATGATGACGAAGAAACCCTGCAGAAATGGGCTTCATATCCTGGGTAGGAGATTTCTAAATGGTTTAAATTGCAAACAGAAGTTTGAGAACTGATTAGTCCAGCATTTTGATAACAGAAAAGGATAGGATCTGTGCAAATATACCATTTTTCCTTTAGTTCTAGAAGAGAAAGAGACAAAAGGAAAGGCAGTCTGCTGTCCTCATCGGCACTGTAAGCTTTGGAAGCTCAGTCTTGTACAGCTTCACGCAAGCTCTTTTGTGTGAGGATGGAGGCATATTTGGTGACTAAAACCTTAGTCATCGGTTTGCAGCACAGCTGAGAAAAAGCAGCAAACCAAGGAGGACGTAGAGAACCATTTGGTGATCCCAAAGGTTCTGCTTTCTTTGGAAAAATGGAAGTTAATGGTAATACATCTGAGCAACAGTCTCTGCTATACATCTGAACTGCATCACTCTGCTTTTAAACTAAATGTCTTCAGCTGAAAGAGACAGGGAAAGTCTGAGCTTTTGCTTTATAGGAAAGTCACTTTTCCACATAAAATGTAGAAGTTACTGGCTGACTTCTGTAACAGTGACAAGAAGTATTTCCTATAAAGTTCATATGACTTCTGAGCTACAATAGCTTCTCTGCAGATCTGCTCTAAAAGAAGCACAAGGAGGACTTGCCAGAGGCAGGTGTGAGTGTAGGGACTTCATAAGAAAGACCTGGTGAAACAGTACAATAATACTGATAATTTTCATTTTTGCAGATGCAAGATGACACAGAGGAGCAAATTTCATTTTCAAATCCTAGGCCATAACTTCTACTTTCCTCTTTTTTCCTCTCCTTTTTTTTTTAACCATTTATGGTATATATATGTGTTTCCAACTGTTTGTAACAAATTTTGGTTTTAACTTCAGAATGAAGCCACTTGTTCAGCTAGTTCACAGTTTGAAAACCAGGATGGAAAGCCCAGACTATGAAATGGTAGGTGACAAAGTAAAAGAGCAGAAAGCGCACAGATGTCAAAAGCATAGCTTCAACAGGAAGGAAGTCATACTTCCTTTCAGACTTGCTTCTTAATTCAGGACTTCATGAGATTTTGGTAATTTTCCTGGAGTTTTATGTTTTATTACTTAGACCAGCTTTTGTTTTCAAAGCTGCTAAAATTCTAGTCTGCTTGTCTGTCTATGTTTAGGTAACATTAGTGTGATCTTCCAGGACTCTGATGTCTTGGGTTGCATCCTGTGAAGGGAGGTTAAATTTCACTAGTCTTGATTTTCTTTGGAGAACTTAAAATGAGGTACCTATTTATAAAGTATGAGAGCTATATCATCTTCAAGGGCTGCAGCATACTCTGAATTCTTGAGAAGAGGTACGGTGTACTGGAGGTAATGAAATAATCCATACAACCTCCAGAATTTTGCTTGTTTTGTTTAAAGAACAAGCTGGGGAAAAAAAAAACCCACAGTTCTTACTGTCTGAAGAGGTGTAAGTTACCTGATGGGCAAGGGATGGTATCCTAAAGACTTTTTACACACATAAGCTGTATCGATAATTCATCAACAGAAATTAAATCTCTCTTTAATTTACCTGTAGGTCCATCAGGCTGGTCTGACCTGTGATTATACTGAGCTTCCTCACCATGTTAGCACTGAAGATGAGATTGAAGGCCTCATACAATCCATTAAAGTTCTACTGACAGATCTGCCCAAGCCCACACTTGTGACGGTTGCTCGGTAAGACCTTCCAGATAGTTTTACTTTAAAATACCCAGACTGTGCTCGTGAAGCTAAATGATCCTGTCAATATAGCATGGGTTCTGTCTTAAGTTCTGTTAAAGTGGAAGCCTTATAGTGTAGTGAAAATCAACATTTGAAAACATTGATCATAAAACAGTGGAATCATCTAGACAGCTAAGGGAGAGTTCTGCACTGGTGGCGCTTTTCATAGGGCTTTAGGGTAGCTGGCACAGATTGCAAAAGTAATGATGGCTTCAGCTTCAGCACAGGTTATAAAAAACATGTGATGAGGCCTTGTGTATGTTGGGATAGATAGCTGTCCCTGGAGTTCATACATCTCTACTTGTATTACTTGACCTAATTAGACCAAAGCTGGCTTGGGCTGAAATCCTGGCTTTCTTACTCTCTTGCTCTAGTGTTTATTGTACTACAGATAGGATTTTTGCTTCCAGTGAGACTTTTGCTGGAACTAGTTTTCATCTAGTAGGCTGAAAGGGATTTATATTCTTTAAAGCTCTAGTAAAGCTTTCTAATGGGGTAAAAGTTACGCTTCTAGGATTGTAAGGGTGTTATTTAAAATAACAGGATGGAGTTTGAGGCCAGGGATCTGGGAGAACCAAGGATCCGTTATGAAAAAATCTGATTTGAAGACCACAGTGTACCTCTTGGACAAATTATTACAACTTAATTATTCAGAAATACTACTTATGCCTTTAAAGGGCAGGCAACAATAGCAGAAGCTGACATGAAACTGGCTTTGTCAACAAGAATTAGTATGGCTAATGCTTCAGTAAAAGAAAGCTGTATTCCTTGTGCCAATTGCAGGGTTATTATCCACTGTTGTGGAGAAACAGAATCATCTCTGTAGATCTTGACAGATAGAAAATTCAGGAAGTGTCATCTCTGCTTTTTTACTAATATCCGTTTGAAGTTCATTAATCAGTACTGTAAAAAATGCTATATGCCAGGTATTATGAAGATCTGTTTTTCAAGTTTTCCTACCTACTTTACCAGTAGCATTTGAATTTTTCAGTCTTAATTTTCTACATGTCCTTTAACTAGATCATTTGCTTGAACTTTGATTGCCAGTGTGTTCTGTGTCAGATTCAGGAAGAGAGTAGAATTAGAAAGATTAGGGCATGTTTCTGATCTGCTGCAGACTTTCTATTAAAATTAAAAAGTAGTGATGAGAAGCACAACACTATTCATTGAAGGAATACTGGGATGCAAAACTTGCCACAGTTCGAAAGTAGCTTCAGCCTAGCCACAGAGCATTGCAGGAATGCACAATGTGGTCAGGGTGGTGATATCTGTATTCTCATGCTTTTTTTTTTTTTTTTTTTT
>VZTX01013544.1:243219-254428 GCA_013400915.1 Pardalotus punctatus
TTTTTTTTTTTTTTTTTTTTTTTTAACAGGTCAAGTTTGGATGACTATTGCCCTTCAGAGCAGGTTGACATCATTCAAGAGAACGTTCTCAATTTACTGCGTTCAGTGTATGGCTCTCTGGATGTGCACTTAGATTACCCAAGCACTTCATCTTCTGCGTGACCTTTCTTCATATGTTGCTGTCTAATGCAGTGGATTAATTTAAATTGCATATTAGCTGTGGTTGCAAGGGGAAGACTACTGTTACTCAGCAGGTGGCACTAGAACCCAGGCTGATCAAGGGCTAGGTTTGAGTTGCATTGCTTTCTCCAAGTCAGCTTCATCTGAACTGACTGTTACCTGTTTGGTTTTGTTCAGATTACTTCTGTAACTATTATTTTTACTATCTTGTTTGTTAAAATTGGTGCAAGAGAAATGACTTTTTGTCTATAAATTGAGGGGGTTTGTTCCATTTCTTTGTGTCTGTAAGAAAAATAAAATATATAATTTCTTAAAATGGATTTCTATTATGTATGCTTTTTTAAATTGGTGAGTAATGGATTTGCTTGTGAGTTGCATTATGTCTTTTAAAAAAATATCTTAAAAATGTCCATAAAACTGTACGTCTCCATAGTGATCTTTCCTAACTGTTGTGCTTTGAGATGACCCTGTCATTTCTCTAGAGCAGCTCATGGCTTCTGCTCCATCCACAGAATATCATTTATGTTTATATTCTATTTCATTAATATTGTCTTATTTTTCCTTAGAGTATTTTATTGGTGGCTCAGATAATATCCCTAATGTTTCTTCAGAAACAAAGATTTAGCTTCAGTGAAGTCAGCAGCAAAATCTTCTGTGCCAGGTTTTCACTCATTTCAGTATTGCTATTTGGGAAATAACAGTTTCAGAACTATTTAATTTAAGAATCAATATAGTTATAGAGAAAACTGCCACTCTCAGAGGGAAAAAAACCCACAGGATTTATTGGGAATAAAACTGAAACAGGAAAGAGAAAATGTCACATAGAATATTCTCCTTTATGATGAATAAATTTTGCTTGTAATTTCTTCTGAAATAACTGAGTTCATTTGCTGCCATTACTCTTTGCTTCACACAGACTTTGTGCTCTTTTACAGTTTTTTACTGCTTCTGTAAGTGATATAAATGGCTGTATTATAGATTGTATATTTATAATTCCTTTAAAATATTTGTTCCACTAGAATAAATTCCATGACCATGGATCCATTTTTTCTGTGTTTTTGTGACGTGTCTGTCACAAAGATGTACCTAGCCTTGGAGCCAATTTCCTTAATACTTCATAAATATAAACAGCCATGCATTGCGTACAGCAATAAGTGCAGTCAGATCGTGTGCTGCTTATGTAAAGGTTGTTGCGTTTTTTTTAAAGTTAATGATCCTTCATGCTGGGCTTTTCATAAGGTTGTAGAAAACAAAAACCATGGGCATGGCTGAGCCGCCCCTGGGTGGGCAGGTGAGAGCCCCTTTTCCTTGGGGAAGGCTTCGGCAAGGGAGGGCAAAGCTGCCTGGCAGCCAGGTCTGAGGGATCCAGCTGGAAGAGCCTTTAGTACGGACCAAACTCCACAGTGCCTGCACCTCTGCCTGGCTGGTACTATGGAGTGCCTTTTTTGGTGAGGTAACAAAATTAAATTTACTTCTTCATGTTTTATCTGTGGTTTTGTGGTTGTTCTTGTACCCTGCCTATGCTGGCTGATGCACACGTTCACCATGGTTCTGTAGAATCAAAGTAACATCATGAATTGGCTATTTGTTATCCAAGTTATTTAAGAAATCTTCCTTTCAAGCATAGTTTTTGTTTATGAATGTCAAATTGTAATCATCTGAAATCTCTGCCTAACACAGACTGTGTATGCATGCCAGAAAATGCCAGTCTTGTATAATAACAAAGACATTAATTTCTACATTAAGGACATTTGCAAGGTTGTTTTTTACTTTGGTGAAAAGTAATCAAGCCAAGCCAGAAATAGGTATCTCTTCTCGCTTCTGCCCTCTGTGGCTTATTTATTAACCAGGTGTACAAGTCCTCCATTTCCTGTGTCTGCCTCATTTTCCTCTCAGCTTATTTCAGTATGTATTATGCAGAGCAAGACAGTGAAATCACAGTGCATAAATCCTCTAATCAGTGCTGTAAGGATGGGACATGAAGGCCCATTAGAAATAAATTCACTTCAGGACATTGGCATAGCAGCACAATTTAAGTCAGAAGCTTCATATTGTCTCTTGTCTCTAGATGCCCCTGCCGGCTCTGCTGCTCCCTTTGGCAGCACTGAGGAGTGAGTATGGCCACTTTGGAGGGCATTTGCAGATATTCCTTGGTGGTAGATATAGTTCTGTCTTAATTGTGGCTCAGCTTCCAAGATGGACCATCAACCTGAGCATTTTGATATAAACAGTAAAACTACCACACATTCGTGTACAGTATGAAATAGGGTCTTAAACCAGATATGAGCAGCCTCTGTCTTCCCTGTGCATCACCTGGCTCTGCACCCCAGCCACACGGCAGGTTCCCACCCTGTCACTGTGGAACAAAACGAGCTTTTCCAAGAAGAATAAGCAGGTGATGAGTCAGATGGCTGAGGTTACAATGTCCTGTTACCATTTCTTCCCCTCCTTGAGGCTTCTTTTTCTGTCTGTGGCAGCTTCCTCTGGTAACTTCACTGTGAGTCAATCACCCTTGCCTTGGTCAGAGTTGGCCTGTGGGGGCTGAAGAGTCAACTCCATAAACATTTTCTTTCTTCTCCTACTGTGGAAGCAGAAGATAATTCCCCAGCAAGATCAGTCTTGGGGGAAGGGACCTTTCCCTGGAGGTATTTAAAAGATGTGTGTATGTGACACTTAGGGCTATGGTTTAGTGGTGAACTTGGCAGTGCTGGGTTAATGGTTGCACTCAATGATCTTAGAGGTCTTTTCCAGCCTAAACAGTTCTGTGACTCTATTTCTAGGAGACCCAGAATATGGGTTCTTCATGCATCCAAGGGACAGCACTGGAAGGCCCCCTCCTGTCCTGTTTGATGGCCCCTGTTGTCCCCAACAGTACCACAAACCCTTTGAATGTCCCAGCCACTCTCAGGAGGAAGGATGAAAGACATCAGTTTTCTGCCTTCAGCTTTCAATGTCTGTTGCAGGAGGAAATCCTCTGTCCCCACAGCAGAGCTGCAGCTCCCATGCCCCGGAAGTCAGGGACCCAGCAAACCCAGTCCCAGCTCTGGCTTTGGCATAGACACCCTCACTGTCATCAGGTTCAGCCACAGACCTGTCCTGGGAGAGAGGCAGTCTGACTTGGGTCTACAATGACCCCAAGGGAGAATTGTTATATTTATTCCTTACCTGTCTTTGAGGCTGTGGACCACTGTCTGCCCTGCTTCTCTGTCACAAGCACAGCTCACAAAGTGCTGGGTCCCTTCACTGTACACTTACAGGGACTGCCACCTCCCCCCTCTCTCAGATAAGGGAGCTCGTGTCTGCAAAGGAAAGCTTTCCTCAGCATATCCCCAAACATTCAAGAAGTGGCTCTGGTCTGAATTTTTGTCTGGTTCTGTGTAGTTATTGGGTATTGTTTTCAGAGTTTAATTACAATTTACTTTGAGCATAAATAATTTCAAACACGCATACTTAGCCCTCTCAAGGAAGGTAGCATCTCGCTGCAGAGAGACAAATCATTCCAGCCTTCCCTTGCTAAATGGTAGTTACGTATTTTCAGCAGCTTCCGTAAATGTCGTAATGGTTTTGCACATCTACCATAGGGGATTGCATTTTCTTCTGGGCTGCTTTCTTAAGGATTGCATGCCTTTAGCAGAATTGTTAGCACAGAGTTCTACTCCATGTCCTTGGCAAAATAAATAAATATTCATCTGTGCTTGTCTTCCACTGCTTTATGGAATTAGGTCCATTATGTGCAAACTTAAGGCTAGACCTTCTAAAACAGGTCTAAAATATGTCTGTCGCTTACCTGCCCTAAGCAATACTAAACCTTAGATTTATTCCATGTGCAGTGCCACAATGTACAGTCAAGAAATATCTCCCAGCAGAGTTACTAATATGGAGCTGAGACACTATGCTGAATATCATTGTACTAAATTCTTTTCTAATGTTTATGTCCTTTGTACTCTGCTTGCTACACAACATCTCTTCCAGCCATTCTTGTAATTGCCATAAACATGTGACACAAATTTAAAAAGGCTCCAAGGTGTACAAAAGCCTTCTGAAACACTGTACCGTGCACCATGTGGTCCTTCCCCGCTACTTCATTCTGCTCAGTTGTGAATACTAATGGCCAAGCTGATTCAAATACCTGACTTTAATATATCAAAGCCTGCCTTGGGACTTTCTTCCCTTTACTTCAACTTTATTTATTTTTTCACTTTAAGTACAGGTCACCAGCTACCCAATTCCCACTTACGCCAAATGTCTGAAATCATTTGTGTAATTCCAATTGCCCAAACTCAGATGCCCCCTTGCTCCAATAAGTCCACTAACTTCTCTGAGCTACTCCCTACCTAGGCTCCTGGCCAGTCCTTAAACTGAGACTTAGCTGGTCCTCCTCAGCAAACCCTGATTTTTTTTTATTTTTTTTTAGTGGCATTTTAGGAATACCTGTAACTAAAATCAGAATATGGATGCTTTTTGTTTCCATTCTTCTAAGTGCTATTTTATTTGAAGTAAACATGGCACTGTTCAAAGCTAGCTCATTAAAGTTCCTGAGTCGTGCAAGTTAAAAGCTAATGCATTAGTGACTTCCATTTCCCAGATAGTCTGAAAGTTTCAATGCTAGTAACAACATCATGTCAGACAGAAATACTTCACTGATAAGACTTTTGGTTTCTTTGTTTATAAGTTGCAATAATAGAAATGTGTTTATAAAATATGTGTAGTACACTGGTTTTCTTAGGAAATTTGACAGAATAAAATCTGCAGATTAAAAGTTTTGCCTTTGGTGATGTTGTGAATGCTGCTTATTTTCTAATAAGTCACTCCATGTATCATTACACAGTGCAGAAATAGTTCCCTTTTTTTCCTGTTTCTCAGATTTCAAGGAGCCTAGCAATCCTAGTAACAAAGCTCTGTTCCTTCCCCTCCCACCTGCTCATTCTTGGGGTTTTTTAGTCTGCTTCCTTTGCCTTGGTTCTCTCCTTTTTTCCTTCTAAACCTTTAATTTGTTTGATACTTTTTCTCTCTGGACAACAGACCAATACTCAGCTTTCAAAACACCTCTCAGCGCTGAATGCTACAGTATTAAACATTCTATTTTAGCCACTTCTAATGCCAGTATGATATATTGTTCTTTAAATCACAACCTTGTGCACAATGCAGAGTAAGTAACACTAAAATCATCAAACAAGATGTCTTATTAAAGAGCTATTTATACAGTTGTGCTGCTTAAACCTGTCGCCAAAATGCCCTCACAATTCAATCCAACAGCTGAAAAGAAGGACCATCCATTGAACAAAATGCCATGGGACTGGCTTTATGGAGAAGAAACACTTTTAAAGCACGGAATGCTGTTGGGAATTAATTCCCACTAATATATTTATTTTTGCTGCTGCATGTGACTCCTCAGGCTTCTGAGGAAATCCAGGTAAATGCCTGGCACAAGTCAATAAATGTTTGAAAAGAGACTGGAAGCAGAAGAGAGTGCTTACTTAAAGATATTTTTAGGAGAAAATTCCAAATATAAATGTGATATATAATCCCTTTCTTTCATGTCTTACATCCTTCTCCAACCTACCAGAGATACTTCCTCAAATTTCCATTTCTCCCTTTTGTATTTTGATGTCTAATTTTTGATGCCTAATTTTATAACTAATAATTGATAATTATTATTTAGGTAACTAAAAAGATCCAGCTCCTCTTTGATTACTGGCAATAATGAAACTTCAGCATTTTTATCTGTAATTGTATTAATCTGTAATAATTTTTCACACTGTGTTGGTCAACTGTTTATGTTTTTAATGTGTTTGCTTCAATGTGGAGTCTTTAATTTTTTTTAAGATTAGGAAGATATATGAATGCAAATAATTTAATCTGAAAAATTAAATATATTAATTGAAATAAGATCAAAATGCCCTTTCATATTTCAGAAGAAAAATACATTATAAAAAAAATCCTGACAGTAGCTAAGAACAAGAGCATGGCTGGGAGAGTTGACTTGAACTGGCCAAAGGGCTATTCCTTACCACAGAATGTCATGCCTGGGATATGAACTGGGGGAGTTACCCAGAAGAGAGTCTGATTGATGCACAGGGACAGACCGGGTATCAGTGAGCAGGTACTGAGCAGTTGGATTGTGTATAACTTGTTTCTGTTGGGTTCTAGCTCTCTCTCCCCCTCTCCTTTAGTATTATTGCTGTTCTCATGATCATTATTATTATTATTATAATTATATTTTACTTTGTTTTAATTATTAAACAGTTTTTATCTCAACACAGGACTTTTAATATTTTTCCCAGTTTTCCTCCCCATCCTGTCATGGGCAAGTGGCAGAACTTTTTATACCTAGATGTAAAAAGTGATTGTTGTATTGATCACACTTTGCAACTTGGCATATTAAGAATCAATTAAGACAAGTAAATTTGCGATGTAACTTGTGAACATAGGGCAGGTATGATAAGTATATCATAAATGTCTTTAGAGATTTGCCCATAGAAAGCATTATAAAGAGTTATTAACAGCTTATTAGTCTCTGGTCCTAGAAGAACCTGTAGCTAAATTCTTCAGCTGGAATCTGTGCAGTGCAATTCCTGATATGTGTATTAGTGTGTACCTGTAACTGTGCACACAATCTGTAAGGATACAGTGCATGGCACTGCATCTTTTATTAAGACTAATTGTAGACACACATCAATATTCATCAACCTTCATTGAACCTTCACAATCACAGTGAGTGTTCCACTGAATAAAGTAGAAAAGGAAGAGAGAAATGTAATTCCATCATTTGTCATGTTTGTTACTGCAAAATTTTTTTGTCTGTGATTCTTTGTGTATTTGTGATTTAGCAGTGAACACACAGGATCTAGCAAGTTGTTTATGAACTATGTTTATGTTTGTTGTGACTACTAAGTACCTTTGACATTATCTCATATATGTTTATTCTCTGAGAGTTCTCCCTGTGGCCAGCTGTGCCACAGGTGTGCTGTGCTGTGTCTATGCTTTGATGGTATAATTTTGATTTACAGAATTACGTATTTCCTGAGGCTGGAATAACATTAGATATGATCTGTCTGCTGGTAAAAGTCAAGTTGTATATACTCTTTTCAAACAATAATAATTATAGAGAGGGAAAACATGTTTTTTTCTTTAGACAATAAGAATGTAGAATGAAACACACAAGGAAAACAATGTATTGTTTGTATTTGGCACATTGGGAAACTGGTTTTCCAGTTGCAAAACATAAGCCTGAGGAGAAATTTCTGGACAAAACAATTTTCTATTTTTCCCCAGAAGCAGGAATTGTATATAGTTACATAAACAAGTTACATGGGGATTTCATAGGGCAGAAAAATAATCCCAGCTGTAGTTTAGAAGCTTTAATTACATCATAAACTGAGGAAGATTTCAGGACAAGAAAGGATGTTGGTGATGATTCTCCAGTACTGGAAGGGCCCAGGATAAAGCTGTCTATTCCAGAGGTCACCTGGCAGTCTAGAGTCAAACACAGCAAGAGTGGACACAACCATGAGAAACAATGGAGTAGTCAGATGAAAGGGAAATTCATGGATCAGCAAACCAGAGGATTTTGGAACCAAAGACAAGTCCAGAACATCTGCAGCAGGAAAGCAGAGATCAAGATCAGCAACAACACATGCAATGGATACAGCTGTTCTCTGAACCACAGTTCACTGAAGATAAGAGACTCCCATGCAACAACGAGCCTGAGAAAGATGCACTTTGATGACACTTATCTGTGAATATGCTTTTACTAGGTTTGGAGGTTTTCCTAACAATTGGGTAGTGAGATGCTAGGAAAAATGTGGGCTGATACACAGTGTTTTCCAGGTAATCTGAAACTGATGAGTTTCACATTGCTGGAGATTGAGAATAAATTGCCTGACAATCTGAGAAGAGTCAAGAGAGTGTGTGTCTTGGGCATCTTAGCAACAGCAGCAGGAAAGGAAAAACCATCTGGATCAGCCCTTTACCACAGACAAGTTATTTTCTATGGGTTAAATGAAGGTCATAACCAGTATGATCCTTTTGCAAATTGAGCCATTTTGATAATTTAGAAGGATTTTTTATTGGAAAATAAAACAGCTGCTAAAGGTTGTCTCGCCAATTCATTGCAAAGTGAAACCTGGGACTTCAAGACATTTAAAAGGGCTGGACATTGCCTCCTACAAAATTAACTAATTTGTAATATGTATGTACAGCAGATTTCATTCCTGCTAGTCTTTAATTGCACACTAAGACACAAGACTTGGGAAGTGATCACAAAAATTATATAACCTTTTTTTATTTTCCTTCTCCTGGAGTATTAAATTGCTGTACTAGTTTATGTCAGGCTTTCCTTTTTCAATCATCTAGAAGCTTGTAGATCTGTAAATGAAATTATTTGCTTTGGTCTTATATAGTCATATACTTCTTTGCTGTCTTGAGAACATGAAAGGCTTTTGTGGGTAGCTTAACGCTTCATTTACTTTTACTTGCAGTGCTCAGTGTGCCATTTAGAGAAGTCTGTGTACTTAGTAACTGTAGTCATTAAAGTACCTGCTCTAAGGGCAAGAACTGCTTCACCCAGAGGGTATGAATTTTTTTTCTCTGTTTCCCCAATTCAGTGTAACTAGTTATAGATCTCTTTTTAATTTTTTTACACTTCATTAAATGTGTTTATACTTAAATTTTAACATTTCTCTGATATAAAGGAGATAGATAACATATTAAGAATGGTGACAGATCTTTCAAAGTAGATGCCAAAAGATCTGCTTCTGCTGGGTGAATCATATAATTGAGGATCCAGGGAGTTCAATGGGTGAATTGGGAGTTATGATGAGGCAGAAGTGGTGCTTAGTGGCTGTAGCAGGTGGTAGCTGATGAAGAGGATGCATGACACCTGAGAAGGGAGAAGTGGAAGAAGGTGAACAAGCTGTTGGGTGGGTCTGAGGAGCTGCTTGAAAGTCAGCCTCCTCTCTGGCTGAGTGGAGTGAGGGGCAGAAAGGACCTTGAGACTTAGGTGTCCCATCCCTGGAAATGTTCAAGGTCAGGCTGGATGTGGCCCTGAGGAAGCTGAACTAGTTGAAGGTGTCCTGGGTCATTTCAGGGCTGCTGAACTAGAAGACCTTTAAAGGTCTCTTCCAACCTGAAATATTTTATCATTATATTCTATGAGTGGAATTAACACAAGATTGTTTCACAAAAGCTTTTTCATGTATTTGATAGTTAAGACACTCAATGTCATGTACCTCTAAATCCCTAATAAAAAGGAAAATTGAGCTATTGTCTGCAAAATGTGTGCATTGTGCCCTTGTCACTGAGATTGTTCTCATATTAATTATATTTAAGTGAGGTTTTATTTCCTGTACTACTTCAGCAATGTTGGTCATAAATAGCTCTGCCTGCTTTTCATGTCTTTAAACAATGGCATTTACTTTTTATTTCTGCTGCTCACTATTAGTTATGGGACTGGCCAGTATTTCTGAAGTAAGAGAACTTCAATAATGCAAAGCCTTTGCATATGAAACCTTCTGATTCCTGATGAGGTTAAATGGTACTTAATGTCTGTCTTCTCAGGCAGAAGTGCTTTAGTCTTTAGGTTACAGCAGGATAACACATCCTGAAAGCCCAGGCTGACTCCAGCATCTCACTACAGGAGCCTTCAGGAACAAAGACATCCCAAACACCAGACAGAAAGAATCAAGTTGTTTTGCTGACCTCCAAGAGAATCGAGGGATAACTGTTAGGTCCTCTAACCCAAAAATTATTGGGGAACTAGCCTACTACTAACAAGAGTTGTAGATCAATGTCCAATGTCCAGCTCAATGTCCAAGTGGAGGCCAGTGATGAGTGACACTCCTCAGGAGTCGGTATTGAGACCAGCACTTTTTCAGATATTTGTTGGACAGGGGATTGAGTGCAGCCTCCACAAGTTTACTGACAACACCCAGCTGTGCAGTCAGCAGCTGGAGGGAAGGGATGCCATCCAGAGGGATCTTGACAGGTTGGAGAGGAGGGCCAAGGCAAACCTTGTAAAATTCAACAGGATCAAGTGCAAGGTCCTACATGTGGGTTGGGACAACCCCTGGAAAAGATATTGTCTGGGTGGAGAATGGAGTGAGAGCAGCCATGAGGGAAAGGTATAGGGGCTGTTTGTGGACTAGAAGTTAAAAGGAGCATCCCATGTAAGTTCCACCTTACTTCCCTCTTCTGGCAATTGTCCAGGAGGTGCTCCTAAGCCATGGATTGAAATGCCAGTGAAGTGATGGGGGTGGGGGTAAGAATATCTATTTCAAATCAGACAGACACCTCCACAGATTTGCAAAAATACATTGCACCCTGAAGTCTTTACTTACTAGGTCTTATAATACAGACTTTTCTACTGGATTTGGAATTTCTTTGATTTCTTGAAAACTAGGATGCTTTCCTAGAGATAAATTAAATTCATCCTGTTTTCTCTCATTGTTCATTTACCTCTAGATGTGAATGTCAGTGAAATACATTCAAAGGAGATTATTCTGAGTGAAATTTCAGGATGTTTTTAGAAAGCATTTTCTTTTGCTAGGTATACAAGAATTCTTTGAAAGATCCCAGAAGATGCCTCATTGTCCCAAGAAATTTTGTCTTGTACTAATCTATCCTGGTTCAGCTTGTGTAAAATGATGAAACTGAGAGCTTTAAATCCACAAAAAGAGACAAGGAAACTCACCAGGAAATATGGTAGCTTTCTTATTTTTAAAAATATGTGTAAGTACTTGTTCAGGTTGTGTTTGGCTGAAATGGCTCAAGAATTGGGAAAGAATTGTCATGATGTAAAAGCATTTTGCTAGGAAACATTTCTCCTGGTGCCTACTTATCAAAGTGTCGAGGTTTGACCCTGGCCAAATGCCAGGGACCTGCAACGTCTGCTCCCTATGCTCTCTCCTGCTGCAGCTATGCAGAGGAGAGGACTCAAACTAACACAAACACACTGGACTCATGAGTCGAGATGAGGCAGTGGTGGGGAGGGGACGCACGAAAAACATGAGCAAACAGGTGAGAAACTTAA
>VZTX01013544.1:254719-335998 GCA_013400915.1 Pardalotus punctatus
TGGACTCCATGGGCTGCAGGGGGACCACCTGCTCCCCCCATGGTCTTCACCACGGCCAGCAGAGTGTTTTCAGCTCCGGTGCCTGGAGCATCTCCTCCCCCACCTTCTCCACTGACCTTGGTGTCTCCATGTTGTTTTCCCTCACATATTTTTACCTCCTCCTCCTCCTCCTCTGGCAAAAAAGAGATGCGTGCACCCATTGTTTTGATTTCTTAAATATGTTTTCACAGAGGCGTAACTAACATCTCTACTTGGCCCAGGTTTGGCCAGCAGCATGTCCATCATCTTCAGAGCCATCGGAGAGTGGCTCTGCTGGACAGGGTGAAAAACTTCCAGAACCTTCGCACAGGACACACAGGAGCCATCTTTGTGCCCCTCCCTACCCACTAGCAAAAACTGGGCCAAGTAAAACCACAACACAAAGCAATTGTCCCTGCAAGAAGTAATGTCTTCAGACACAATTTTAGCATTCCAGGTTAAACAATTCTTGTTATCTTTGTTCACTGCTCAAATGGTTCTGATCTGAATGCTTAAGACAATAAAATTATACTAGAATCACTGCAGCAAATTACATTCAAATAGGAATGTGAAGAGTGTGGACTAGCTTGAAATTGCCACAAAAAAATGAATTGCTCTTTAACATCCATTTAATTTTCATTGTTATTTTAAAATCCATCTGTATTGAATCTCTTCTGTGGAGACAGGTTGAGTGAAGCTGACATTTCTCAAGTCTACAGTTACTGTACCAACTTACTCTCTTCTCAGAGATAAATTATTCTTCAGGATGAAGAGGAAACTGCCTTTATTGCTTACTAATTGTTACTCAGTTTGAAGTAAAAGTAATTTAAAACTACCCTTACATTCTGATTTTCTGAAACAGAACAAGAATGAAAATGCTAGTGTAATCTATAAATTTGATAAAGTAGGATTAGATTTTCACAAGAGAAAGAGAAAGTGACATCTGTTTTGCTTGCTTGAAAAGATATAGCATCCAGCAGGAGGTGATAGCAATTAAATATAAGAATAAAAATAGAGGTGGGGTTTTGTTTCAGAAAGATATGGAAGGAAATAACACTTTTAAGATGTGCTTTTCCTCTGTAGAAGCGGAGAGAGAAGTGTTTGCTGCAGGGAAAAATTAAAAATGGGCTATTGCCTTATTTTCACTTTTCTTGTTATAAAAGCTGCTGGTGCAAGTGAACTGTTTATTTAACTGGTATTAAATTCAGCAGTGAACTTTGATTTCTCCAAGGTATAAATTAGCACAGTTCTTACCCTGGACAAAACAGCTTTAGAGATTTTGTTCTCTATATGTTTGTACATATTGTAGCTAAATGTGATACACTTTCTGAAGTTTGGAGCAGGGCAGCAAGCAGGAGGAATATTGTCTAAATCAGAATTCACTGCCGTGTGGAGAGAAGTTGACTCTGGGCACAGTGTCAGTAGCTCCAAAGGAAAAGCAGTCCAGCATCCTGGTGCTGAAGGCTATTCCCAGGCTAGAGGCAATTTCCAAGAGCCACACTAAAATGTTAAACCCTGACAGTGGTCCTGATCTCTGTCCTTGCACCTTGAGTGAGATTAATGATTTCTGACCTGGAGATTCTTGTGTCATGAAACAAAAAATGAAATGAAGGAGGGTTAAAACAAAATCTTTTGAAGTCGTTTTTGTCTTACTATGCCTGGGGAAAAGTTGTTCCAAAAAATCCCTGTTCGGGCTCAGATCTCCCAGTATCCAGCCTGTCAGGAGGGTTATAATAACTAGCTACAGTTATCTTTGGTGAACAGGGCTCTCCTCATTACTTTCTGCTTGAAAAGTTCTTCTTCAAAATACATCTGTCCCCTCTTGCATATCCATGAAACGTATGATAAACATTATCTTGCTTTGACAATTAAGCAGCAGCTGTTGCTCTTGAAGATAACACAGTATTTATATGTGGAATCTCAACATTTCTGTGCATGCCCTTTCATTAGTGCAAATATCTTCCTCTCTCAAATCTATGACATTTCCCTCTTCAGTTAACAATCCTTTATTTTAGGAGACAGACTCAATTATGGTTTTGGGTCCCTTCTAACCCAGGGTATTCTATGATTCTTTTACAAGTAAGGAGAAATGATGGAATTCAGAAAACTGCCTGTACAAACTCTGAGTTTGGCTGTGAAGATCTCTAGCATACAGCTAGATACAGTGTCACATCTCTTAATCTAATTTTATCCTGTGTCAACATGGAGCTACTCTCTACTTTGTAGCAGTTTATTTGAGCTGAAACTCTACCCATGGTATGCTTCTGTTTAAAAGCTTCTTTGAAAATTATCATCTCCTTACTCCTACCTTTGGGATTTTTTTTTTTTTTTTTTTGGAGTAAATTTTAGAAAAATTTTCAGCCATTTCTAATTCTAATCCTTACAGCAAAGCATATGGTTCAGCAAGGTAAAAACCCTTCTGCACTTCACGCTGCATCTGAACCTGCATTCCTTACCCTTAAGTGCAATTTTTTAAAAGATGTGTATTCTGTGCATGTTAAGAGGTCTACCAACTGCAATGTGCAGGATTGAAAGCAGTAAGTGATGGATAAAAGTTGCAAAGTGGTAAAATTGCTTGTATGAAAGTGAATGGAAATATTGCTATCAGAAACCACCAGTCTCACTATTGTAGCACAATCATTGTTTTTGTTATTGCACAGAACTTAAATCTCAAAGTCAGGGATGCAGGCAGTATTTGCATTGAACTTAGGAATGTAATATATGTAATTAACAATGGCCTGTAAGTGGGGTCATTAAAAAAATTATTAGGTATGAAATGGATTATTTCAGTTTTTTTTTAGGTATAATGTTAAAGTAATAAAGTGGTATTAACATTCACTTTGGACGACAAGACATGACTCAAAAGTCAATTGACTGTTTAGTAGCCTGTTGCATTTGAAGATCTGTAATGAACTTTCCCTCACATTTAATGAGCTAGAGCTTTTTTAATTGGAAAAATATTTGTTAGCACTCCAGCTGTTAATATTACAAATGCCTAGGGCCTCCTCTGGTTTAATTTGTTATGCTCTCATTTAAAGTTCACCAGAATGCATTTTTAATAGTGACGTGTACCAGAGAGGAAAATAAATCACCTCTTGCAGAAGACTCTTCAAAGACTGAACAAAACTATTCATCAAGCCCTGAGAAAGCTATAAAGCAGACGCTAAGAGCAGATTATTGTCTATGGTGGGGGACAGTTTTTATGTCAAACACCCCAGTCTGAAAAAGATTATTTATGCTCTGCAGAATCCACCTGAATAGAGGTCTTCTTGCAACAGAGAACATATCTCTGGGATGCTGCAGTTGTTATTATGTTGGAAGGGCAAGGGGAAAAAATGTATCTCGGTTGTATTTCAAAGTATTTCGGTTATAATTCTAAAACACATCCTTGCTTCTATTTCTCTTGTAAAATAAAAATATCTGCAATGTTTCTTTTTCATTATCTTAACTTTGCAAATGTTCAATCAGGGTTTAAACCTGAAGGTAGCTAAAATACATGTGAAATGGTGTTGGGAGAAATGGATTTTTGCCACTTAACATCCAGTTCTTTACATACATCATTATTTATTTCAAAAATAATTATTTACAAGCACACCTCTAAAGTTCTCTTGTCTAGGACAGACACCTATGACTGAAACTTTTTTCACATTTTTGGCTCTGCATAAAAAGTACTAGTAACTAAAGAAATAATCAAAGTTGTCAAAACTCCAATTCATCTAAATATATGAATTGTCCTTTACAACTAGAAACTGTAAGGCAGAATTTCTCAATATCATCAGGGGGTTTACTTGATCGCAGAGAGCACAAGAATGCATAGCTTTGTTTAAATATTAACTTTATGGTTCAATGTGTGCTTACAGCAGGCACATCAAAATCTTCAAGTTTCTGTATCTTGTTTTATGGCTGCATGCATTTTTAAAGGGAAGAAAAATGTTAGTCATAGTGTATGTTAAGGAGGAGTGACAGTGTTACTCTTTTGAGCAGAATCCCCAAGCCAAATAAGTCCAGAAATGCTTTAGATCTTCCAAAAAAGTCATAAGAACATATTCAGTAAAAGAATACCCCATGTATTTGGTGTTTCTGTCAACAGCACAGTAATACTGTGAGCCCATTCATGGGCCTGATAACATTAGAACATTTATTTGTAAATGAGTGGATACATGCAGTGAAGAGACTGCATAACCCCTTTCCTTTTACTGCCTTAATCTGCCCTAGCACAGAGATGTTTGAGCAGTGAACATGGATGTTATTTTGATGGGCTGGAGCATGGGTTCTTCAGCACACATGAAAATGAAGATCAGATACCTAATTTCAATAAACAAGATTATTAAGTTACAGAACATCTGATTTGCGAGATATGCATTCCCTTTAAAATCACTCTGCTTTGAAATGCTTTGCTTTAAGTTGTTCAGTTGTGGACTTAGCATTACTAGTTGCTTTGGTGGGAGTAGAACTCCTGCCTGAAGCTAATTTAACCAAGTGTCACTTCAAATCTCCCAGCAGAAGTGACACCATTTTGTAGCCAGCACATTCCCTTGAAATGTACAGGTCATCATTCAATTCTCATGAAGTGCTGTCACTTGATTTATAGCAGAAACACATGTAGCCATGAGAAACAAAATTAGCAGTAATCCTCAAAGGCAGCTGAGTATCAACATGTGCTTTTCTTTTTTTTTTTGTGAGAAGATGGTGGCATAGGTTCAAGAGCCTGTTTTTAGAAAATAATAAATTGATTGTGCTATTCATGCATAATGGAACATAATTTTTCACCCACCGCCCTTGACAGAAAGAGTTGTGTTGTCTTTACTCGGTCAGATGTCAGAAGCCTAAAGTAAGAGATTCTAACCTACTTGGTACAATTTATTCATTCAGAAGCAAGATTCTGCATTCCAGTACTTCAGTGTGAACAGACTGAGACACATCATGTCATTGATTCGTTTTTATAATGGAGAAGTAACAACTGTAGTTCAATGTACTTCAGCAATGGACGAGCTGACTTCTTACTGAAAGAAACTACTCAGGAATGAAAACCTGAGGCTTGCTGAGTTGATGAGTCTGAAACCTATTTACTATTTCTGCAGGAAAATACAGGCCCCCAGCAGTTGTGTTAGATGTTCTGCTATGTGGTGATTTGTCAATGCCATGACAATTGCTTAACACATTTGGGATCATCAGATGTAATGTATATATTTCATCATTGTCCACAATCTGCATGGAAAAGGAAATTGTGTTATTACAATGCACTGAGCACGTCCAACTGCAGGCAAAACAAATTGTTCTAAACATATTTGCTTCCCCTTGTAATCTAATTTTACAGTTACCTCTGGGTTTGTACTGAAAAGAGTCATTAAAAGAAAAAGGCAGAAACTGTTCAGTTCTAACCAAATTCTCACATTTCTAACTGTCTGTTTCAGGGATGCAGGGAGGACTTGTGATATGCTGCTGAACTTTAAAAAAAAGTCATCTTGCCAAGATTGCTTAAATAAATAATAAACTGTAAATATTTTTACATATAATATTTCTTGGCATAAAAACATAGAAAGTACATGAAACAGATAGGAACCAAAACTAGGACCAGATGCAAAACATTGTAGAAATCCTAAATGATATCTAAAATGCAGATTGACAGGGATAATAGATATATTAGAGCTTCTTTTCCATGTCCTATGGCACTTGGAATTAATCACTGCTCTCTGAGAATCTGAAACCTTAATGAAGACAAGTGTGCTAAAGGTCCTGTGGCAGTAGTGTCAATTCCGCAAATCTGATGGCATATTGACAAGAAATTATTACGATTGTCAAAATGTCACAAGGGAGTTTAAAATATATCATCTCTGAGTGGAAGTATATCAGACCTTGAAAAGTTAAAGTGTGTTTGGACTGAGAGCTTAACAGCTCAGTTACCTAAAATGCCAACATTAAAAAGTTGTTCCAGTCTTTTCTATGTGTATTCACATGGCAGACTGTGGTCAGCAAAGGAGAAAAGCTGACCCCAAAAGATCTATTTGTCAAGTATCTCAAATGTACTGATACAGGGGATCAAAATTTTTGTTTCTAACTTCCTGCCTGAACTCCTGAGATGTGTGTCAGTCTGTCAAATGACAAAACAAATGCTGCAGTTGGCTTCATGTTGTCACTGTAACATCCAAAAACACTAAGAATTTCTAGAGCCTCTTAGAAAAGACAAGAATCCTGTGTTGACATCTCTGTGCCAAACGCTTAGGTCTAGTGATTCCTTTGCCTGAACTGAAGCTTCCTGCCAAGGCTGGAGAATAAGACCATGACTGAGAATTGACCCTATCATTCTTTAAACATGGAAAGTTCCATCATCCTCCCCTTTATATTCACTGGTTTCTGAGCAGAGGTGGTAGAAATGAAGACATATCATCAACTTCAAAATAAAGTCTTTAAGAACCATTATTGACATTTTGAAAGTGAGTTTTACTGTTACTGTCTTTGGTAAGCAGATTTACTCTTAAACTCTAGCTGTCCTTACCATACTTCTAAAAGTTCAGTGTCAACCTGATTGCAACGGAGCTTGGAAGTAAGGGTAGAGGTTACACTTCTGCATCAGAAGGGGTAACTTTTGAAGAGCTGAAAGGAGAATAAAGTTGCTTCTCCTACATCCCCATGACTCCTCACAAGTGGTATCAATTTCATTTTTGTGTAGGACTGTGAAAGAAGGACACGTACCTTCCACCACTAGAAGAGTGCAGCGCTGTGAGTGTAATCATGGGTCTTCCTTTTTGAAAAGTCTGGGATTTTTCCCAGCACAAACTTCTGATGAATCAAGGCTAAATAGAGGCATGAGAGCCTAGAGACTAGGTTTTTCTCTAACTGATAGCTGAAGAAAAGCACATGATATGATTAAACTATACGAGGCATGAATTGCTGTAAAAGGCAGCCTTTGGCAAGTCATAAAAACTGCTCCTCTGTTTTCTTGGCATTTCTGAGGATGTAGTTGTAATGATGAGGAATTGGGATTCTGAAGGCTCACTTTCCTTCTGCATGTTCCTCTTGCAACTCTGAAAACTGGCAGTAAAATGCTCTCCGTTAACATCTCACTCAGTTCCACTAATGAACACACTGCATACTTCCCAAATAATGGTTGCCTAAGAACCAATTTATTGTGCTCCATAGTGATACATTGTGCTACTGCAAATTCTACCAGCCAAGACATTTTTGGCAGCTCTAGTCTGAAAATCTAGATATCTTTGCAGGTCTTTCTTGACAGTTCAGAGTACCTTAGTGAAAGGTAACAAGCTCTGAAGCATTGTTTAAATATCACACCTTTGTACAGGAGAAGTCCAGTGGAGGTGCGTATAGATCTATCAGTTTACCACAAGAAGTAACCTCTGTTAAGATTTATCTTTACTGTTAAGACCCAGCTCAACTGTACAGTACAATATTTCTTAATCACAAATTAACACAATGGGTACAAATTCTGCTAAACCTGTGTGCTGATATCTTAGAATACACTTTCTGTACAGATGTAAGAATCTATTTTTTTGTTTTAGTAAAATTAAAGTCAGATTGTTGGTTTAACTTTTCTGTACAGTGTTACCCTTATATGTATGTGATAGTTAGATTTTAAGAAGTTCTTCCAAAATTACTTTACTGACAATAGATTAATTCATAACAGTCTAACAAATCAGTTAATGCCACACAATTAATGTCTTGTAATTGTGAAGTCTCATATCTTCAGTTCAAAAAGAGTTTTAATCTATCAAAACAATCCATATTGAGAAGACCATGTAAAACTGTTAGTGACCTAGCATACCTAACATCAGGTAAGTGCCAATTGTACAGCAAATATGATTTTTAATGCTGAGGAATATGATAAGTGACAAACTCTCTTGTTTAACTACCACTTTGGTTAAATGCTCAAGTGGTGGTAATAATACAGAAGATAAGAGCTAGCAAAAGATGGAGAGCAATGGTGTACAGTGCAAACTAGATTCCACTGTACTGAAGGTTTCAGGCTTCCATTAAACACAATTTCTCAAGGATAGAAGCACTCAGTCACACAGTAATAGTGGATCCAGTGACTTTCAGGACTCTGCCATGGGCTGTATCTGTGTCAGCACTGTTATGATTCACCCCCAACCAGCTACTAAACACCACAGTGTTGCTTTCTCAGTGTCCCACCAGTGGGATAAGAGAGAGAAGAAGAGAGATAAAAGTGAGAAAACTTGTAGGTTGAAATAAAGATACTAACAGGGAAAGCCAAGGCCACATACACAAACAAAGCAAAACAAAAAATTCATCCAACAGTTCCCATTGACAGACTTGTGTTCAGCCGTCTCCAGGAAAGCAGGGATTCATCACTGGTAGCAGTGACTTGGGAAGACAAACACCATAACTCCAAATGTCCTATCCTTCCCTCTTCTTTCCCCAGCTTTATATTTTGAGCATGAAAATGTATGATCCAGAATATCCCTTTGGTCATTAGGGTCAGCTGTCCCTGTTGTGTCCCCTCCCGATCCTTTTGCACCCTCAGCTTCCTCACTGGTGGCATGAAAAGCAGAAGAGGCCTTGGCTGTGTGTAAACCCCGCTGAAAATAACATAAATAACAAAAACACCTCTACATTATCAACACTGTTTTTAGCACAAATCCAAAACACAACTTATACCAGCTACTGTGGAGAAAGCTAACTCTATCCCAGCCAAACCCAGCATAAACACCCACTGTGTAAATGCTTATTCTGAATTATTTCACTGGATGTACATCTCTCAGATTAATCCAGGTAATCCCTATCATAAACAGACAAATATTAATAAACCAGAAAACAGTGGTGTTCTTTCTTATTTTCAGCTTCTACATGTCTGCTCAGCTCCCAAAGGCGCAGACATACAGATCAGAAAAATATACTGTAGGAAGTTTTTTGATAGCAGAAAATAACTTGAAATAAAATAACTTGAAGTCTTTAAATCATAGTCCTTTGGCACTCTGAACCACAGTCATAACCAACAGGTAACATTTCAGCTACTTTATCATTTCAGAAAGATATAAATTTACTCTGGCTTGCCTAAATGTCCTTTCCCCATGTAAATTTCAACATTTGACAAGGTCTGACTACTGTTGTTTTGTTGATCTGAAACTTTCGTATATGTAGGTAAATATACCTTTTAACTGTCTGACACAGCTAGGAAAGTCAGGTAGTTGGTTTTTTTGTGTTTTGTGGTTAGTTTGTTGATTTTTTAAAATTTATCTTAATTTTAAAAGACCTTACATTGTTCAAGAAAAGCTTTGGATCAAATCTTCAGGAAACAGGATTTTCATTATGTCTGTTGTTACTTGTAGAGCTTGATGACAAGTGGCACAGGGGTGAGGAAAACACTTTATGCTCAAACTTCAAACACCACTCTGAACACAAAACTATGAGAATTTTCTTCAAACCTCTACAAAATTTGGGCAAGCCACTTATCTAATAGTTTCAAAAGAGTTGCCTAGCTATGGCTTAAACATACTGAGCTGAGATACCAAGTATCCCATTCCTCTCCAAATAGATAAGGCGTACTTGATAATTTTTCAAGCCTATGAGGAAGATTTTGACATACCAGGCAAACACAAAGCTTCTCTCTCAATGAATAAAAATGAAAATTGTCACAGAGCAGTTCTGGATATGCAGCTGTCTCTGGGGAAGTATAAAATCAGAAAGGCTGTGTTACAGGGGAAAGAAATTATATGCAAGTAAGATGGACTCAAATTTAAACTCTAGTAAGTTCAAAGGTAAAAAATGGTGTTCGTTCTCCAAGCTACTGCTACATATGTACCTTGAAGATGTGTTCTAGGTGAACCTTCAGTAAATTCAGGCTATAGATTAGTTTCAATAGAGAAGTGGAGACCTCGCCTGTAGTTCATCTTTCAGTCTCTGCAAAAGGTGTTATTTCTTGGGTGCATTCTAATGACCTTTTAGTAAAAAAAAGTTGCCTTTGTTACAAAAACTTGTTACTATGCATCTTCATTGCACTGCAGGGGTGCATTCCATCTACCCATTTTATTTCTGGCAGTCAAAATTAATCTGGTTGCTATTGACAAACTATGGTGATGGTGGTGAATTCTCATTGAGACCAACATTTGCTGGAGTTTTGTTCCACCAGCTAGATTCCCTTGCCTGCATTGTAGTCAGAGTCTGTATACCTGTTCACCTGAAAATGTAGGTCAGTTCACAAAAGCTAATTATTTCTGGTTCAGTGACTGTGAGGTTTCAATAGCCATGCAGGGGTACAGGTGATTCACTCATCACATAGGCCAAAAAGCAAGAGGAGAGATTAAGATGAATACATCAGCAACTGAATTGATAAATTCTTCTGAAGTGTCACCCAGAAGCTGCAATTAAATCTATGAAATACTAATCTTGTGAGACTTTGCATGCTCTTCCTACCCCAAAGGCACCACTAGAGTTTTGATATCCTTCACACAAGTCACTTGCTGAGTGGCTGCTGAGGCTTAGTGCAGGCTACCAAATCTCAGAGGATTTTGTGACACCAAGCTGGTCAACAAGGTTAGACGCTGAAGTGCACACATTTTCTAAACTTAAAATTATCAGTTATCTAAGCAAACAGAAATAGAGATATTGGGGGGCAGTTGGGTTTTTTAATACAGAGATTTTGTGATAAGATTTTTTGTGGGTTTTTTTTTATTTTGGGGTGGGGTTTTTGTGGGTTTTTGTTTGTTTGTTTTGTTTGTTTTTTTGGGTTTTTTGTTTGCTTGTTGGTTTGGTTTTGGTTTTTGTTATGTTTTTTGGGGCTGTGTGGGCTTTTCTTTGTGTTTTTTTTTGGTGACAACTAAAATTAACAATCCTTGTTTTTCAAAGAATACAAACTGGGTTTTATGTTGAGATGCACTGCTGGCCACAACCCTGTCTATGTATTGTGAGGTCAGAGCTGAGGCATCCTGGTATTGCCAGCTGGCGCTTCTCCCCACTTTTACGGCACATCCCAGGAAACAGCAAGATATCCACAGCAGGAGAAAACACATTTGTCTCCATCTGGCATCTGGCATCTGGCATCAACACGGATGTGCTCCCTTGCCTTGTGCCTGTTACAGGGTGTTGAGTACAGGTCTGGCTGGCACACGGCAAACTGCAATGCTCAGTGACACCTGCGAAACAGCTTTTTCAAGTCTGCTTTCTCTAAGTTCTTGGTTAGGTAGAAAACTGCTCCTCCTTTTTCTCAGTCCCTTGGAGTAGTTGTTTAATGCTCTAGCTCTAGCCAGACACAAGGCATGGCTTTATGAATTACACAGTACCATCATATTTCTTTTCCCTCACGGAGCTCCACACTGGGGACTCTTGCAGGCACACATTTTGGAGGGACCAGCAGCAAGACAGAGGTGACTGCAGCATTGGCTGGACCTCCTGAGGCAGGGAAGGCACCTCATGCTTGGGACCTGTGTTGGACCCCGAAGCCCTGGTCCTGTCCCAGCCACTGGCCTCCCTGACTGGCAAGCCTGGCCTGGCACCCACCACACCATCATCTCACCAGAACATTGGGAGCCCTGCAAGTAGGAAAGGCCAGTGTGATAGCTATACGGGAAAACATGCTGAACTGCATCCCACTGGAAAAGATTTTAAGGAGAAAGGATATCTCCTTGATTTCTGACACCTTTTGCTCTCAGGAGACAGGAGTCTGTTAAACCTTTCTAAGAAAGTCAGCTGTCCCAGTTCACCATCTTTTCCATTCACCTACCTGGATAATACTCACAAGGACTGTAATACACAACTCATCATTCCACTGGAAGACACACCCAGATGACTGTGGTTGGATGCTTTGTTTCCCTGCTTTCTCAGAGTGGGAATGAGAGTGCTCTCTCCTTGTACTTCAGAGGCAAAATAGCCAGAACCAGGGGGTACATGTAATCCTAAAATCTTTCCAAGCCAGCTTGGGGAGAGGGAGGATCTTGGCTTCAGCACATCTAGGCTGCTGCTCTAATTTCCATGTAGGAAATCATGAGTTGTTTGATCCAGAAGAGAAATCTGACACGCAAGGCAATGGCTCTGATTTTAAAATCAGGGTGAAGGAACTGGTTCCTGCTGCATTTCCTTATCAATAATTTCAATTACTGTTTCTTACTTGTAGATGTGAGCTGCCTTTTCAAATGAATTGCAGTCACTGAAAACACACACACACACACACACACACACACACAACACACACACAAGTATACAACTAAAAAAATGGGTTTTTTTTCAGCTCCTGGCCAAAAGATTATTAAGTACTGTGGTTGGTGTGTGCTGATGCAACCTGAACAAAACAGACTGTTTTACTGCAGTGAAGGAAAAAGACTAGCAATTAAACTTCCTAAACAAAGTGCTGTCAGCCCAAGTAACAGCTTTGCAGCTCTTCCAAAACCTTCAGACTCAAGTTTCCAGATACAATTGACCCTTTGATATTCTGAGCCTGCATTTCAGAATGCCTGAACTGCTGAGAAGTTATTGTTCTTCTTTTGAGCTGCCTCACTCCTGAATGGGCTGTGAACAGAAACGCTCTACTAAAACCTCTGTTTACTTCTAGTGTTTGGTATCTTCAGGTACCATCAGGCTCAACTGAGAATACAACCAGAGGATGGATATTAAACAGCTGTTATTTTGCAGGGAGATATTGAGAAATATCCTGAGATCAGATTCTATCAATTTTATGTTCCACTGTGAGAAAAATATGCCTTGTTGACTATCTTCCTTGCTGTGATCCTCCAGAAAGTTTTGAGGCTCTCTTATTAAGAGTGATTTTTCAAGCCTAGTGATCAGAAAGTCAAGCATCAAAACTCATAGCAGAAAAGTAGAAAACTGATGGCTTGTCATCTCTCATGTTCCTCCAGTGTTCTTCCAGCAAGTATACCTCATAAACTTTTCCAAAATCTCCTAAAAATTTTTTGTAAAAGAGACACTTGAAGAGATCTGTTGAAGCTGCTCCTTAAAGGACTATTGCATATTAAAAATTGACTTTATAAATGGGATTAATGTGTGCTTATAATACTTCAGTCTGGCTGAACAAAATGAAGCACTGAAAATTATAACAAGAGTGCATGAAAGTTATTTTTTTGTCATTTATAGACTCAAAGTACAGTTTTGTTGATACAATAATTTTTCTTTTACAACTTTGGACATAATGAGGATGATTGTACTACCACAATGATACTGTCTATAAGACAATTCTAGAACTTCTAACTCCCATTGCTGATAAGCCTCCAAGCTTCTTCTATGACACATTGCTGGTCAAAAATATGTTAAATTACATTTTTCTCTTCTTATTTCATCCTGTTTGGTGTAATACATTAAATAGTTATGGAAACTACAACGTCTACTCTTGCACCTGAAATGGATTTTGTACTGCTACTGCTAGAGGAAAGGGTGAGAAGGACGAAAGAAGGAAGCAAAAGAGGAGAAATTAAATGTATTATATATGTAAAATATATTTTTGTCCTTACTGGAACCCATAATAATTTTGCAAGGATAATTTTGCTTTAATTTGTTAGGCACTTTTATATCGTTGAGACAGATTTACCTACAGTAAATGGATCTATCCTTTTTATCATAAGCCTACAGTTTTATGTGACCAAATAAATGGAAGGACAGGGACAAGAATTAATCAAAGCTGTAAAAAATTAAAGAGTGTGTGTGTGTGATGCATATTTGTTCATTTTTCAGTAGTTATTGTTTGATATGGTTATTATAATTCTAAACAGTACTGGGAAATTGAATTGCTTCTGCCAAAGATCATGAAAATTCTCTAAGAGTATCACGTACCAAGAACCAAAAAAATTGCTTTTCGGATTAGCCATTAAATGTGTTTGAAATTAGTTACTTTTGTAATTGTAAAGCTTGATCTCAGACTATCCAAGAAGGTGATATATGGTGAATTGAATGAATATATGGTGAGGAGACTGACTCTTTAAATAAATGGACTTCAGACTTTACTAGTAGTTTGTATGGCTCCATGTAGAAAAACCATTGACTGTACAGCCTCAGTTAACATTGTATAGTTACTACTGTTCATAGAAAAATTACTGTCCTATACAGCTAATGTGTAGTTATTCCACAGCCTTTTTTCAATGATGTTGAAGCATGAAAATCAAGATAAAAATCACTCACTGATAAAAACACAGGTCCCATTTCCTGAAACTTTGGGAAAACAATGTCCTGTACCCTTTATCACCATCATTTGATCTTTACTGGTTTGGATATAACAGATTTTTCTAAAAGACAGATGCTTGTCACCCATCCTGAAGTCTTTCATTACCTTCTTCCCTATCTTCTTCCCTTTTTCAGTTACATTTTAAAAAGAAAGCAAAAAGCTGCCATATCAATTTTACAGGATGGCAAATTTGAACAGTTTTAAAATGAAGTTAGCTCAATAAAACCCTCATATGTTCCTATATGCAAGTAATGAATATTTTTTTTTGTGCAGTTTTTTTACTTTCTAAAACTAAGCTGACCCTACATGTTACTATATCTTAGATTTCAGTATGATTCCTTTCATTGCTTTCACTCAATAAAGTGTGTTTTTAATAAATTTCTGTGTCATACAGAAGGGTGTCACATCAGTTTAAGCAGTTTACAAAGCATCTTAGTAACAAACATAATGGTGAAGAATTACGTTGGGCTGAATACGTCAGTATTTTAGTATAAACAAAGACTTTCAAAGGGCTCTCCAATTCCACTTTCCTAACCACAGAAACAGAGAACATGACTCCCCTAAGGTGTTGGCAGAGAGCAAAACACATAAACAGCAGTATGAATGGCAATAACTTAATTCACAGCCAGTTCCAGTCACTGCCAATGGAAAAATGATAAAGCATTAGCAATTTTCATGTGTTAGTATATCTAGTGTTTCATTCAGAATTTCTCTTTGGGGAGGAAAAATGTGCTAGAAATTTTTTGTCATTTGCTCATTTTCCTTGCTACACATGCAGCTGCCTGATTGACACTCAGTCGGCTGCAAACAGAAATGGTCATTTAATTGTAAGTCTCATCTCTCTGCAAATGTGACCCTTAGCTATGACTTTACTTGCAGGTTAATGTCATGCTGATGTAATGGAAAGTGTTCATGCAGCCCAAAGCTCAGCTTTTCAGGCCAGGACAAAATAGCAGCTGTTCATGTTTGGAAGGCAGTCTTTGCAACCAAAACAGACAAGCAGTTTTCTCTCTCATACTTATATACTAAGAAAGGGCAAAATTTATATCGCATCAGGCAATTTTAACTTAAGAGTAACAAAAATCAGTTTGTTCATACAATTCCAATTAATCTTTATTTATAGTTCTTAAAACAAACTGATCATATCTGACTTTCAGCAGGACCACAGGCTTTTTGTGTCTCCTGTTTAGAATATGTAAAAGGCAGTTGCAGTGAAAAAATCTGTTGGGTGCAGTTCCTATTTGATGCTTATTTCAGAATACATCTACAGTAAGGCAAGAAGAAAAACACTCTTTTTTCTTTTTCTTTTTTTCAGTTAAAGAAGCTACTAAATGCCCCTCTGAAGATTCTCATTCTGCAGCAGAGTTCCTATAAAGTGTCGGGAAATTTCTTCAAGTATAAGGTTTCTGTGAATATTCCCTAATGGCATGTTCCCTGTATTCTGTATGACTAAACTGTACTAGCCACATTAATGCTCACTTGAGATTTTCCAGAATTAAGAAGTTTTTGAGTAAACCTAAAATATATTTTGCATAATACAAGTGTTCATAGCAGTACTGGAAGTATAGTTCTTCAGCTGGAAGACAGTTGCAATTGTTCATAGACTTCACCTACAAGGCCTAGTAAGTAAATAAAATGTGCAAATAGTGTAACAAATTAGATTTTCATGGTCAGGGATAAAACCTCTCCAATGCTTTGCACAAGTATTATTCTATCCAGTTATTTCTGGATGTTCTGCATCAACACTGATGGATGCTCAAGGACAGACCACACAGAATATTCTGTTCTCAACAGTAAAATCATGTAGCTCACTTATTATCAAAGCTATTCAACAAAGAACTTGTGGCTGCCCTCCCAGTAAAAAGGAACAACCCTGATTGAAACAAGATGTTGGATGAAATTTTCCACAAATGCTATCAGAATGTGCTTTAAAATCTCATTGTGCACAGCACTGAGGATACCAAGAGCTTCTTTCTTCAATATATTATCCACCTACTCAGCTGCTGTACCTCCCCTGGAATATTTATTACATTTCTATCGTGCATCAGCTAGAGAGTATGAATTATTATAATTTCCCTTAGAGTATTTACCTTTAAGTTTATATTAATTCGATTTTTTTTTAAAAATACTATTCTCTTTTGTACAGCAGTCCTTTTTAAAATACTACTTGAAAGAGAAGGTCCTCAGAAATAAGTCAGGAAGCAAAAGTAACATGAAGATTGCCAAATATTATTTGTACTATGTGCAATAAGATTTGGTGCAGAATATTAGCAACTGGAAAGCTAAACTTCTGAGATTAACTTCACCATTGCAGCAGCTCTGTGTATGTTACCATGGAAGCATATTTGAGAGGGAAAAAGCAGTTGCAGGGAGGGAATTAACTCTTTCAATATAGCTGGAAATAACTGTTATAATGTTGATCTTCTTCTTCTATAAAGCTCTGCAAGATGGTAAATCCAGACCAATAATCGCTTCATGATTAGCCCCAGTCACAAGGACAACAATCCACCAGCTGTCTGTAGAATTGAGCTCATTCTATAAAGCGGATCTCAGATAAAAGGCTCACATTTGAGCCAAATACAAGAAACCTCTCTAGCAGAAGAGTGCAGTGCCAAATCACAGAGAGAAAACAGCACAAAAAGACAATTTAATTGGCAAGGTATTCAAGATGGTGGTGGGTGGACAGCATAGGTACAAGAGAGCACTAAAAGGTGCTTTTGTCGTGGTTCTGTCTCTTCATTATTTCAGTTGGTTTGATCTTAGAATATTTCATATATGTATATTTCAGTAGTGTCTTAATGTTTTTGGGACCTAATACTTGAGATAAATTTAAATTTAACCTGAAAATTAAGAGAGTATTATATACCTAAAGGTGCAGAAGTACACTTTGTATATTTTCTTCAAAAATACAGTAATGGTTAGGCTTCTATGTACTTTGAGATGACTCCACTGCCAGTCCAATGTAACTTTAAAAAAAGTTAAGACACACTAAAATTACTGCTCCATGAAAATGTTACTGAAGAAGTCAGTTTTGATTCATGTTGGTGTACCTCTTTTCTCATGTGTCATTTACAATATTTGTTAAATACTAACCTTTTTGAGATGCTGAGCATATTTTGTTTAGCATGCTATCTTAGCTGGTAAACCTGACCACTGCTAATCTCTCATCATATAATCCATTATGTGAGTACTTACTCAAGGGGTTTGGAAATGACCCTTACTTATTGGGAACTATTTACTCTTAAAGGGTGCTTTCCTATAGTCGTGTTGTTTGGAAATTGCAAAAAAGTCAATTTGTGACTCACTAAATGTATTATCAGTGAGATGAATGTGAAAACTGTATGTCGGCTGAAATCTGACTAAAAGTGGAAGAATTTATGGGAAAGGACAGAAGTATAATACTTAATTTCCATCAAATAATTCAGAGTGCATTTAGTATCAGCCTGTGTTAGTGGACACAGGGCTATTTTCCTCAGTAAATCCAATCACATATCCTAATAAAAAGAATTTTTTTTCTCCTGTCTATTCTTTATAGATATAGATATAGATGTGTATAGAAGTAAACACATATATATATATATATGTGTTTGTTGTCTAGTCTGAAAATAAGACAGAGCTTAAATAACTACAAAGAATTACTTGATCACCCTTATAACTTAATCAAGAGGAACCAGCTTAGGCAGTCCATTAGCAAAGACAAATTAATAACAAGTCAAAACTTAAAAGAACTGAAATAAGGAATAATGAAAAAAAAAACCCAACATTTTTCTCCCACCTATAATAAACATGAGTAGCTGATGAAGTTTTGAGATGCTTGGTAACTCAGAATATCTTTCTTCCTTAATTATTGACTGTTCTGATATTTCATTCCATTCATTCTGAGTCTATCACTAAAATTGAGTTTGGGGTCCTTAGTGGCACACAGCATTATCTGCTCCCTAGGAACTGAAAATGAACTTTCTAGCTGGTGGCTGATGCTAGCATGGCTTAATCAAATCTCAGGTCACAAACTGAGTACTAAGGATCATCTGGATCAACTTCCTGCTCAAAGCTGGGGTTGCTGCTGAATCTGGATCAGCTGTGGCTCTGTCTAGCCAGGTGTTCCAAAGCTCAAAAAAAGGAGATGCCACAGTCTCTGTATAACCTATTTTTGTGCTGCACTACTCTATCAGTGAAAAGGTTTTTCAGATCTGAGCCTCTGAAATAACAATTTGTGACTGCTACTCCCTGATATATAATTTGGTGCTGCCAGGAGGCATTTGGCCACATAATCCTGGTACAGCTCCATAAATAGGGCTGCATGTCCCTTAGTTCCCTCTCAACAAATTTAAACCCTCCAGCTCCCTCCACCTGTCCCTACAGGGCATCTGCCCACAGCCTCTGTCCATCATACTTGTTCTCTGCAGGACCTTTTCCTATTTCTTCACATTCCTTTTCAGGAGGGAGGCGCAGGACTGGTTGCAGTCTGCCAGGGCAGTCTCACCAGTGCTGAGCAGAGCGGGGAATAAAAGCTTTCCTAATCCTGCTGGGCATCTTTTTCCTAATAGATCCCCAGTGTTTGGTTTACATAATTTGCAATGAGCTTAATGTAATGTATAATAAACTAAACAGATTCAGAAGAAATTTGGTATGGATAACAAGAAAGGAACCCTAAGCAGCTGTGTGAACAATAATTGGGGTAATAGTTCAAGGACAAGAGATGGGTTTGGCAGGAGTTCCAGCTAGATGGAGTAAGAGTGGCAGCTGTGCTCAGAAGGTGACAGGGAAGGTATAAAACAGAAGTGAGGAGACTGAGGAATTCACTGCAGCAGGTTATTAGAGCTCTTTTGATCAAAATTTGCACAAGGCAGCTATTTAATTTCAGTGACTCCAGTTCAAACCATGTACAAACCAAAGAAACTAGATTTGTCAAAACATTTGTATATTAACGAGTCAGTATAGGAGGTTCAGGTTTTTTAACTGGAGGCAGACCACTGAAATAAATGCCTTTAATATTTTGCCATCCTGTAAGGTCACCAACTACATGATTACGTTGATTTTAGGCTGGGCTCCATTTTGATGCCTTCTACTCCTGCATCCTCCTGTGAAGTGAGGTTGAAATAAGGAGAGGGAGAGAAAACTCACCAGTTGCTATCAGCATCAAAACAGACTCAACTTCAGGGAAATTAATCTAATTTATTACCAATCAATTCAGTGTAGAGTAGTGAGAAATTAAAACTAAATCTTAAAACACCTTCCTTCCCAACCCCTCCTTTCTTCCTGAACTCGATTGCATTCAAAATTTTCTCTACCTCCTCCCTAATGGCATAACAGGACAGGGAATGGGCCTCTGGTCAGCTCATCACATCTTATCCCTGCTGCTCCTTCCTCCTCAGGGTCAGGATTTCTCACACCATTCCCCTGCTCCAAGGTGGGGTTCTCCACAGGCTGCAGTGGATATCCGATCCACCATGGACTTCCATGGGCTGCCATGAGAGAGCCTGTCTCACCATGGACTGCAGAGGAATCTCAGCTCTGGCACCAAATGGAGCACCTCCTGCCCCTCCTTCTACACTGACCTGAGTGTCTGCAGAGATGCTCCTGTCACATATTCTCGCTCCTTTCTCTGGCTGCAGCTGCCGTGTGTTATTTTCCTCCTTCTTACCTACATTATACCAAGACACAGCCATGGCCAGGGCTTGGTCTTGGCCAGCAACAACTCTTTCTTGGAGCTCTTTCTTTCTTCTGGCTTTAGCTGACATAGGGAAAACTTCTGGCAACTCCTCACAGAAACCACCCCTGCAGTCTTACCAGCTCCCCACTATCAAAACCTTGCCATGCATCCCACTGCAATGTAAAATTAACAAAATTATAAAAATATCTGCCTCTCCTCTCCTTTTTCTCTTTTCAATTTTTACTTAACCAAAGATGCAATGAGCAATGCAAAGATTTAAGTCTGGATAATGAGAGAGAGGAAAGTTTGAACCTTTGAAGTGTGAATGTGGGATGATTTGTTATCCATAGTTCCTGTTTAGCATCATGCCTAAGGTTTGCATTGGGCAGAAATCCAGTCAAGACAGTGGATGACACAGGTATTGGTAAGATTCATGTTTTCTATTTAATTGCACTGAAGGGCCAAGGATTCTTCTGCCACTAAAATGTAGATGTTTTCCAGGTCACAGTTCCCCATGCATCTCTACTCTCTTAACAGAGCCATATTTACAGAACTAGTTACCCCACAGGAGAAAAAATATTCAAACATGCAGTCATTGACACTGTGAGTAGACTGATTCCACTGAATGCTGGAAGAAGAGAGGGAGTTGCTAACACAAAATGTTTGCATTTTTGCTTTGTTGTTGTTGTTGTTGCTATTGTACTAGTTTTTTCACCCATCTGAAGCCTCTTGAATATTAATCAGGTTCTTTTGCTTGACAAATTCAGTGTTGAGCTGTTTGAGCTGGGTATACAGAGCATGATTAATCTTCATTCACATTTAGTCAAGAGCTGAAGCTAATGGTGACTGTGGCACTGAAATTATTAATTCATGTTAATGAAATGTGAACCAAACAGATAGATTTTTCTACCAAATCTCACACTTTGGAACTAAGGGTTATTTGATACAGACAACAGCTGAAGTCACTCAGGTAGAGATGCTATTATTTTGCTTCTTTTTATCGAGGTATTTTTTCTTTTGCTTCTAAGTCTTCTTGCCTCTGTGTGCAAAATGCCATCTGAATAAACAAAAGGTAGTTGAAAATTCATGTATGGAGGCTAAGACAAGAGAAAAAATAAACACTTTGAAAGAGATTACTCAGGAGAAGTGAGACAATAGTAAGCAAGACAACAGCTTCATCCCCTCTTGTGTATGGAAGGGCCATTGATTCCAAGGAGAATTATGAGGCAGGAATTGTGTGAGGCCAGTGAAATGGAATTAGAGCCTTAGAGGGCCCCTCCCACTCCATGGTGCCAGTGCAGAGGTAAAATACTGAAAATAAAGAAAATTTGGTGGTACACAAGACTGGGTAACTTTAAATATTTTTCTGTATAACACCATATCGACTAAAGTTAGTCTGTGTCTTTGCCCTCATATAAAGCATAACAGTTTATCTGAATCAGTCATATAAAGTTCAATAGCTCTTTTTCAATAGACGAACAACACAAGTGGATAGAAATGTATCATGACAGCAAATGAGGAAAGAGCAAGACTAACAATGAATACACAGAACAGGAGCAGGACGTGGGTTTCACGTAAAAGGCACAGAGACTGAGTGCACGTTGTAATGAGTTGTAATTCAGCAGAAGATTTCTGCAAGTGAAACAGCACAGTCCTTTCCAGTCTGATACTCTCTTCTTTTGCAGTCACTTATATGGATGGCAGTGTACCAGGACAGGAGCTCATCTGTACTTTCACAAGTATTATGTTCTGCACGCAGAGTCATAAAAGCACTTGTCGAAGCACTACTGACAAGCCACACACTGTATCTAATACTGCAAATGTTGTACAGAGTCCAAATTGATTTGGTATTTCCAGATTTCAGGAGTTTGTGCTATCTGAATTAATTTGAAAGGGAAACTCCTTTTTACCTTGATACAGCTTGGTGAAGAGGCACTGGGGATGAGACTTGTGCAAAGAAGCAAAGCCTATTAAAAATCATTAGAATGAAGAGACTTGATGAGGAACATGTTGCTTCTGTGAGCTGATGAGAATTCACTATGTGGGAAGAAATCTGGGATAAATCAGTGGAAAATGTGTTCTTAAATGGGAGATTAGAAGTCTGCCTAGTGGAACAGGTGATCAGCAAAAACTGATTATTAATCTTTGAAACTCTTCTCACTTTGAGAACAATTTCCCATATGCGAAAATACTCCTCTACATAGCTCATCAAGGTAGAAGTTAAACCCTTCACTCCTCACTATTATAGGGAATACTGCAAGTTTCTGTCCTGGTTTCAACTGAGATAGAGCTAATTTTCCTCTTAGTAACTGGTACAGTGCTGTGGTTTGGACTTAGGATGACAATAGCATTGATAACATACTGATGTTTTAGCTGTTGCTTAGTAGAGCTCTCCCTAAGTCAAGGATTTTCAGTTTTCCATGATCTGCCAATGAGGAGCTGCACAAGAAGCTGGGAGGCAGCATGGCCGGGACAGCTGACCCTAAGTGACCAAAGGGATATTCCATACCATACAATGTCATGGTATATAAACTGGGGGAGTTATCTGGATGGGAGACTGACTGATGCTGAGGGGCAGGCTGGGTGTCAGTCAGCAGGTGGTGAACCATTATATTGTGCATCACTTGTTTCTCTTGAGCTTTATTTCTCTCTCCTTTTCATTAAAATTATTATCATTTATAGCAGTAGTAATAGTAGTGTTTTATTTTAAAGTATTCTTATCTTAACCAACAAAATTTCTCTTTTCTTTCCTATTCTAGTCCATGTGTGGTGAGGGATGTGTGAGTGAATGAGAAGCTTTGGTGCTTAGTTGCTGACTAGAGTTAACCACAACAGTTTCTCACTTTGCTTCTTGAAACCTGAATCTGGGAGAAAATTTACTGGGAAGGAGCATAGTTGGATAAATCAAATCCATTCTGTATTGGTTCCTACTGCACAGCAGAATCCTTTTGCCTTCTGCTTATTCATCACAGTGCTCTGACAAGAAAAATATGTGTCTCCCTCAGGCAGTATGTCTTTGGGAAGGAAGGTCAGATTAGTTCAAGAGATGAGATTTGACCATGGACACTTCTTGTTTCTCTCTCTGCTGTCAGTCAGCCTCCCCTCCTCGTGCTTTCTTGCAAGAATGTCTGTGCCCTGCCTCTGCATTGCTGACCCCGACTTTGTCTTTGCCCTCTTTGTTCCCTGTCTCAAGAGCTCATGGCTGCAGCTTCACGTGGCAATTGCTGGACTGCAAACAGCCCTGGCTCTCAGCCCTCCTTAACCTTGGCTTGTTGGAGCATGACGGGGCTGTGTCACGGGAGAGGAGAGAGAAGGGTATGGTCCTGCTCTTGTTGGCATCTGCTGCCCCCCCAGGCGTGTGCCCCATGGCTTGCACTTAACTCTGACACCCACCTGCTAGCAGAGTTGTCTCTCTTAACCCACCTAAGCAAAAAACAGAGGAATTGCTTCAAATGGGATATCTATGGTGATTTGATTCTTCATGACTGGGTTAGTTTAGGGGAACAACGAACTCATCCTATGGAGAGTAATGGTGCCTTGGCTGAGGAAAGTTGGTGAGCAGCTGGTGGTACACTAGAGTTGCAGATGTCTTCACTGGCACATCCTTGCCAAGAAGAAGATGTACCCGTGCCCTTATCCTTTCCTGGCAGAAGGTGGCTTCTCAACTGCTGCCTATCCCAGGGCACTCAAAGCCAGCTGGATGGGTGTGTTCCCAAGGTACCAAGTCCCTGTAAGCATGTCCAGAGCTGCTCTGCTAAGAGCCACTTGATGCTCTCAGTGTTTAGACCCAGCAGTGCAGGTCCTAGTGCTGGTCCTAGGTGTTGCTCTGTATCTCCCCTCAGGGTCCCTCTCTAGATATTACTTTTACTATGTCTGAGATATCACCTGGAACACACAGCTCATCAAATGGAGCTATTCTTTTTCAAACCACAGGCACTGATACCTTTACTAAGCCTAACACTAGAGCATTAGGTGATGAGATTGAAATTTGCCTATATCCCAATGTGAATTTTTCATTCCTGACCCCCATAAAGTTGTATACAAAGAGTATGCAACTCTGTCACCTTCTATTACTTACTTTTAAGTATAAAAACAATGTTTGTTTGGTTGGTTTTTTTTCTTTTCTACCACCTTACTATGCCAAAAAAGATTTGTTCTGACAAATCTGAAGGTAGGATGTGTTTGCTGGTATTATGAAAGAGTAACAGGAATGGACAGAGTACTTTATTCTCAGCAATGGAAAAAAGATATAAAGCATGAGAATTGGGACTATATCCCCAAAGAATTGTGTGTGAAGTGAACTTCCATACAAACATCTTGCAGCAGAGTTTGTGATGTGTCATCTACTGGTGCACAGCAAAAAGAACAACTTTCATTTAAGCCTCTTTTCTCAATAGAGATGTAAGAGTTCTCCAGTGTATATTCTGAAAGAAGTATGCTGAGAAATTTGATTTTATTGAGGGGTGAGACTCGTGTGCTACTTTATTTTGAATATCTAATAAAAACTGTCTCCTCCCACATTATTCCATGTTAATATCTCTCAAATAATTTAAAGTGTTTTGGATTCTGCCACTGACATTTCAGCCAAATTTCATAATAAAATTCAAGTCAGAACAAAATATTTCTCCAGATAAATAGTAGGAGTTGAAAACAAGTCTGATTTGTTGCACAGTCCTGCACTCTGTCATAGGTATAACCACTGTGTTTAGATGTTGTTCAGTGAGATGAGAATTCTAAAGGGAATAATGCAATTTCTATTACCAATAATTTCCAACTGTGCAGAGATGTATGCAGTTTTTTAGCTGTCCCACCAGTAACACAGGAATAATCAATAGAGCTACCTCAGTGAAGACAAAACACGACAGATCTACTGAACTGAAGTCAGTCAGATTTGTGGAAACTTTGTGCATACATACTTGGAAGTTTCTGCATTATTAGCACCTACTGTCTTTCATTCTTTGGCATACAATTTATGTAACCAAAGTACAAACAAATTATTTGTTGTTAATATTCATAATGCACTGTTTCTGGCTGTTGTATATGAAAGAACACCTACAAACATATTAGCCTTCTTCAGCTTTTTAACAGTAACCTTAACTCTTCAGGTAGCAAACAAGATTATTTTGTTTACACTCCAGTGGATGAGATATTGCTTTGTGATAGCTGGTCAGTGTACAGGGAATAAAAAAAACCAGCTTCCCTTCAGCTCATTGGTGCATATGTTGAGTGTATTGCTATGGCAACAACCCAAAATTAAGAATTCATTAGTTCCTCCCACTGGTATCTCTTAAATTACTCAGTGTTTTGGAGAGGAAGGAGATGGATTTTATTGGTTTTGTTCAGAAGCAGGCAATTTAGCCCCTTTGATATGATCCAAGATGGACTTGTGCATATTAGTGCTGCCAGACTTCAAACTAAGACAGCTCCAAAAGCAATCAAGAGCCCTGTGGCTGCTGGGCCACCACGTAACCCCAGAGAAAGCCCAGGCTTGTAAAGTCTGTGTTTTGTAAATGTATGAATAGATGAGGATATGAAGCCCTGCAGAAAAGGATGTACTTTCCCCATTGGCACTGCCCAGGATGATGGGGCAGCTCTGGGTCACAGAGTTATTTATGCAACAGTATTGATGCAAATCCACTTTTCCCCCAGGCCTAGAACAGCCCCCCCTCCCGCTTCTGAGGATGCCCCAGAAACCTTTGTGAAGAAGTGCTGTGCTGTACAGAATTAACTACTGGTCTCTGGAGAGCTCATCTGCTTTATTCACTGGAAGAATTAAATATTTGAGGTGGTTTGACTATACTCCTCAAGACAATTTTCTCAGTTTAGCATAATCCCTTAGAGTGGTATTTGGAGATCTCCATCAAAATGAGAAGCAATTGGAAAACACAAGTATCTGCTGACTATTCAATCACATCTTTTTCCTCATCTCTTCTTAAAATTCCCATAAACAATATATTTATAAGAATCCACCTAATTTAGGAAGGAGAAGGAGAGGGGTCAAGATTGTTAACATGGAAAGAAACGCGACCACTATAGCTCAGAATTGATATTTATAATCAGTAATTCTGATTGGCTTGTGTCACATCTCTGGTCAGGAGCACAGATGTCAGGTTCTCAAACAAATCTTGGCTTTGCAGGTACCTTTGTTAGTCGAAGTTATCCTCTTCCATAATCCATGACTTCACAGTGGAATCTAAATCAATAGAGGTAATAGTTGGACCAGAAGTTTTCTAAGTCTTTCCGTCCTCATTGAAGTAAAGAACACTTGTAACCATGCAAGAGCTTCTTTAAAAACAACTGATGAATGGGATTCAAGCCTGGACATTGGATTTTGAAATAAATCTGTTTCCATTTCAATTTAGTGTGGAAGCACTGGCTCCGAAAGCATGACAGCAGAAAGGAGAGCAGAAATCCGTGTTTCACTAATCCCTGTAGAGCAGCAGACTGCTAAGTACAAGACTGTCAAGAGTTAAATGAAGTGTTACAAGCATGTGTAGTGTCTGCAGTTGATTTGGAAGGAGACTGTGGCAGCAGGGACCAAGATTTTCAGTTTCAAAATACGAGGCTCTGTACTTCAGGGGACACTAGGGTCAGACTCCATTTCCTGTTCTGTTAGTTGCCTAATGTTTAGATCAAATGAGCTGTGCAATAGATCTGAGCTTTTCATGCTTTCTCTTATGCCCATCTGAAATAATAGCAGCTCTCACACTGGTGGACAAATTGGTGCTTTAACCTGTGTCAGGGTTCTCCCACAAGCAGACACATAAGAAGCATTATCAGTATGTTCAATGATGCTGTGATAAAATAAGAGATCAGAAAGTGCTTCATTAGATGTACCTTTTTGGTTTTGGGAATAGGAAAAATAAGTGGTTTATTTGGGCAGTTCTGAAAACATGACATTCTGGGGTAAAACTGAATGAATGCACCTAATCTTGAAGTGCTTATTGGTAGAGTGTTATTCTTCATACCTACTCCACAGCCCAGCCAGTAGGTTCCTATTGAATTCAGTTAAAAACCTCAATCTCTAAATTCTTGTGTTACTTGGTGCCTACACTCATCACCTGGTGCAATGCACATGGAAAGTGAGATGCCTATGGAAAGCCTTGCAGTATGAGCAGCAACTCAAATGACTTTTAATGCATGATAAAATATCTCCAAGTTAATCTATTATTGAAAATACAGCTGGAACAGGTAATCAGAAAATAAAGATTCTTTTCTATCCAGAATTCTCTTCCTCATTTTCATGCCATAAATACACTAGCATGATATTCTTTCCCACTTATCAGCACACTCTTCACCAGATACATCTGTGTGATAACAGATACTTTCTCCCTTCACTGACACTCCAGTCAATGTCAGTTTAAAGCAAAAGTAGAACCACCTCCCTAGGTTTAATTAATATTTTATGTAGTTCAAAGTGCTGAGATTAACAAGGGTTGTGAACATGAGTAGGAAAAAGGATGTTTCCTGTTTTCCTCACCAACTAACTCACTGTCCTTAAAAGATTTGCCTTGCTTGCTCAGTCTTTAATCCATGTTAGAAGCTGTTCTGAACACAAGCAGCTCTGGTCCTGGAAGGGCTAATATAAGAACATGTTTGTTACCTTTTCTGATGTCCTCAATTCATGTTATTCACTTAACATTTATTTTACTCTCCTCTTTTCCACCGAAACACTGCAGTTTCATTCTAGATTCAGAACTGTTATGATATTCTTGTTGAGAGGAAAAGAAACCTGGACTTCAGTACTTTATTTATTTCAGTAACTCTCTGTAACATAAATGGTACACTTTTCTTGTACCCTAAACAAACACATTTTGTAGAGAGGAGGGAGAAATTCTGGTTTTAATTTACAGGTTCTGAAGAGTGAGTTTTATTGGGTTATAACACAGGCTGTGCTATATATACTGTCAGTGTGACTGGTTTTTTATCTGCAGTTAGGTGTGGGGAAGAAACTTGATATTCTGCTGTGGTTTAACTCCAGCCAGCACGTAAGTACTATACAGCTGACTGCTCACTATCCCCTGCTGTGGGATGGGGAGGAGAATCAGAAAAATGTAAAATACAAGGTTTGAGATACGAACAGGTTAAAATTTGAAATAAATTAAAATATTGTTATGTTGCATTATGTTACATTACATTACGTTATGTTGTTGTTATTGTGATTGTGATTGTGATTGTTATTGTTATTGTTATTGTTATTGTTATTGTTATTATTAATAATAATTATTACTATTCTTAAAAGTGAAATAAAGAAAGAGCATATCAAAACCCAAGAAAAACAATTGATGGGCAATATAATTGCTCGCCACACACACTGCCTGGTGTCCAACCTTCCCCATGCTGTGATCAGCCACTCCTGGACAACTCCCCCCCATTTAAATATTGGGCATGGCACTCCATGCTATGGGAAATCTCTGTGCTGCCCAACGTTGTTAGCAAGATAATGAAACAAATCTCCTCTCTGCATTTCAGTTGTGCTTTGGTGGTCACCCTGGTTACCTGTATGTGCCTGTTCATACAACGACCAAGTTTGTATATAAATATTTCACCTGTTAGACTCCTAAATACCAAACTTTTCCAGAGAAATAAGCAAATACAGCAATGATGGACAGGCACAAAAGGACTCCAACTCCTTGTATATGGTGAAATGAAGCAAGAGAAAGAGAGAGAGATGCAATATTAATATTTAATATTTTGAAATACTAGTTTTATGCCCAAAGCATCTTTCAAGTCATTTATTCAGAGAAACACGATGAGGAGAGGAAAAGGCGTCAAATTTTACTCAGTATCTGAGCTTGGGAGACAAGTAGCATTGTTAACAAACAGATTCACTGCTATGGAAAGTAAGAAAATGCTAGTGGAGAAAAAGAACTAAGCAACCAAAGGGTGGCAAAAGAAGGAATTCAAGAAGTTGTAGGTGAGTTATTAGGCCTTTGAACTTTAGGTCAGTAATTGTGATCCAAGCTAGCTCTGTATTGATAAGAAAATAATTACTCCTTGACTCATCTGAGGGGTCTGTGGTGATATGAATTAAAGGTCTGGGCCAAAACCTAAGGAGAAAACTCTACATGTTACAAAACTTCAAATACAATCAATTTAAACAAAAAGCTGAGAACACCTATTAAAATGTGAAAAATTGATTTTATGGAGAGAAAATAACAAATCTGGTACATGTCCTAGTCCTGTCAGGAACCCAGGTGTTTCTCTCAATGTCTGATATAATGAATTCTGTGTTCAAGGTCAAGTGTTTTATTTTCTTCTGCTCCCCCTTAATTCCTGTGACACAGACCCCTACCCAAAATTACTTGGTTCAAAATCTCCAGAAAAGTAATGGATGAAAAACAACTTCACAATCACCCATTTCATTGGGAGTAGTTACTTGCTCAATTAGAACTACCCATTTGATTCAGCACTTTTAGTCACTCAATCACTAATGAAGAGCCGCAGAAACATGAGTGCTGAATATGCTTCCGTACCTCCCACTCCTTGGTTTCTTCCCCTTCACAGATTTTCATCCAACAGAGGTTCTTACACCAGACTGATTAGTAATGTAGAGTCTGGAGGGGATTTATATGTCCTATGTGCTTTGCTTAAACACATCTCTTTCTCCACCTACTTAGAGAGAATTATGGAGGAAAATCTGGTAGAAAGATAAACCAGAGTTACAGAAATCAATGAGCTGTGAGATAATTGCCTGCATTTTACAATCGGTGACTTAGACCAGTCAATAAATATTTAATTATATTTTTTAGGTTAAATTTACAGGAGCAGGAGAAGGAAGGAAAAATTATGTTTTTATTATTTGTTTTGTTTTGTATTGTATGATTATACCTTTGCATCAAATGGAAAGAAATTTCTCTCCAAAATGAGATTTCTTTATAATTTCTCAGTAATAACACTTGGAAATATTGTACAAAGTTATGAGAAGAATTATAGGACTGGATGCACTCATTGGTCTTGAGGTGTGGGACAGAGTTCTTCCTTTTTCTCAAGAAAGAAAATAATAATTACTTGTGTAAAATGTGAGTGAAAATAGCCATCCTGATTCTCTAATGTAAGTTTGCATTGAAAGATAAAGAGATTTACTATAGAAGGAAACATTGAAGGTACTCCACCTGTGACAATCTGCTTCTGTATTTACATCCTGTTCACTGGTCTCATGCACTGGTTTTGCTGGGGTAGAGTTCATTTTGTTCACAGTACTGGTACGGGGCTGTGTTTTGGATCTGAGTTGAACACAGTGCAGGCAACACAGGGATGTTTTTATTACTGCTGGGCAGAGTTAAGGCTTTTTCTGGTTCTCACACTGCCCCTACAGCAAGGAGACTGGGGATGCACAAGTATTTGAGAGGGGACACAACTGGGACAGCTGATCCCAGCTGACCAAAGGGACACTTCATCCCACATGGTGTCATGTTGAGCATATAAAGATAGGGGAAGAAGGAGAAAAGGGTGGGGGGAAGTTCTGAATGATGGCATGAGTCTTCCCAAGTCACCGCTATGCAAGAAGGATCCCTGCTTTCCTGGAGACAAACACCTGTCTGCCCACAGACAATGATGAATGAATTCCTTGTTTTGCTTTGCTTGTGTGCATGGCCTTTGCTTTCCCTGTTAAACTGTTTTAATCTCAGCCCATGAGTTTCCTCACTTTTCAAATCCTGTCCCCCATCCCACTGCTGGGGGAGTGGCTGAGTGATGTTTAGTTGCTGGCCGGGGTTAAGCCACAGTCATCTTGCTATCCAGAATTCCATATATTACAGTTAAAGCCTATTTGTATGTCTTGGCAGAGCATGTTCTTAAGAGTTTCCTTTAGACCTTTTGCAGCAGTACAAATCAGCAAGGCTGAATCGTGAAGCACTGAAATCACTGAGCTAGAAAACCCAGCATCTTGTCTTGCATAATCTTGTGGGAAAGGGTATTTTCATTTGGTTTGATTTGTGGTTTATAGCTGTTGGGATTGTTCCACAAATTAAAAGTATTTCCATGTGAATCATTGAATCTGAAGCTCTTGCAGTTCAGTAAAATTTGAGAAGAAAAAATGTTGGTCATCTAATATACAGATACTGGAATAAATATGAATCCCAAATATGTGGCATTAAATCTATGGTACTGGGTAAATAATATTACATGAGTGATTAAGATTAAAATGTAGTTATATAAATTGTGATTTGGCAGGAACCTATCCAATCCATTAGCAGTTACACTATTGGGGTGACTCCTCTGAGATGAAAAGAAACATTTGTTTTTTTTAAGACTGCAAAATTTTGTAGTTTGGCATTAAGAAAACTAAATTGTAGCAAATACTCAATTTCAATTGCCTGTCCAAAAGGCTACCTTCTAGCCAAAGAAAAGCTAGTAAAAAAAGTATTGCAGTAGTCAGAGGAAGGAGAGGAAAAAGTGGGAAAATTACTTTTTACGCATAACTTCTCAGGAAGAATAGCCGCTGAACATGCTGTTAGACTTAGTGAGTGGCACAGGATTCAAAGCTGTGAAGAGCTTCCCATCAACTCCTTTTCCCTGTGGGCATGTTTGGGCAATGGCTCATTAAAAGTCAGCTCCTTACAATAAGGATTTGCTTTCTCCTCATTCAAAGAGCTATTACTTGCCTTTACAAAAGATGGTGTCACTTATCTTTACAAAAGATGTCACCAATGATCATACCTTGGTCAAATGCAATTGCCTAGAGCCCATATTTAATTCATGTGAAGAGAAGAATCTAACTGAAAAAGCTTACACATATATACAGTGTGGGTTGCTAGGTAAGCCCACAGATGGTCCTACAGATACTTCACATTTTGTTCTTCAGGCAGATTCCCTCCTTTCCCTTTGAAATCATATTCAGTGCCTGGCAGAACCTAGCGGAAAGGGCTCTGGAGTTTTTTGGATACTTTTAGACCACAATGGTAAATGTGCTGGTTCACGTAGTCCAGTTTAAGACAAAGAAAAACACTTCAGAAATGCACTTTTTCTGGAACTGGAAAAACAAAGCAGACACCGTATTTAATCAGCCATGTATAGAACACCAGCAGTCAGCACAGAAAGAGTAAAAAAAGCCATTATTAAATCTGAAATATTAATTGAAAAAACCACATTAAAAAATCCCACCCACATCCCTCACACAAGGAACAACCCAAAACCCCCAAAAAACCAAACACCAACCCTCCAACATTATGCAGGATCTACAAATCTAAAGAAGTCTGAACAAAAAATAAGGAGAGGAGCAACAGATCCTGGTCTATGATGGAAGCCAGGATGCTTCCCATACTCCAACAAACTGCCTACAGACCAATAGAGAAATCCACAGATCAACAAGATCCTTCTTCTCAACTCACCAAAGTCCTCCTAATCTAGTGACTAAAAATTTTTCAGGAGCTGTAGCTGTGGGCTGGGCCACTGGGTCTTCTTCCCCAGCTGAGCACAATTTCTGACGTGGCAAAATCCCCTATGCCAGAACCACATGTCTCTAGTCAATACTGCGTTCTCCAGAGCTGGAACACTGTTTCATGCCTGAGTTCAAGATAAAACAGTTTATGAGCTCTAGTTAAGGATAGAAAAAAAATAAAAGAAATTTTTATTTACATTAAATCAGACTTTAAAATAAAGATTTTGTTCAGTTGTTATGAGTTCAGCATGAATACTTATTTTCCCTCATGATATTACTGCAGGCTACCATGTAAAGGATGCCTCTTCAGTGGAAAATTATGTTAGTGGTGTGATGTGCTTCTGATTAGCTACTGTATTTAGCAGAATGAATGCAAGAGCATTACCTGAGTCTTCAGTAAACCAGCTAAGTGCAATCTAGCTCTATCAAGAGTAATAAAACCAGTAGCTATTTCTTGTTTTCCTACCCCCACCTTCACTTTCTACTTTATAATTAATCAATTTATTGCTTGCATTTGTAAATTAGAAGCAGTGCATCAAACAGCAGAGGTAAAGAATAATCATTCTTAATCTAGTCACAGCTGCACTCAAATTAAAGAACAATCATGCAGATTAGGTCCTTGAGAGACTGACAGATTGATGGCTAGGTTTGTAACAGTACAAAGCCAGATATTTACAATGAAACCTCAGCAGCAGCTTGAAACAGGTGTAAGTTTCAGTTCACATAATTGAATTTTTTTAAATACTATGCTTTTTCTGGCATTGTTGCATATTCTCTTGTACTTTTCTTAACTCGAACATAAAAAGACATTATCATGTTTTGAAGCTGTTTCTTAAAAACTCACTGCATCTATTTTTACCAGAGACAGGAAGCACAGAATCAATGACTTGAGTCTCCTAGTGTTGGAGGTTGAGGGGTGTGGAATTTTTCCCCATTCTTGGCACTAGGTTACTTTAGGAACTATTACCTCTTTTTGTAAGAGACAAAGAGCTAGCTGGGCATGGAGAGGTGAGAGCAGATGTGGTCATCAGATACGGCACTCGACCACTGGCAATGGGAGAGGCAGCAGGGGGAACTGCGCGGGCTCCTCAGCTACAGCGGCAGAAAGGATTTTTGGATCTGCGCTGTTTTCTTCTCATTGGTGAGTGAGCTTTCGTCTGGGAAGGGGACGTTCCTGGAGGGCACATCCTCCTGGCTGTGCCAGCAGTTTTCTGCGCAAGGAGGCCGGCAGCCGCCGCCACACGCTCTCCCTGTTGGAGCACTGCCATGGCTGGGGAGTCTCTGCCACCTTCTGCCAGCAAGCCTGGGTGGGCTCGTCTCTGCCACCCCTGCTCCCTGCTCTGAGCTCCTGCAGCATGTTTACTGCACGCCCACCTGCCCTGCCCTGCCCGTCCCGCTGCAGCGCCCGCCTGCCGGCCGGTCCCTCGCCATAACCCGCACCCACAGAGCTGACCGCGCCACAGCGCCCCCTGCAGCTGCGCGGGAGTCATCGCACCCGCCCTGCCCGGCCGGGAGCCCGACAGCGCCCCTGCCGGCTGTGACCGGAACTGCACCGAACGGGAAAAGTGCTTGGCAGCCCAGAGACTTCTGTCACCGCATCTTCTGGTTTTTGTTTGTTTGTTTGTTATTGCCACTGTTGTTATTGATTGTTTGCCTTGCTACAGATATTAGTAAAAAACTGTTATTCCTTTTCCCTGTATCTTTGCCTGAAAGCCCTTGATTCCAAAGTTATAATAATTCGGAGGGAAGGGGGTTCACATTTGTGGGTTCTAAGGGAGGTTCCCATCTTCCTTAGCAGACACCTGTCTTCAAACCAAGACACCTAGGTAGTCCAGGTAATATTAAGGAGCACAATTGATTTTTCTGCATCTGCTTTTTAAGTGTATAGATGCCTAACAATGCCAAAGAATTGTCTCTTTTCATTCCAAACAGAAACGAAAAGCTTCTGTGGGCAATTTTAAGGGAAAAAGGTAACCGTGTCCCCGGTTATCATTAAGATAAGCATTAAGATTCCTCTACAAACTTCTTCCACTACACATTTTCTGTACCACCCTCTGTTAGTGTTTTTGTAGCAGTGCACACAAGAATCAGTTCTCAAGTGAATTAGGCCTATCCCTTATTCACACCTTTATTACTTCTAATCCTAAGTGCTATTGTTAAATCCCTTCTTACTACCTTGCAAAAAGTCTCCCTTTTGAATTTCAGTGATAGTGGAATGCTCTAACCTAGCTGTTCTCTCACTCCACATAAATTGTCTGCACCAAGCCTCAATAACTTCCATCTTTTTCTTTCATTCTTAGTATTTCCTTTGTATTTGTGAAATTGCTATGAGAACTTTTCTTGTCCTCATTTTGCTTCTGAAATGTCATCCCACTAAACCCCCATAGCACTCCACAGCAGAGGTAAAAGTGTTAAGAGCTAGGAAGAGGGATATTGACTTAGGATGTCAGCAAGGATTCTCTTCAAAGCTCTCATTTAATTTGGAATGGAATGGCAGGGCAGATGTGTATGAGTGGCTTAATGGATGAGGGAAAGGAAGTTGTCTCCCTGGACTTTAGTAAAGCCCTGAAAAATTTTAGGGCCTATGGATTCATTGTAAATATTGTACTAAGTTTGATTGTGCTCTAATTGTTCTTAAGGCATTCACGGGGTGCCTATTTTGGCCTTGGGTTTTCTTTCTTGCTTTCTTGGCATGAATTTCTATTTGGATTGCTGTACATCACACCCGGTTGGGGATTTTGTATGTAGTCAAGAGGCAAATTATTATTGTTTACAAATAGTATCATAAATCCTCAGATCTCTGAGTCAGTTTTGCTTGGACATTTGTTTACCATGTGTGAGGACTTCAAAACAGAGTTATACCCATGACCTATTAGCATCCAACAATTTCCTTGGCTAACTCTCAAGGGTGTTGAGCGCAGCATGCCTCAAGGCAAGACATCTGTATGCTTACCTTCCCTCATATCTGCTGTGCAAGCTATCCCCAAGAGGAAGATGTGTCAGCCTTTGTTCTTATGGGCAAGCTGATCCTTGATCTTCCTGAGTTGACATCCTCTGACCTCTCCCGTTCTTGTTAGTTTTTTGTATCTTTCCATGTGAGTGTTTCACTTCTGAATTCTGGAGTTAGCAGCTTGTTATTGATTCAGCACACTCACTCCTGTGCTCTGTGTTCTTTTCTTCTTTCTCTCCTTGCCTGATGTAACATCGTCTGGGCTCCCTACTTATAAACCAGTAGGGACAGACATAACTCAACAACAATTTTTTTCAGTAAGGCAGGATCAAAGCCATAAGATTTGGTAACACACAATGTATGCTTGGAGAAAGGCTACAACGTGAGACGACAAATAATAGCATAACCATTTCCAGTGGAGGATGTAGAAAATATTTAAAAGGGGTGGAAATGAGGGTCAGTAGCTACTTCAACTTGATTGCACAGACATTTGTCAGATCATAGTATACTTGTGGAAATTCATACCTATTTCTGAAATTATAAATTCATTTCTTTGAATTTTATAGAAAGATATCTTTCGAAGGAAGAGTTAATTTCTTTTTCACTGTGGTAGTCTATGACTATGAAGGGTTTTGTTTACTGGGCACTGCTGCAGTATCATATGCTTTATGAGCTTAGTAGAAGAGCTAAAAACTGAAAGTGTCAAGATCATTGAAAACCTTAAACACTCCAAAATTTTTATTTAAAAACTGTACTTTATTGAGGGCCTGTTGGAAAACTACTGTTATTCTTACTGTATTGTTTCTGATGTGTGTTGATAATGTATAATCAGTGTAAAATGGTTTCTCATATGAATTTAATGCAAATTTGCTTGTGTTAGGTGAATCTTCTTCAATGCACTGGAAGAGGTGAAAAACTAGAATTAACAATGCAATAAACATATGCATTAATTTACAAGGCACTTATTAATAAAGCAACTTTTAAAAGCACAGTGTTTAAGAAATTGAAGTTAACACTGAAGGATTTTTCTATCAATACAATAAACACAACACATTCTGCCAAACAGCACACAATTTTCACAAATTCAGATGTCTGTTATCCTTTCAAGTGTGGTCAAAAAAGTGATAATTAAAGTGAACAGAAAACTGAGGAAATAGAGAGTTTGTAAGCTTTTAAACAAATCAAATTGAAAGAAAAAAAAAGCCAATGTAATAGCATAAAAGGAAATAAGTAATATTTTTTCTAGCACTGCTGCAGAATACTGAATAATACACAACAGAAAATAGATTTATGCAGAAATGCATAATGGTGTTCCATAAAACGTATGAGTAAGCAAGCATATTATGTTCTACTCTGGCCAAGCTGATGCACCTTGAACAGAGTTCAGAGATACTGTTTTGGTATAAATACTGCAACATATATACAACCAGCTGAAAGTGATGAACATGCCAAAAGCTACACTTTGATTTATGTTAAGTTGCATAAATAGACAATGTGGGTTTGTTTTCACTTGTACAGTGGTAGATGGCAAAGCTACCAATAAATACAAGGATAACTATCACCTTTTAGTAGATGAGGGCAGTGTTCAATTGCACAGAATTTAGTAGGGTTTTCTGAAACAAACCAGTAGAAAAATCTGCTGACTGGACTGCCAGATTTCTGAAGGCTGTCAAAAAACATTTTAGATTAGCTCTCATCTTGTTGAATACTGGGTGTTTGGAATTATAATATGTTGCCTGCACTTTGGATACATGAAGTGATTCATCTTCACAACTCTACCTGAAAGAAAGTTCCTTGAACATCCCTACAACTGCCAGAAGACAAGTTAGAAACAGGTTCTCATGCCAAACCCTTGTGGAAATGAAATTAGTTATTTAACTTCATCCTGTTTTTTCCAAGCAGCTACTGTGACTTTGTTTGGATGATAAAATAACATTTAAGTTTAGAACAAATGCTTTTCCTTTTGTTTTCCTTTTAGATCACACACATGTTCTTTTCTAGGAGACTCACCATGGTCAAAGAGATAGACAAGTACACCAAGTGTCTTCATGTAATTTCATATTTTTGAATGTCCTGTGGTGTGCTTTGGCTCTTAGAAAAGAATTTCTGTAAAAGATGCTCAACAATCTGAAGTGCTCTGATTTCACATAATTTAAAAAGAAAAGTCATTTAACTAATATGGGTGTTTGCATTTATTTATTTTCTATGCATCATTCAACTGTTTGGGGTTTTTTGGCATGTTCCATGCATTGTTCATTTATCTCACCGCAAGCACTTTAATAGAGAAGGAGATTTCTGTAAATCTTTTTCCAGGAAATAAACTCTCTCTCTTTCTGCAGCTAAAAACAAACCAGTGGTATATTTGATGCACAATTTGTTAAGGAAAAGGAATTAAGCTTATTATTCCTTGAACCTTCTTTGCAATTACAGGGGATTTTCCCATCAAAGAAGAGCTGACTTATTGATAAGAAAAAATGTAGCTTGAAAAATAATATGTTTTTGTAGTGCAAGTAAATGTCTCTTTCAGAAGTATGGTCTTCAAAGCAGAGAAAACACACACATACAAAATTACCTTTTCCAAAAAGTATTCTTTATGTCTGATGTATCCTTTCAGTGAATTTTTTACCCAATCTTATATGGAGGGAACAAGAGAGAGAGAATGGTCTTATACAAATGGAGTAATATGAAGGGTATGTTTATCAATTATTTTAGCAAAATGGAAAGAGATTCACAATTTTACAATATAAAGTTTTCTGATAAAACTAAAGAGAGTGGAAAGCTTTTTTCATTTCTTGTAGTTGGCTTCTCTCTTCTACATGAAATCAACACTATATTTCTCTGTTACTGGAAGTCATCCAATCAAGCTTTTTCCTCTTTATTTTAAATAGTTCTTACTGCAGGGTATTGCAAGAGGCTTTCAAAAGCAGACTAACAGTCATGCCTATGGGATTCCTCTGTCTTGTAACTTGGCCTTTTGGAGCTCTGACAAGAAATCATATTTATTTTGTTTTTAATGCAAACCCTTGACATTTATGAAAGGTTTTAGAATTTCATCTTCAGAAGCAAAAGAATAACTAATTGTTTTTAAAAAAGAAACTGTTTGGTGCTAACATATAAAGACTTGATTTTTATAGCTTTGGGACTAAGAGTTTTAGCAAAAAGAGGAACTAAGAAGGATATTATACAACTGTGAAGAGATGAAATACACAGACTGCACCAACACATTTTAGGGGTGGCCAAACAAGGGACCCTATTATCATGTTTACAGATTTACAAGAGATTTAAATTGTGCTTGAGTAAGTTGCTATTAGTCTTCATGAAAGTAGGTGGCAATTCTTTTTTGTTAAGAGTTAAAGTTAAAAAGTTAATATTTTATTTTCATATGCAGTAAAATATTTGACTATCTGACACTCAGTAAACCATCATGGCTGAATTGTTCTGTCAGTCTAGACAAAAGCTTTTTATTTAACTAAAACTGCTTAAATTCTCAAATTCAACTTTAATTTTGTCGAATTTCTCAAAGGCCTCTGGCTTTAGACTGTGGTTTCGGTGGCATTTTCTTAAAATCCTCTGTGTTGCTCTGAGTCAGGCAATGGCGCTGGTCCCAGAGATACAATGAAAAACGGAGAGGTTTGCTTCTGTTGTTGAGGAAAAAGCTCCCAGTATGGTAAGCAACTAGTCTGAATTTACACTGTTGCATTTTTTAAAACCTGAGTCCAAATCTGGTCTGAAAGCTCATGAAATAGGAAATCTGGAAAATTGTAGTATAACTATTGTTTCAACAAACAAAATTCACTTCGGTGTAAAGCTTTGACTCTGCAATGCAGCTCTGTGCATCTTTATGTAATCCTTTCAAAATCCAAAAGTTAATTTTGAGGCTTGTCCAATGCTCATTTCATGTTAATCCATCCTTCACAGGACACAGCCTTGTAAGTCTGCGAAGAGAACACAGTTTAAATGTGGCTATGGGGTCAAATATTGATTTCTGATAAAACAGACTTTGAAAGAGTGAAGAATAAATTAAAAACAACTTGGGTTCAATAATGCTTGAAGGATTCACAATGAGAAAAAAAATGTGAGGTAATTAAAATGTCTCTTTCATGAGACTTCAGTCCAAGATGCCTTCTAGCAAAATAAAAGAGGAAAAAAAGTCAATATGGTTAAGATGGGAGATAATGAGTAAACTGAAAAAAACCACCACCACACAATCCCCCATGGATTTCAATAATATATAGAAATATGTCGAGTGCCCAAAGGGAAACACTACTTCAATTTCCACAAAAAAACATGAGGCATTGTGCCTACTCATCTCAGTGATATAAACAGCAACATATGAGACTTCTGAGACATGAGCTTTGCAGGTCAACAGATATTTGGAAAGAAAGTAACTTGACTTTACAAGAGACACTTGTAAAGAGATTCTTCAGCTTTGCCAAAAACACCCACCTCATAAACACCCTGAACAATGGTCTGGATCCTCCATCTCTCCCTCTCCATTAACAAACCCTAAAAGGGGAACTCACCATGTACTTCCAAGAAGAGAGCTATTTCTGCACAGACAGGGCTAATCACACTTGACTTTCTCTGCCTATGCTACAAAGCGGTCCGATATAAGATGGAAATTACAAAACTCTATTGATACATTTCTCAGCTTTGAAGCTGAGAGTTTTAGCTTGAGCACAGCATGATGCTGATATGGCTGTTCATAGAGTTTCCAGCACAGAAGTAGCTCTCACTGTTGGGAACATGAATGCAGTGAGGTGTGGGCATGTGATGTGTCTTATTTCAGCCATGGTCACCTAGAAGTAACATACTAGGGTAGATTACTGAGATAAATTAATGAGTTAAGAACCTGTATCCTCAGAAGAATATCCCTACAAAAGTTTTCTTCTTAGGAGGTTTTAAATGTACTTTTTTATTCAGAAATACTTGACTACAGTGTTGTTGTGAGGTAGGCACTTTGTGAATGTATTTTGCAGCCCAGCATTTGAAGTTCTTCTATGACTGCACATCATATGTTTCTCTTCCCCTTTGGATCACTTTTTCATGAGTTTTCATGGAAAGCCATGAGAAGCCCATTTAAAACTTGTCCTCTATGAGAGAAGCAATGTGTTTCTGTAACGTTAGCTCAGGTAAAAAAAGTGGACAAGTGAGAAGCAGAACTGAAGCTAACCAGTTAAAACAAATGCAACAAATGTTTCACCAGTAGTGCCATTTGGGGGATATAGGAGGAAGTACATTTGAGAATGGCTCACTTCCATTTCTTTTCTAAAGAAAAATAAAAATAGGGACTCATCTTTACAAACTGATGAAGAGTTTGCCAGTAGCACTCCTGACTGAAAAAACGAGCAGACAATGTGTCTAGCGCTTCCAGCAGTCTCATAAAAATGTGATAAGCCAGGCCACTGAATTTAACAGGGTCTGTGCTGAGTTCAGAAGTCTGGCTGCAAAGCTCTAAGACTGATTCAGGCTTAGAGGGGTTACAGCTTCTGTATCTGTTACAGACACTGAACTTGATGGAAAGTCTTCTGGCTCCAGTCCTGAACTTGAAAGTTCATGTCATCAAGGATTCAAAGGAGTTATTTGTGCCATGTAGATTCACATTCTCAGCTTGTTAAATGGCACTATTTGCTTGTGTAATTAATTATGGCAGATGTAATCAAATATGTAGAGTACATAAAAGAGATTCCAAAGGGTGTATTCCAAATCCGTGTTCAGCAAAAATGATTAGTTTCATTCTGTGGAACACACTAGCAACTTCTATCCTGTATCTGATTGCTGAAAAAGTTGAATTTATTACTTCAATTTTTATACAGTACTGTTCAAAGTAATATTTAATTCACTGATAAATGCATACAATAAAGTTTTCAAAAATTTTTGCCAAATTAAATGTGATTCAGAGAACAATAGCTATAATTTGTTCTGAAAGATAGAGAGCTTTATGATGTTAAAGAGCAAAATGGTGCTTCAGAGCATTTTATAATCACAACTTCTTTCAGTATTTGTAGCTAGTTACTTACAGATGATCTTGGAGGTCTCTTCCAACCTTATTGAATCCATGATTTTGTGATTTTTTTTTTAAAGAGGGACTACTTGGAGCAATTGCAACATCTTTGTAGAACAGAAACCATGGAATTTTTTCCTTGATTGACTTGGGCTACTCCAATTTTGGCTTTGAAGTTTTAGAGCTTATCTGCATAGAAAAAGCAGTTTGCATGTTCCTCACATATAAAATGACATTTAACACTGACATAGGAAGGTCACATTTTAAATCCCTGTTATTTTGTGTTTTACTTCTACATTAATTGTGAGAGCAGTTGTGACACACTGCAGCTGTCTATGGTATGTTAAATCTGATGTAAGCTTGTGCTGGTGAAAACATAGCAACATTCGAGTTCATGGGTTTCTGTCTTACCTAAGGATATCTAATAATGACAATAGGCAGTTCTGTCTACAAATATCTATTAATCTCTTCTATGAAATGCTAGGTCTGCACCTATTATCAAATCTACTTTCCTAGACCCCTTGCTGCTCTGCATGACTATTTGACTATTCTATAGGGCAAAATTACATTAATTTATTTCTGGAATGCATCTACTAAAAAAATGTTTTAGAAGATCATTGAAATGGGATGACATTTAAAATTTTGTCTGGAAGCACTTTCCCTCATTTCAAGAAGACTTATGAAGAGAAAAGCCCTGCTGGGTGAGAGTAGCAGTCCAGACCAGTCCAGACCAGTAGTCAGCATAAAAAATCTTTTGTCTCCATTGCAGCCCTCAGTTGTGAATTTTTTCTTCTGAGTGTGGATGGTTTCTCCCAAGGTGCATGTCCTGACATTTATCTACACTGGCATTATTGTTGTGAGGTTTCTCTTCACTGCTGAACTCAGCAGGTAAAAAGTCAGATGTCTCAATAGAGTAACAGTTCCATTTTTTAAATTTAGCATGCCTGTGAGCATGTTTAGCTGAGGAAAATGTTAGAAACAGTTTCTCACCAATGCACTCAGTTCAGAAAAAAAATGTTTTCCCTGGCCATATAAGAAAAAGCCTTTGAGAAACCTTGGTTTGGTTTGAAATGGAGACAAAATTGAAGAAAACACTTGTGTAACTCTGGGAAAACACCAAACCAACTTGTGGCACGTGGCTCATACAGAAAAGTAGACTACTGAACTCCACAGACTTTTTAGTGTGTTTTGAGTTTGGTATTTAGACTGCTTCAACTGGTACCCAGTTATCTGTATTTAACAAACTTTAAAGCTATAGGAATTCAGCATGTGCATCCATAATACATGTAGAAGTTTACAAACAAGGAAGGGCAAGTCAGGATCTCTGGCATCACCTCAGCAGCAGGAAAGAGGAGTTGCCAAAGCCAGAACTTCATAGTCTCCACCTAGCCAGTGATGGTTCTGCCATCCCACCTAACAGGTGATGATCAGTAGCAGGCAATTGGTAGATAAGTGTGCAACTGGATGTCCAGACTGCACTTGTACTCTGCTAACTGATCTCTGTCTTAGCATGTGGGGTCTCATCTTATCCCTCTTGAAACCAAAAGAGTAAAATTTAAACTTTCATCTGGAAGGAACAGTACAACCATGTGAATACAAGACAGAAGGCTCCTAATGCCAAAACTGTGATCTGGACCACTGGAAATCACCCTCTTAAATGTTCAGTCAAGCAGCAGTAATCATCAACATTTTCACCTGAATGCATGAAGTGTCTTCCCTTGTTTTCTTGTACATATTTCTTTGAGGGTCTTAAAGGTGTAGAGCAATATATGCAGCACTTAGGCAGCACAGCATGCCACACTAATTCTGTACTGAAGTGCTTTTCCTCAGTTGTAGGTTTTTGAAACCCACAGAATGCAGTCAGAACTTTTTGTCAGCCTAAACATGTTCCAGCAGTAAACTTAATGCACACACAGAGAAAAAAAAAACCCACCAGATTTTTTTTCATGGATTAACCCACACGTTCATCAAGCAGGATAGCATCCTGCCTTACCTTTTTTGTTGTGAAAACTTCCTGGGAACAATACATTCCTATAGTGAATATGATGAAAATATACTGCTGAAAAGAAACAGAAAGACACAAAGAATTTTGCATGTGGAAGAATGCAATGTATCATTGCACACTAATAATGTATACATTTATGTATTAACATGTTCAGGGCTGCAAATTACCACAGGCTTGACTATGCTGAGAAACTGCATTGTGGAACATTGATCACAAGCCTTCTCCTACCACCAGGCAGCAGGTAAATAAATAGAATCTAAAAGACTACAATCAAATCAATTACAGCAATCTACTGTGAATTTTAATTTGGCTGTACATGTTTAAAATATTTATTTGTGTACAAGTGAGTGTATGTGTATAAATAAGCTTTAAGCAAGTGTGATTGCATTTTCATTAGCTGTGATATGCAAAGTGTTTTCACCATGGGAAACAGCATATTCTGGCACTTCGATTTTCAGCAGGATGACTTCTTCCTGTTTCAGACTTGTTATCTGTCATCAGACAGCCTAGCACATCTCATCCCATGTTTCAAAGTCCCTGTCACCTGAAATACCCAGGAAACACACAGCAAGAATTAAGGTGGTAAATGTTTCTAAGTAAGAAAGAGCTAAATAAATGATCAAGACTTTAGTTAGTCTTTACTTGGAACAGAATACTCACAACTGGCTCTTTTGACAAGTGATGTTATATTATTTCATTGATAATTTTACCCTCAAGGATAAAGAGGATAACTGAGACCACAGGATATACTTGCTCAAGGACATGGAGGGAATCAAATTATTCACTCTATCCTGTATTTAACACATGGGTGAAATATAAAGTAGAAGATATTCAACGAACAATAGCTATTAAGTTATACTAAATCTGACATGATGCATATTTCATCAAGTTTTACATCAACTAGAATTTCTAGAACACAGGTATGTATCATAGGTACTGATCCATTCTCCCTCTTGTCTTTTTTGTCTTAGCTGAAAATGTATCTGAATTACGTAGCCAGATCCAGAAATTTTTTTGCAAGTAAAAAAATGGGAAAGGAACAAAAACAGCATGAACAAAGCAGTTTACCACAGAGAAATAGGAAAACTTTCTCATATTTCTGTGTAATTCCTGACTGAGCCTTGTTGGCTACACTTTTGTTTCTGTTTTCTGTGCAGTTTCTTATGGTTTAAGAAATCATTTTAATGTGATTCAAAACCAATTGCCTTCATTATATCTTTTTCCTTTCTTCCCATTCTGTATCAATTAATTTTCTAAGTTAGAGTAATTATGCATCTGGTTCATAAGATTAATTATGTAATATACAATACAGTTACATTATTCTGTGACTTTTTTATATTCTGTTTTGTGAATATCTGGTATGAAGAAAATGGACAATGGTATTTTGCTACAACATTTTTCATGAAGATTATCACTTCCTTTAATTCAATAGATTAATTCTGTTCATTGGTCTCTAACACCTGTGCCCAATGTTTTGCCTCAAGAGGGGTGCTCAGGAAAGAGCTCAAGGAGCTGAGCCATTTCTTTTACATCCCCACAGCAGGAAATTAGAAACAGTCAAGGCCTTCCAGCATGATGGACTGAATGTTGCAGTGTTTGGCCACAGAGGTGTCCTCTCTTTGTGCCATGGGCCGCCTCCTCACAGTTAGACCATAGACACCCAAAGCCATAGGAAAGAAAGGATTCTGGAGAGTCAGGCACGAGGTTTAAACTGGCTGTTTGGGGGCCAGTGGAAATCTCTGTTCAGTCCCCTCACTCAGCTTCGTAGAGGAGGATGGGAAGGAAAGGTGAATTTAGTTGCTGGTACCACAGCAAGATCTGCTAGTCCTGAACGAGCATTGTGAGTGCAAGAGCCTTCGAGTCAAGTGCATGGGCCTGCTGCATCTCTCATAAACACTTACCCTTGTTTGAAAGCAGTAAGCAAACCACTTCAAATGATGGTTCTGTGTTGGTTGTCAGAGTTATGTGATGCCTCTGTGTTGACGAATTCAGTCCTTTTCTGTAGTGTCTACTCTGCAGCTCAGAACTCATATTTAAAAACATACCCTAGCTCCCTTTGGCAAAAGTGATGCTATAAATGGCTTTGAACATCTTGTCCATGGTCTAAGGAGGTTTTGTGAACTAACAGCTTTTCTCAGCAGTGACATCCTGAATTTCTGTTAGGCCTCAGTGTTACAGCATGCTATGAAGCTATCCCAAGAGGGCAATGTTAACATTGGCAATATTTACTTTTCATTTTTGTGTAGAGGGTTTGTTTGTTTTTTTATTTTAATGCAGGAACAAAATGTCATCTTGCTTCCTTTCAAGTGCTTGTTTGCAATTATTGTCTTGCCTTTTATAAAAGAGAAAAAAAGACAAGTTATGAGCCACTTAGCAGTTGATCTCCTGGTCTGTTTTGAAAATGAAGGCAGAAGAATGTACAAAGCCAAACCAGCTAGTTATGTGTTGTTTGCACTTTGTGTGAATGCCCACTCCTTGTGCTGCTGTTAGTGGTGGAGTAGGAGCAGGCAGGGCCCTTTTTTAAATTGCTATTGACAGTATGATCCAGGCGTGATCCTGTTGAGACCATGACTCAGAAAGCATCATCCTCATTTCCTGATGCTGAAACCCCCACAAAGTAGTTATTATATAAGGTTCAGCCTTTAGGTAGAAGAGATTAGTTCAAGGAGGCAAGTTGAAACTGTTACCTTTGTCTGTGAGAGAAGGGATTCCAGACCCCATATTTACCTCAATGATGCCTATATAGAAACAAACCTGTCCCTTTTTTCAATGGATAGTACTGGAAGCTGTTGCTATTTTTTCAAGAACTACCACATCCTCTGTCTCCTACACAATATTTTATGGGTCTAGAACTTATGGCTTTTTTGAATATGGTGATCCCATGCACAAGCAGTAGTATATTTTCTGTTTTATAAGATAACGGTGTTCGAACATCCTACAAAAATTGAAAATATTTTTGATTTTTTCTTATGACCCCAAACTGGATACTATGGCAGAGACTTCAGTTTAAACAAGCTACATTCAATAAACTGTCAATAAAACTTATAATAAAACTGTTACAATTAATAAAACTGTAGTTCTGTTGTGTTCAGAGAGGGTGGCAGACTGCAAAATCACACTCTTATTTATGTAGTAGGCACACAGAAATGTTACAGGCAAAGCCTTTATTCAACTTACCATTCTGTGCCCCTGATTTTACCAGTCCAAACACAGAAGTGCATGTGGTAGAGAGGTGAAGAGACAGAAGCATGACAGCTTTGCTATTTCAGTGCACAGAATAAAAAAATCCTATCCTGTATTATTTAAAGTACTTTGCTCACTCAGGAAGCAATCGTTCCACATCCCACCAAAAAATTAAATAAATTATGGTATTTACTTCATACAGCCCATATAATCAAAATAGGTAGGACTACCAAAACAGCAGAAGGAACTGAAAATTGAATAATTTGCTCAAGAAATTTGTCTAGGCTGGAGCTTTAAGTAGAGTTTGAGTCTCAAAAGTCCTAGTCCCACTCTTGTAGTATAAGAAAATTGAAGTTCTGATCTTGCTGTTTAATGTAGTATGTGGCCCTGGACTCAATTTGTATGTGAACCATAGGCAAATCCAGCAGTCACTTAAAATTAAGATTTAGATTTTAATTTTGTAAAGATTTGCTACTTTATGCATGTATTTATTTATTCTGAAACTTGTGACTTGCATTAGATTATTCCATGTTGTGTATCCTCAAGATCAATGAGAGCATATATTAGTTATAATTTTAAATAACTAGAAAGCAGTAATCTACAGGGTAAGAAATGAGCCTTTTTGCACTTCAAGAGGAAAAAGAATGAAGCAAAACCATACAGAATTCTTTTGATATTGCTTTTTATGTCATCCTCAATTAAAACAGAATACTGAGGCATATCAGGAAATGCTTCATTCCTATATCATCTAATTATTTTTCTTTTTTTTCATCTGTAACAATGTGAACTTTTTTTAAAAAACAAACAAATCAGGCAGCCTTTAAAATTCATATTTATTTAAAATTAATTAATTTGTGATATTTAGGCACAGGGAAGCTAATTTATTTTGTTACCCTTTGCTAACATTTGATTCAGTCTGATACTCAGATGAAAACTAAATTTAATGCAGAGTCATGCAGAAAATAAATAATAGAGCAGTGGGAACGTTCAAAAAGTGAACAGTTTTCTTTGTAATACTGTTACTTGCAATGTTTCAGCTGCCTTTTGATGTGAACTAGAAATACCACAGCCTTCGTTACTTTTATGTTTTGTAGGGAAGATAAATAAAACTAGAAACAATGTTAGAAACTATATGTTTCATAGTCTCATAGAATTGGATAACTTTTTATATTTCTCTAGAGTAATTGGTTATGAAACACCATCACCTTTTCCTTGCATGTCTTGGGAATGCTTGGTATTAAGCATAATAAATTAGTCTTCATACAATAAGAGGGGAACAAAGAGAAGGGGCAAAAGAGAAAGATAGAAAAGAGACTTGTAATATATCACCCTTTGAAAAAGGGATCTATATTTTCTAGACCATTCCCTTATTCTTTGCATTTTTTGTTGATTTTGTTGATTTTTGTCTTGGACATAGATCTCCTTCTCTCCAATGATTTGGCAGCCCTAACAGCATGGGCTATACTTCTTTCTCTCTGGACCCTTCCACAATGGCTATCCTGCAAATAAATAAGTTATTACATTCTTCCTATGGAACCTCCATAAGTAAGCTAAAGCACTTTGTGTCATGAAATTTCATTCCTTTTTTTTTTAACAGAATAATTTGAGTTCATGAGGTTTTCTTTTCTTTTCTTTTTTTTTTTTTTTGGGTCACCTTGTAACCTTCACTGCTATAAGCAGAATTTTATTAAAAATGCCAATCTGTGCCTTTTTAACCAGCTATTTAAAGCCATAATGAGAACTGGAAATGAGCAAGACTCAAAGGAATTATGGCTCAGAATCCTACATTAAGTGTTTTTTCTTATGATTTCCCTAGAAACTTCACCATATTCCAATCAATTCAGGTGCAAGAAAACTACACTGCACTTCTTTTTCATGAAAGTAGTGAGTGGAGTGCCTGTGAAATGGCTTAATAAACATGGAAAAGTTACCTTGTGCCTGACATGAGTGTTCTTAAAGCAAATTCCTATTGTGTGGTTTTGGTTTACTTTGGCTGTTAAAGAGTTTCAAGGCTCCATTACAGGGCATGCTGAGTTCCTAAATGTTCTCTAGCCAATCTCATTGACCTGCACCAAAAGAAAGGTTGGTTTTCATTATAAAACTGCAAGTTTCTTTGTTGCCAAAATAAAGAGTGAAGCTGCTTAATTTTAACCGGTACATATCTTCCTACCTGAAATAAAGTGAGCTTAGAAGGTTCTGAGAAAGGATGAGGATTTTTCAAATGATTAGTTTGTAAATGGCAAAAGTTAGAAGATTTGTGCAAAAAGACCAAATCAGGGATATGGGTGAGGATGAACTGTATTACTTGAAGGAAAAAATAAATACTCTGACAATTTCATGAAAAGTAGAACTTTTCATGGTATCTTCTACTGACCAATATTCATTCTCTCTTTCAGATTATGTAATGACTGCATTAAGTTACCACATAGATTCAAAAATTATGTTCAAAAATAGTTTTAGGCAAGACAGTGATGACCGTCTTGTTTAATGCATGGAAAAATTGTGAATTATTACCACTTTCGTCTTGTTGAAAGTCTGGTTACTGTTGCAGTTGAGAGCTTAATACTATTTACTTTGCTTACATCATCTAACCTGTTTATAAACACAAACTCCATGAAAGGCAGACACACAGTGGACTACCTGGGTCAATTGAGTCAGAGAGAGAACAATAAACAGCTCTATCCTTAATTAGGGAACAGAAAGCTAAACATTTTTCACACACACCTCATTTGGCTAATTTCTAATGCAGTAATGACTGAACTCATCCGAGATGGCTCAGAAGTAAAAACCAGGACAAAACCCATTGCCTTTGAAATGGTCATAAACATCTCTAAACAACACCAGCAGCATGAGGAAAGGCCAGGTGAAAATACACTGCCATAAGTGGCATGGTATTCTTGTGACATGGATTGGTTTTATCAATTACTTTTATGAAGCCATGCTTTTTCGTTTGGGTTTGTTTTTTTTTTTTTTTTTTAATGCTGGAGTGTGTGCTATATTTTGTTCAAAAACATCTAGTCTGTTTTGAGCTTTGAAAGAGGAATAAAAAATGGAGACAAGAAGCAAAAATATTTGTGACTGATGACGGAGAGTAAATAAGCCTACTTTCAAAACACACAGTAGTAATGAAGGAAACATTGTAAGCTTAATGTTTAGTAAAAACATATGGAGTCCTATGCAAAAGAGTACTAGAATTATTTTAGGAGAAACAGAGTGTCTCAGTTCACTGGCTATTTTGGGAAGGGATATTTATAATATTATTCTAAAACTAAGCACTCTTGGAACATCTATTTGATAGGAATCAAGAGCTATCTCTGCAAAAGAAATATTAAATCAAATGGGTGCTCATTCTATTGCTCTTTTATTTTAGAAATCCCTAGGAAATAAAATGAGAAACAATCCACATCTCACTTGAATTTTAAATGTGATTTTAGTAGAGACTCTTCCACTAATGTGTAAGATACCCAATATTTTACTAACCCAGAAAATTACTGTCTGAGATGGTGCTTGTTGAACAGAAAACAAAGGCTGTAGATATTGAAACAAATTGAAAAACTTCATTTCCAACAGGATGCTCTCAACATGTTATGTTTCCTATTTGGATTAATTTTCTCCTTGAACAGTGAAATCTGTACTATGGCCATGATAACTTGACACAAACCCCATACATTTAGAAAGCCTAAATTAAGAAATAGCAAATAACCAGTGAAGCATTCTCTGATAAAACATTTGTGAATTTATAGCCTTTCATGAGATATGACTGCATAAGAAAGAATATTTCAACTTCAAGCTGCTAACCTATGCCCTTTTATGCTTAGGCAGAGCAAGGTATTTTTCATGAGTGATAAACTGAAAGCTTGTCCTTCTAGTTAACATCTAAAGATAAACCGTAGTGAAGATAAATTGCCTACTCTGTTTCCAGTTTAATAGTTATACTTTGTATATATAACATGCTGCATTATTCAGGAAAATAACACAAAATCAAGTAGTATGCTATTTGTTTGATTAATTCCAAGCAATGCTCCTGCATAATATTTTTACTTTAAGTCTGATTTGTGTGTTTTGTGTTTAGCATGTCAAAGTCATTAACATATGCTGATTTGAATTTTAGATATCTGAAATATGGTGGCTTTGCTTATAGTATTTTTACCTTATAATTTAAATTCAATGTATTTGAAGCCATGGTGAGCCACTGAGATAATTTAGGGGATGTTGTTCCACAATATCTTTGTAGTTTAAAAAATATTTATGAGCTGAAATTTCTGTGAAAAAAAGTATCCTGAACAGGATTCTGTAAATATGATAAAACATGAAGAAGGGAAATTACAAAATTTTTGTATTTGTTAAAGTTACTAAAATGCATCAGGATGAGTAAGTTAGCTCACTTCTGCAAAACAGGTAGAGTTTGCTTTATTTGTTAGCTGAAGTGAAGTGTTCATAATGACCGGACTCATGACAGAATCCACGTGTCAGTGCCTGAAGATACCAAAGATGCTGGAATATCTCATAAGTTAGATGAGTCTTTCCAATTCAAAGCTTCAGTTATTTCAAAAGTGTTTATATATCTTAGTGGATTCTTCTGTTAATAACTATGGATAATATGGTGCTCTGTTATTGTGCTGTACATGAGCACTCTTATAGAGAAAGGCACAGTTTTAAGAGAAAAAAAAGAAGAAAATTTCTTTAGTTGATTCAGATGTTATGTTGACATGTATTATTATTCACTGTCTTTCTGAGTTGGTGAATATTGTTATCTGCAGTAGGAGCTCCAATATACTGTCCAAAATTTGCATGTATGAACAGATCAGTGTTTTCAGAGTTTATGTTGCTGACAATTCTCCACAAAATTTAACATTATGGGTTCCCCAAAGTTAATTATTAAATTCTCAGTTACTACTCTTGAGACTGGAAAAACCTTGATTTTGATGTACTAATCTACTTCTTTGATGTATTTGTGACAGATAGACCACCCAAAAATTCCTTTTGTGAGGCAGATATTTTAGTTCCTGCCAAAAATTATCTCTTTTCAAAAGATGCTCAGAAGTGATGCTATGACTCAGTGGTAGTTAATTTCCCATGTCAGGAAATGTAACCTTTTACAGTTAGAAGTTTGGGCTTTCTTGGACTCGGCATTTGGGTGGCAGGTCCCAGACGCTTGGCAGGCCTTGTCAGCTCACCTCCCAGACTGACTCTGTGACTGCAGTGTTATATAAATGTTCCCTTACATGACAGCAGTTATATTCTGTGATTCTGTAACCTCTTAATCTTCATTATAAACACAATGTTGTGAGCTCCTTCAGTGTCTCAGTGAAAAAAAGACTTGGGTTTGTTTTTTTTCCAGAGCAGGAGCTAATTCTTGCTTCAGTTTACTGATCTCTATTTTTCTGTGTTTTCAAAACTGGATGCAATGTGCAGGTGGCTGGCTCACTCCCATGGAGCACAGGGACAGCATCCTTGCCCAACTGGCTCAGGGGGGCCTGTGATCCCTGCTGCAGTGAGCGAGGAAGGAGAGAAGAGAACCCACAGCAATGTCAGTGAGGAAGTTTCTGGCAAGTACAGAGAAGCTTTCTAAGCCCTTTAATGAGTGTTTCTGGAAGGCTAATGTAAAGCCCCTGAAGAGCAAGCTCAAATACAGGCTGATGAAAATTATGGCATGTTAAAAACTACTGGAGATACATAGCTACAAGTTCTTCTCCCCAGAGCTGGAGTACTGGCAGATGCTATGAGGATACACATGTAGGATTTCTTCACGTTCATTTCAATTAGGCAAAGGTTAGAAAACAACAAAAAGACTTCTTAAAAGCAGCACCAAAGCTGATTAAAAAGAAACACAAAGGCATTTTATGATTAATACATCAACTTAATGCTATTAGGGAAACAGATGAGAATTAAAATCATCCCCACTCATAGGAAAGTAAAAGTGCGACCTCTAAAATTACTGTTTTCAAAATCCTGACATAGCTGTCACCCGTTCCTGGAGTCACCTCAGTTCTTACCCTAAATACAACACAAGCAGCTCAGGACTGTGAACGCCACCCCTGAGAATTACACATTTCATTATGAAGGTTTAAAAGGTTAATACTGCAAGGCTCAACACTATTTTCAATTTTATTTTTCTTTTTATTAGGACCCTAAAGCCAAGGCATTACCATGTAACATTGGTACCAGAGTAATTCCAGGAATGCCAGTGGAACTTGGCTGATTTGCAGAAGCTGAGGACCTGTCGCAGTATGTCAGAGGCAATGTTGGAGTGACTGAAACTGCAACCAGAGAGCTTCTTGGGGGAACATCGGTGGATTGTTCTACAGTGAGACTAGAAAACAGGTAAGTACAGGGCTTCAGACTGCATCATGGAAAGAAAACATCTTGCATCTAGCTAATAATCTTAATACTCAATTATGGTTCTCAGCTAAATGTTAATGAATATATTTGTTTAAGTAATCGCGCTTCATTATAATTGGGGAGGGGTTTTGGGGGGCTTGTTTGTGTGTGTGTTTGTTCTAGCAAACAAGGGAACTGAATTAATACAAAGGAACAATTTCCTTTCACACCCTGAATTTGCATCTTAACAGCTCTAACTGACAGCTGCTTCCCAAAATAAAAATAAACCTGTTTTTCAGGAGTTTTAATACCATAGGATTTTAAGATTAGGTTTTGTTTAGGTCTCTGAATTTTGAATGTCGAAGAAAGAATTGGCCCCACTGGGAGGAGATGCACACATTTCGTAGCAAATGTGCTTGTTATTGGATATGTAAGTGTTAATACCTACTTGTAGTTTTCTCTGTAAACTTTTCTGACTGCACCATGGTGATACGTAATATTAGTCTTTCCATTTACACTGAAGGAAAATCCTCCATTTGACTGTTTCCCTGTCCTTTAATTAAACGCAGAAACAGTCTAAAAGATTTGACTGTGTTAGAGAGAATGGAGAAAGTCGCAAAACTCTGTAAAAGGTACATTTCTTCAAGGCTTTTTCTGTATATTACTGCTGATTATCTGTTGCATTGCGTTACAAGCCTCAGGCTCTGAAATTAAATACACATCAACAAGATGCAACTTTCCTGTTTAAATCACTTGCATTTCCTCATCTCTTGTCTAACATATATGCCCCCTTTCATGGAACTGTGCAATTACAGCTATATTCAGGTGGCCCAAGTTCCACATGCATCCCCTGCTCTAGTATTCTCCATTGGTTTGAAGGCTTTATCTTTGTTTGTTTGTCTGGTTTGGTTTTCACCTTGCCAATGGGTAATGGCAGATGCAAGAACACAAGCAGAATTTAGGCTTTCTTGAGAGCTTCTCTGCGTCTAGAGTTTTGGAGTATGCTATTCTACAAGTTTTAACAAGTACATATTGAATTTGAATAGATCAGCAATGGATTAAGCCATTACACTAAAAAAGTGAATTCATGCTCTGTTTTACACTTGCGTCTACCCATTTCAAGTAAAGGAAAATCTCAGCAAGACCACACAATTTGTTATGGCACATAACAGAGGTTTCAAATCTGGCAACTACGCAGCGGCCAGAAACCAGCTCTTAAATCTCCATGAAAATTCTCCCTGTTGCAATTTTCTTACTTGCACAGAACAACTCTGTAACACTAAGTTAATTCCCTTGACACTTCACTCGCAAACACCCTTCTCTAGTTCTGCTCTCTTTTGTTGTGGTGATATTGTGTATTACTGAAGAAGATACTGAGAATAAGATTCGTGCTTCTTGTGAATCATGAAGCTACTATAATAGTGGTGCTCACAGCTGCACTGTAAATTTCCATGCTAGAGGTTTGTGTAAGTGTAGGCAGAAGATTTTTAAGGGAACAATAATAATAAATCCAGGACAGTTGTGGATTAATTGAGTTTATTATATACATTAATAATCAAAAAATAAGGCATAACTTTATAACATTTCTAGTATGTGTTTTGTCTCTGTTTTAGATTCCTAAAAAATTTTATTGTGTGTTTCTTTGCATATGTAGGCATGAGGAAAGAAAACCTGACTGGAAGCCAGATATTTCTGTGCTGCACCTTGTGCTTTGGGCTACAGCTTCTATCTGTAGCTGCCAAGATGCAGCTAGAATGAAAATAACCCTTCATTAGTGCTCCAGTTTTATCCAGACAATACTTAAGCATATTTGCAGGTATGGCTTTAATTACTGAGTATGTAGGGCCATAACTAATAGCATTTTTCAATTCAGTGACTCTGGCAATGTCAAACCAATATGTTTTTGGTGGAAAATGGAACACGAGTTGCTCATTTCAGTACTTACTGGGCACTGAATCTGATGAATGTAAAATATTACTGTTTCCCTCCTACTGGTTTTGTCTTTTGTTCACTCATAACAAATATTTGAATGAGCTATCTTATTCACTCTGTGTTTTAGTGTTTTTCGCCTTTGCCAGGGGTAATATGAAATAAAGGAAATTGAGTTTCCCAAGGGGTTGACAGGCTCTCCTTCAGTGAATGTGCCTATTGCCTTAAAGTTATTTCAGGTTTGTATGGCCTCTCCAGTTTTCAAGAATCAGTAAGTATATCTGGCTGTGTATTAAAATGGTAAATGAGTTGCAACAATACATTATGCCATAAGAAATACTGAATTCGTTTGCCAATATGTGTGTGCATATGTGTGTGCTTGTTTGCACATTAATGTGAGGGAAGGATGTGGCAGTTTACCTTGCTGTCTTAGAGATTACCCCAGAAATGTTTCACATTTTGAGATTTTAGAGATAAAACTTGGACAAATCTTTAATTAACCACAGCAAAAGTAAGAAGGGACTGATTCTGTAATATTATTTTGACAGAACTGAGACAAAGTAAATTAGTTCTATTATGGAAGTGAGCACAGTATTTCTGGAATTGTGTCCAAAAGCATCTAGTTCATATTTTTCAAGCATTCTGAAAATGTCCAGTGGGAGCTAAAGGAAAAAAACTAGACTGGCATCTCTTTATTAATATGCTAAAAAGCAAGTTGGGGCTTAAAATGTTTTTTCTCTTGAAGGGAGTAAAGATGCCTCTCAGTCTCAAATTCTTAACAGACGTTTAAGATGGCAAATATTCTCATTAATGAGCATATTTCCCTTTGAAGAATATCTGACTTTCTTTCTGCCTTTTCCTTAGGCTAACATAAAATCCTCATGATGTGTTATAAGAACTGCAAGCACAAAGAAATAAAGTAACAATAAATGGTGAAGAAGAGATTCAGTATCTGTGTTATTTTCCTGATGACATTCAAGCTGTGCTGCCCTATGAAACTTACCCTGCAAAGAGGATGGGGATATCTATCTCTCCCTGCAGTATGTCAACCAACAGGAATATAAAACTAGGATCTTTGGTTTACTTAAATGTTCAAAGCCATTAAACTGAGAAGTTAGGCCAGCTGGAAGTTCCGTACTCAGCCTTGTGAGGAAAGATGAAGAGAGAAAAGAAACAACTTGTCAGTGTGGGAAATCCATTGTAGAGGAGCTATCAAAATGCAGAAAGGTCTGTTCAATAAAACAAATGAGGAAGCAAGAACTCAGCATTCCTCCTGCTTACTTACTTGGGAAATATAAGCATGTGTAATATGATAGTTTCTAGAGCAGTTTCTTGATGGGCAGAGTATGTTAGGAAGGCTGAATGCTATATCAAGGTGATAGAAATCATCTATCCTTTTGACATTATAGCAGAGGAGTGAGAGAAGATGTTGCTATGATTTGAAGGATCAGAATACCAGGAAGCATAGCTCTTTTTACTCTTTCTAATATAGCACTGTGCTGTCACTAACAGAATTCATTCTTTCTTTCCCTTTGCTTTTACTGCATCATCTCTGGGGAAATAGAGCTCTAAAGGAAGAATGATGCTGGGGAGCAGCCAGCTGATGTTTTAGTTTGAAGTGGGGCTTATCCATAGCAGGAGCAGAGAAGAAAGAAAAGCTGGAGCAGAGGGTCTATCATCCACTGGAGACCCAACTGCACCCTCTTTCTGCTCTGCAACATCATTTGTGCAACTCTGTCCCGCACTACTCCCGGAGCCGTGTCACTCATCAGCGGTACCCATGAGCAATTAGCGTGCCTGTTTAGAAAGAAGCTCTTGAAAGTAAAGAAGATCCTTATTTTATCTATGCCAATTGACATAGGACTTGTTTTTGTGCATGACCATCCCTTTTCTACCATAGTAATGCTTACAAGAAAATAACTCGCAGCAATTACTCTTGGTTGGGCTTAATCCTTTTTTAGTTGAGATTCCCATGTCAAGTAGATAAACTTTAGGCAACTGCAAACTATAAAGAATGTAAAAAAAAGCAAGAACGCACTATTTTAAAACTGTGACAGAGGACCTTTGAGGAATTTGGGACAAAATAGTATCTTGTTACATTATTGCAATTGTGCTAAACAATCATCTGATTTCTTTAAATAGCATGGAATAATTCATAAAATGGATTATCTCCTGCTGTTATTGTGCATGAAAAAGGAGTTTGCCTGCTGTAACAAATTGATAGTTATACAACAACTTATAACTCCTACTTCAAATCAGAAAAAAGTCTGTATTTTTTCTTTAGTTAAATACTCTGCTACAGAAAGTCTCTGAAACATAGTGGTGTTTGCAAAGAAAACAAAGAGCTCTGTGTTTTCAGTGAGAATCATGGAGACTTGTGGCATATGTGGCATATGGCTTGTGGCATATCCTACTGCGTTAGGTAAAATTGACTTTGGAAAATGTGTCTTTTTTTTCTGATATGAGAGCTCCTATTACAGGTGTAGAACTCAACAGTACACAAATTACTGCTACTGGGGACTGGGTCAACAGCTGAGGTTTAGCAGAAAATGATTTACAATTGCTGGCTCTGTGGGACTTGGAAGGAAATATTTGGGGAAATATGCTGAGAATTATTCTGTTTCTGTTGGCATGGAGAAATATGTTGAAAATTACTCTGTTTCTGTTGGCATACATGGATGAAAAGCACAGAAATCAGGACCATGTTTCTGTTTTCCTGGCTTCTGAAATGAAAGTGCATGAAAAGTGATTAATTAACCATTTCTGCTAACTACTGAATTTGCAACTGCAAGAAGAACTATACAAATCCTTCCTAATCAATTTTTAATGAAAGGCTATTGTCTGTGATCATTGTAGATAATTTCTAAGCATTATGCAGAGGATTCACCATACAAACAAACAAAAAAGAAACATAAGCTCTTAGGCAAATCTTTCATATACTTTAGAATAATGTAGTATAGAGTAACAGCAGTAGCAAAACAAGCTCAGAGAGATAAGCATCAGTCATGCAATAGTGTAAATGTAAATTCCATTAACCCTACAGACTCATGGTTCAAAAGAGACACAGACCAGTTGGAGAAAGTCCAGGGAACAGCAATGAGAATGACCAGGGGTCCAGAAAACCTGACCTGTGAGGAAAAGTTGAATTAACTAAGGAAGAATAGCTAATGAGGGATGTAAAATGAAAAGGCAAATATAATACAAATCGGGCAGTTGTGCAGAGATAAAAGAGCTGTTTTTTACATCCAAGATGAGAAAAAAAAAAGAGTGGTCAAAAATTACATCAGCAAAGATTTAGGAAAACCATTGTGATAATAAAATTTATGCATAAGAATAGGGAGTCAGCCACAGCCAGCTGTCTGAATAGTGGCTGGAGAGTTTTCTGTCAGGGCTGATTTGTATGTACAGAGAGAATTGAAAATGCCTAAGGGCCTCTTCTTACTTCATGGCTCCTCATGGGAGTAAACTCCAGGTTTAAGTGTCCAACCTCAGATAAACCAAAGAAGGGTATCAACATCTCCCATATTAAAGTATCAAAACATACACAGAACCTTGAAGGAGTGACTCATATGCTTGTTGTTAATTCCCTTAGAAAAAAAGGATTGAAATTCCCAAGGAGTCAGGATCAAAAAAATAACTTGTTGATGCTTCTCTTTTCCCCTCTCTCTCAAGGATGGTGCTGTGAACAGTATCATGGGTCTTGAGAGGTAAAGTGCTCTTATGCTACGCTGCTTGTGTTGTCAACCACCAGAGAATTTGTCTTCATCTTCACATTTGCTGCATTGTGCTCACATTCCCACAGGTTTTCCCAGGTGGAACAATGCACAGAGGTCATCCATGGGCAGTACAGAAGTGGCAAGACCTGCAATGAGCACCACTTTCACTGATCATTACAGAAAACTCTGCTTTTTTTTTCTATGTAATAATCACCTATAAAGGTGTCAACTGGCTAATGGAATGAAAAGTTATATATTGTGTTGAACTGAAGTTCAGAATCATCCTGTTTTTCTTGTGCACTGCACACAGCCAGAGTAAGAGTTATTCATGCTGCAATGATTTTGAGTTAATTAGTTGAAGAATATCACGAAGCATGCTCTGTACCCAAATCTATAGCACTGCTCATGCTTGGTCATTGACATCTGTATCACTTAGATCTATCTGGTCATGTCTGTGTAAAAAAAGGAAAACAATGTTTCCTTTTTGTTTCAATAAATTATGAATCTAATTCAGTGGTTTATCTCAGCTCCAGTTTATATCTCTCTGCCACATACAGAATTTTTTAACCTGAACAGGTTATGTAGAAGGTTTATAAAATCAGCAACCTATCTTCAGCTTACTGAAATAAATATTTTAATGATCAGCAAACCTCGCAGTGTTTCAATTTTAGAAGCTTCACTGAATTTTAACTTGAAAATTTTCTCATTAAATTCTTCAGTACTTGTCTTTAAATCCAAGAAAATATCTAGAATAGCTATTTGAATATCCAGTATTAAGACAGATCTTTTTTCAGATGAGTGCAGCAGATGAAAAAAAAGTGATGACTAGAGAAACTCGATGATTAGAAAGTGGTCAAAGGTAGTTGGACATTTACACTTTTTTAATGAATATAGGTCAAGAATAGTTGCTTGTTGCTACTTGCTTTTTAATCCTCTTCTGGCAGTCGAGTAGAAGGAGACGTTCCCATTCATTTTCTTTTTGAGGGGGACTTGAATTAAATTACCTTTGTTTCAGCTTGGAAAAATCTGTTGGCCCGCATTTCAGTGTTCTGTGGTATTGATACAGAAGCCTTGCAGCCTGACATTTAAAATCTTGTGCAGCGCAGAGTTTCCCCAGGCAAAAGGGCATGGTTATGCAATGGCTAGTTAGGGTCTAAACATTGGTATTAAGTATGCAGTTTAAGTTTATTCACACAGAGGATGAAGACACACCAAAAAAAAAGCTTGCTTCCTAAACCTCTAGTGGGAAGGCATGCAGGAAGGAAAGGTTACAGACTGATGAGAGAGACCAAAAAATCCTCTTGTCCAGGGGGGAGGAGTATTGCAGAACGGCAGGATAACTCCAGCTCTAGATCTCAGCACACTCACCGTGCTGCAGAGCTGAGCAGCTGTGGTGGCAGCACAATCCACATATAAGTGCTCCAGCACAGTGCACAGAAGGGTTTCCTGAAAGATAAAAATTCTGCCTGTCTTTAGAATTCGTGTACTTTAGAAGAGAAAAAGAGAGCATTTGGTGCTTTCAGGATGCAAGTGTACAGCCAGGAATAAACAGTGGTGTCTTTCTCTTGCTTAATGTGCAGCTTTTTGCTTTAGCTGCTGTTACAGAGGATATGCCCTGGTCAATGGTCTCCTGCCACTGTCTAGTGAAGCACAACCACAGGGGATCAGTTTCCTTTCTTTAAGAGGTGCTTCCTGGCCTGTCTGACTTCAGAAATCTCTGCTTAATACCCCCAAACATGTATTTTATACTCTTAAGTTTATACACTCAGACATTCAAGTTAAAGAAATATTAACATACAGGTACATTGTACCATGTTTCACTTTTTCATTTTTCATTATACTACTTTTCCTGATCAGCTCAAAGTAATACAGTGAATAATTATGAGGATTTGGTGGCTATTTTGGCTGAACCAGAATTCTAGAGCATTAAAAAAAACAATTGGGATTTACCAAAGCACTGCAAGTGAAGAAGAAGAAGCAACAGTTTGGTTGGGTTTTTTTTAGTTCACTCATTTAGAATAAAATTTGTTAAATTTTATTCTGAAAATTTTGAAGTGGGAAATTAAAACACATTTAAATACATTTTTTGCTACAAAATATTTTTGACTGGATGTATTAATTATACATCTTTAGTTTTGTGGATAATTTTCACCAAATTGAGGTAAGATTTTTCAGTGATTAATGTATTTTATGAAATGATATTAATCTATCCTGAAGGATTTAATATACTTTCCCATATTATCTGAATTTGCAATAGGAGAGTGTAGCAGGACTCTTTGCCCTTGGAACATACTCAAACAACTCAAATAACACCCTGTTTTCCAAGCTAGCAGTAATGGGCTTAGAGGGGGCTGCCATGTGTTGCATTTGGTACTGAATTGTGCTAAAACCAGCCTGGCTCATCAGCCCCAAATTAACATCCTGATAGGGAGGCAAAGATTTGGCAGAAAAGATGCAAAGCTGACCTGGAGAGATATGACTGTCAGTCAATCACTTTACACTATAAAATTCCAGTCCACTTCCATAAGGTAGCTTCTTCTAACATATTCTTTCTTGGAATGTGTAAGAAGTTTCTTCCCTTGAAGTGGGGATGCCACCCAAGGACACTCCTCAAGGCTGAGTGAAAGAAATCTGCCCATGAGGTTTGGTGTAGTGAGTTACATCAATCTCTACTTAATAGTTGTTCCTTTTAAATAGCTTTAACATAATTGCTTTAATATAATTGCTTTGATCTAGTGCACTACACCGTACTATACACTGCTAGTAGTTTTAGCTTTTATATGGGGAGTAAATACTTCTGATTAAGATTTTTTTTAAATTATTTGTCATAATAAATAATTCATTTTATATAAATATATCTAATTTGCCATCTTTAGTCCTATGGGACAAAGTTACTTAAGCTGTTGACAAAGTCTGAGCCTAAGATTGGATCCAGCTGCCCCCGGGCTCCTCTTTGAGAAGTAGCTTAGAATACAAGGGAGTCTTTTCTGCACCTCATGACTCCACAGGAGGGTTCTGCTAATAAACTTTTTCTGAAGCTACCACTCCACCTGTGGCAAAGAGCATATAAAGAATTGTATTAAATCAGTTCAAGAACAAGTTAAGAAAACTCTTACCTTGACAAACAGAAGCTGAACTTAATACAAAGTTTCTATTTCCTGTGCAGAAATCCAGCTTTATGCCAATAGAAGGTTTGGAGGGAATAATTTGCACATTAGTTGAATTTGTGTTTTCATCCCAAGCCATCAATCACACAGTATTTATCTAAAGTTGAATAGTTTCTTGGGACATATAATTTCAGTTCATTTATTCTGTTGCTTTGAAGAGTACAATGCTATATCTGGCAAAAGTTTATCTTGTTCACTGTAAATTTATGCATTTATACAAAAAGGAATAATTATGGTCTTTGTCACTAAGGATGAATTATTCGTTTCTCAGTTATTTGGCAAATTGAATAGAAACATAGACTTCAGAGTTTACTCTCTCTTTTTTTTATTGTATGTCCTAACCAAAATGAAAGATGGCTGACAAAAACAGACTTGGGATAATTATAACTAAGATAGAGAAGTATTTAATGAATTAGTAAAAATTTTGCCATTGATTTCAAAAGGGCTCCAACTCAGGAGGAATGACAGAAGGTTCACACATTTGCAATGTATTTGCCATATGCCAGGTGAGTTTAGCAATATATTCAACAGCAGATATTGCATTTCTAAAAGTGATATAATTAAAAAGTTTCAGAGCATTACTATTGAGAATAAAATAAAAATAAACTTTTATAGTTTGGTTTTTTTTTCCTTTAAATTTTTTAGAATAAGCTTCCAAGAGCCTGAGAAGAACTTAAGGAACTGAATTGGTATTTCAGAAAAGGAGAAAATTCAAATTAATCTTTAAAAGTAGAAGTTCTAACAGGTTCCAGAAAATGTCTCAGCCTGAATGGGAAATACAGGTAGAATTATACAAAATTATGATCCCTGCTGTGTGTGAAATAACTTAAGAGGAGAATGTTCAAATCTTGCCTCAAATTCACAATTTCACAATGGGACAGTGAGAAATGCTGATGTCTCTATCCAGCCACAGGGTAGTAAGTCTGATCACCAGTTTTACTTCATTTCAAAATAGCCAATAAATGGAATTCAGACATGAAAAGCTAAAGGGTATTTACTGTGTGAATTCAGACAAGCAACCTGAACAATAACCCTGGGTTATCTGAACAATAACACAGACTGAACATAAGAAACCCACCACACAAACAATGATAAGGGGTGACCCGTTGAGCTAGCAAACATAAAACAAATCAATAAAAATCCCCAAGTTAGACTAGAATATTCACGAGAGTTTGGTAACTTTATAAAAGTAGTAGTTTTTTTTCAAGCAACTTGTTCCAAAGTGTAGCTTGTTAATCGAATCTGCCGTTGACATCTGCAGTGTTGGCTTGGAAACTGTGTAGGACAGAAAAGGTCACATGATGGAGCCAATAAAAAACAGTACAGAGCTAAGCCTCCCATGAAGTTCTACCTTTCCCTTACATGCTTGTCTTTTAAATTTTGATTGAAGTTGGTCTCTAGTCCTGGAAAGTGCTCTGGATTAATAGGAATAGTGAAAACCACACCACACTGATTGTTCTGTGAGACTGGGTGCAGTACAAATTTGTCATTTAGGTCAAGAGTGTAGAGGACAGGCAAAGATTACTTTTCCATACAATACTCAATCCAATCTGAGGTGACAATTGTTATCTGAGGAGTAGATTGTTTTTTGCCCAGCGTATATGACAATGGGGTTCCATGCTCATTTGATTCCTTCAAATAAATATATCAAACAATTGAGATGAAATTCAGTGGTTAAAAGTGAACAACTGCTAATTCTGCAGATACTTGATCTGCAGAAAACAATAGATTCTGGAAATCACATACCTTTAAACAAAATTTCCCTTCATGCCACTGACTTTCTAAAAGCATTAGAAAAGTTTCAACTTGCTGTTTTCATTAATTCTGTGTCATTATACATGGAAAATGGTCTCTGGGGAGGTAGTGCAAAATATAAAGAAAATAATACATTTTTTTCATATGAGAGAATTCAACTGAACTAAAACATCACCAGCCTTTAAATTGCTTGCCTGTCTAATACAAAGTACTTAGGCACTGTCATATGGCAGGTAGTTGGAGCACATTGTCATATCTGATAGTTAAAACAGACCTGTAATACTTCATCCTTGTTTCTCTCTTCTATCCTGTAAGTAAATTGAAATGTAATTACATGTCTTCCATGACTCCAGCACAGAAAACTACTCTCTTCTGGCTCAGAGTGATTTTAATCACTTTAATGTAGAAAATAACTTGCTTGAATTTTAGTGACCTTGCTAACTGTCATTTGTGAGGATTTTATACTAGCAGAAGTAGGGAAAAAGGTGATGACCTTCACAAGGAGCTTGTTATATTGCCTTGCAGAAAATCCATTTCATACTGCTAGCTAACTTTATAAAGAGATGCTTATAAGAGCTATTTTAAATAAAAATCTTTCAGAACTTAGCAGTGCTTGTGCTTCCCAATAGATGAAAGTCACACGTATAACTACACCCAGAAATTTTAATGGGAAAGGTTGTGCTCTTTCCATCAGTAACTTCTCATCTTAAGCTAGGTCTGCTTTCGTTCTGTGTCTGCTTTTCATTGCTTCTCAGTGCCTCTGTCAGTTTCACAGGGGATCTTCCTTGTCATAAGGAAAAAACTACGGCTTTGTTTAAGGCAGTGTTGTAACTTTTTCATTCTTTGTACTACTGGCCCTGATGTGGCATTATGCTTATAACTGAATTAGGCTGTAAGTAAGCATGTGCTAAAGCATAAAGATTTAGCAACACAAATAAGCTGATTCACTCCTCTATTTTACTATTCTTCTCCAGTTTTGACAAGTATTCGCTGAAATTATAAAGAAAACCTCCTCATAGGCAGAGAAAAAAGATGCTTGTTTGATGTCTTTCAAAGAAGCTCTGAACTTAATTTATTAAAGAAAGAAGGATGAAACAGAATTTTTTAGAAAAACACACCATTTGATTTAATTATGCTTTGTGTATCTGGGTTTGAAGACAATCAGAAAGAAATACTTTGGAGTTCTTAAAATAACTTGCCAAAGAAGTTCTATTTAATATTATCAGCAATTTTTACTGGAAATTGTTGCCTTTCTTAAAAAGAAACCTAAATGAATCAGTTCTTCCCAGGTTGTAGTTATCTGTCATGTAAATTTTGAGTAAGCTTTTAAAGCTTCCCAGGGTGATGGAAAATCATTTGGGTTGCCTGGGATTTTTTTCAGCAATTCACAGTATCTTAAGCTGGCATATTGATATATGTTTGTCCAGGCTAACCGTCCTTGGAGGTATTTTAGCTTTGTTTTCTGTTTTCCTTTACTGGAAAGGAAATGTAACCTGCATTTAAATTGGTTTTGTCCTCCCTTGCATCCCCTGTTTACAATTCTCTACCTTGTTCTTGCAGATGTGAGGAAGAAAACACATCTCTGCTGCTCACACAGGGCCACAGTAAGATTCACTCTGGAGCAGGGGACTAACTGAATGAGTCTGCTCAAAAACCATTTGACATCCTAGTTTATATAGCTGCAGTGGCTCCCTTTCTCATTGAAAAATCTGCCATATGGCATGTAAGGATCCTTTGGTACTTTGTTTTTCCCTGTTTAACTCTCAAAGGTTTCAAACAACCCCCTAGTCTCTCAATTAAACATTCAGCTTCAACAGAATCCCTCTACTCTACAAAGACAGATAAAATACTACTAATGCATAAAAGAATTTCAGTCCAGCTTGAGAACTCTGGAGATTTTCTTGGTCATTTCTCAAAGGTGATATACTTTCACCCACAGTTTTGTAGACCTCTTCTGAACCCTTATCAGTCTTTAACTCACTTCCAGGATTTAGCCCACCACCAGCCCTATCTTGTCCGTTGAAGTAAAAGCATCTCCCAGCCAAGGTTGATTTCTCAGCCATCAAGATGATTCAAATGTTATTCTTCTACCATGGTTACCTTCTGTCCCTTCTGTTCTTTTATTAACAACCACAGAGTGTGGAGTTTTAAACACCATAAAGGCACGAGCTGCTCTATTTAATTTATTGCATTGCTCTCATACATACATTCAACCTTTCATTTTCATGACAGTCTGCTATGGCAGAAAATCATCAGCCTCTGTCACAGGCAGCCATAAAATCTGGATGCCATCAGTAGAGAAGAGGATTATTTATAAGGCATACACTCCTTCTGAAAAGCAAAGAAAGGAGACTCTTCCTGAGTTTAAGAAAAATAACCCTTCAGTGAGGGTTAGAACTTCTGAGTAATGATCCAGACCAACTCTGCCATTCAAAAATAGGAGTTGGTTCATGCCCCTGAATTTTAGAAGAAGACTTTTCTACAAGAGCTTTGAAAAAATAATATTTCTGCTTTCCAGTGGGTCAGCTTCATTATCATTATGATCTTGTAACTCAGACTTTTTAAAGCACCAGAGATCTTCAAAGGAGGAACAGCAGTTGTCACAAGATGAAATGGGGTATTCTTCTCACCATATGCTGCCTATTGTTATAAAGAGGTTATCAGGAAATCAAATCACTGCAGATGCTCTACAACTCTTCAAAAGTCTAGACATTTTGTACTTTCCCCTTCTGTGCCCAGTTCTTAGAGAAAACTATGACACTTTTGGATTGTGTGTCAGTGACGATGCACTTACCTCAAGGAATTACTCTCAGTGTTGTCCTTTCATCCAGTCTTATCCTGACTCCACTGCTGGCTGACTCACTCATTTGTCACATCCCTTGGTGCGTCTGCTTTATGTCTTATACCAGATTATGAATCCGGAATTTGTAGCTGCTTCAAAGAACTTCTGTGGAGGAAAACAATTCACAAATAACTTAAGCATTCCCTGGAGACTCTGTCCAGAATTGGTCCAATATTTCTGCTAAGAGCCAGAGTGTTTTGAGTAGCTACCAAAATGAATGGAAACCATGAAAATCCACTGTAAAGGTTGAAATAATCCGGTTTTCAATACCAGTTCATCTTGAACAGTGGCTACGAAGTACACAACTCTTCCTGTAAAACTACTAAAGAAATGATGTCATGGTAACGAATGACTTTTCCATTGGAATAACAACAATCATGCTCAGAAATGAGTGAACTGGAAGAGAAAACTCAAGCCAGTTAGTAACTTTCCATCTCACATTAACTATTCGTTACACCCTCATTCAGTACTTTTCTGAGAAACTGAATTGAAGTGATCTGACATAAAAAACAGCTCTTTTTGCCACAATGCAACCTTGGGCTTTCATTAGATGATGATCTGTCAGTTTTTCTGCCTTGGCTCTCTACTTCTCATTCAACTATAATGAGACATACCATTTTTCATGGTGAGACAGCTGGACTAACTGGATTGTTTTTCGGCTAGAATAAAACATTACTGCATCTTTCACACAGATAAAAACTGAATATCATTATTACAGAAAAGTGAATATGATAAACTAGAAAAGTGAAGAACTTTTTGAACTTCATAATATAAAATTATCTCATGATCCAAAGTGACAGAAACAACGTTAGTGATGAAAACGGCTCTGTCATATATGGTGCATATATGAAGTGAAGAAGTGTGTGTAGATGTTAGAAGTCTTACCTTTGCTGTATTTGTGTTCAAAGGTCGTGAACAAAGGAAAAGACCAAGTTAACAGCTTATTTTTCTGGCATTAAAAAAAAAAAAAATCAAGGAATGTACAAATTGTTATTGGTTTTTTGTTTACTGATCTGGATTGATGGCAGCATTTAATTTGTGCTTATTCCCAGATGCTGCTGTATGTTTTTTGGAGAGGTATTTGAAGAGGGTTATTAATACCAAGGAGACTGTGGAATCACTTGAACAAAGTGTTTCAGATGAGTCTGAACAGACAAGCACCGAAATCTACAAGCAAGGAAAACTGATTATTTATGAGAGATGGGGTGAGGGAGAACAGACTACAAGGTGGTGATTTCTGCATTGGCTGCAAATTAATAATCTCCATGATCACAATGTCAATCACCTAAAATAGAAATGAGATCAGATTTAAACAGCTTAGTGTTTAAAGCCTCTGTGCTTCTTGTGGCATTTTAATGGAAAACATTCAACTTCTGCACATTTACAGAATCTTCAAGTAAGTTCAAATGTATCATTTGCCAGAAAAATCAACATTTATGTGCTTTTCAATCTCCAGATTGACTAAACAGTTATCCTATTGTTGTAACAAGCAGACATGAGGAAAAGAGGCAAGCTACCAAGATTCCTGCTCTCTGCACTGAAGTCCCTTGACTTAAAAATGGCTTTCACCTTAAATGAGCTATCAGAGCCCCAAAATAAAATGCTAGGTGAAAATTTATTAGACAAGTTTTCCACTGACCAGTGTTTTTATTTGCATATGGTCCCAAAAGGTCAAGATCAGAGCCCTGAACACTGGGCAAAAATGGCGTTTGAAAATGATTTTTTCATATCTTCATTACTAATAGGGATATTAATACAGAATGCATCACCCACAGGTTTTCAGATTCTAGTAAGATGAAGAGGTGAATGGTGGACAGACTAATGAGCAGAGATTTGAACCAGAGGGAAGTTGTGAGACAGAAAGAAAACTACCAGTCCAAATCTGTGAACAAACGAGTGTCCCCATATTTCTCAGATGCTAATTTAGTGAACAAGAAAGAATTAAAGAAATGCTTCTTCCAAAGATATTTGTGAACAGGCAGCAGAAGTACATTGCATTATTTTAGCTTTTTTTGGTGAGTATTTTCAGTGTTGGGTGGAATTTACTGCTGTTGTAACACAGAGAGACGATGCAGGCTAAAACCTCATAGAAGTTTCCAAAGTTTAATTGCCTGGCTCTTTTTTTTTTTTTTTCTTTTTATTTCAGAATCAGCATGCTAAAATATACTACGGTGTTTTTACCATAGTTATGGAATTGAGGTCTTGAATCCACAGAAAAACTGGATCTGAGCACATGTAATCAAATTCTTCTACAAATTATGCTTCTGCACGTAAATGCAGCATCATCCTTTGCGTAGCACCAGTGCATTTGCACAACTCCAAGAGATTGATTAAATGTTAATAATCTGCTTCTTTTGTTCCCCCTTCTACCCAGCTTCCCACAGCCACTCCTCTGTTCCCACTTACAGATGCTGAAGTGCTAAATATTATTTCTGTGCTTGAGTAGCATGGCCATGGCATTCAAAGAGATCTCACACACTGTACATTTGAGTAAGAAAGGGCCTGTGCAAACTCCCTCTACCTTTCTTTTTCTCCCACAGTGGTCCTGTATAGCCTGTCTTCTTGTATCACTGTTGGGATTGCTCATTGATTTCAGTGAATGCATTCTTCTGGCTTTCAAATTCTACTGCCAGTGGATAATTCAACTCTCAAAAATGTTGTGAGGTGGAGATCACAGTAACCCTGTCTGGAGGGTGGGTATCAGAGAGTAGCTGCAAACAAAGCATAGAACATGGAGGAATTATATTAAAAAGAGAGGCTTTGCTCAAATCTTTGTTGATGGTTTATTTCTCTTAAGAGCTGGAGCTCATATTAGTATATCACTGTTATCAATTTCTAGTTTTCTGCAACCTATGAAATAGATAATCGGAATATTAACGTATTTTCAGGCATGAGAGAGCTAGGGTACTTTGAACAATTTTAACATTATATGGTTTGTTTCTTATTAAATGGGAGCCAGAAACATGTATCCATCTTTCACCATAGAATTAATTAGATGTACATACGTCTTCTCTCACTTGAAAACAGTGCTCATATAGTTTGTTTTACCTTTTAGTTAGAGCAGGTTAAAGGTAAATCACCTCTTCAATGCTTCAACTAAGTTGCTAAGCTACCTTAAGTGTGCTGCCTCCAGTCATGCAACCTCATCCCACAAATATAAGTGGTGAGCACCAAAAGGGGCCCCAAGAATGCAGAGCACAAGCAGAAATTTGGAGGTAAATGATGGCTGTGGGTGGGGAAAAAGTGTACTTTTCTTTCCATTGTTATAACCAATATTGCATTTTTATGACCACATCTAGAGAAAAATCAAGGTTGGATCATTGTCTGGATAGCTTCTGGGTGAAGAGAGTAAACGGACAGATAAATGGGAATGAGAATGGAGATAATCTGCAGAGAAAGGGAGGAGCCAGGAGAGTAATAGACAGACAGACAACTGGAACAAATAGGGCAGCACTCCCTGGAGGAAACTTCTCTCTATTCTTGCCAGCCTCACCTGCTCTATGTCCACCTAAGTAGGTGAAAGGGAGAGATCCCTGTGTTCTGGGAACTTCCAGCATGGAGAGGTTCATAAAAGAAGGGATGCTGAATGGCTGCTTCCCTGGGATAACTTGAAGAATGCACATTTCTGGATGCAGGTGTAGAAAAGATACCTTATCTGGGGAGATGCTGTTCTCCCACATCAGTCTTTATATAATTTTTCTCACTGTGCTCACAGGGTAGCTCTGTTTTTAAGGGGTGGGTGTGCAAGTCCCATCTGTGGCAGCAGTTAGCGAATACTGTATACTGGCCCAAGGATCAGTAACTAGATAAAAAATATTTTTGAATTCTGGCTTGCATTATGTCTTGACAGGAAAGCAAATCTCACCCTTTCAGCAGTAAACTATTTATTTCAAGCATGCTGCTGGTAAATGATGTTTTCCAAACTGATAAATGTGGGATTTCCTGTGCCACAAGTTATTTTATTTGTCTTGGTTGTTTATGTTTCATCTTTATGAAGCAATCTATCTGGGGAATGGCCCAGAAAAAATTGACTGAGTCTTCTTCTGATATAGGTCTTCACAACCATAGGTCTACAGCAAATCCAAATGTGAAAGTAAAATCACACTTCATCCCGGTGCTGAGATGCTAAACACAGATAGTTGTGCTTCTGCATGCACACTGCAATCTTGTACCTCTTTATTAGTTGGTTCACTTTAAAATCAGCTAATGCACTGAAAACATTTTGAAAGGTTATGGGAAATAGACTTTTGCGTCAGATACAGACCACTCCAGAGCCTTCCTGGTAGTTGACTGGAAATATTCCTTCAGTTTCCCTGCAAACATTACTCTCAGGTGCAGTGACTAACTTTCCTATAGCCTCTATATCTTTAAAATCCATCTGTATTTTAAACTTTGTTCAGCATATTAGTTTTTCAATCCTCAGTTACAGTGCTTGAAGATGTAAGAGCAAAAACAACTTTTGTCCTGTCTCTTCATATTAATTTGGCATTCTTTTCCACCTTATTCTCAAGGGCTTTTTCTGAGAGAGTGCACACAAGATGACTTTCAGCTCATGCCCAGTAAGCAGAAGGACATTCCTTTGCTTATAGGGCCATATGGACTTCTAGGAGATTTATTGATGTTTTTGGGTCATTACCATTATATGAGCTCTGTTTCTCACAGGTTGCAACTTTGTCTGCTGTTGCTTTCCTTCATCTCTTCTAAATATTGATTTTTTTCTTCTGCCTTAATTCCTTATGGTGTCAGGCCTTCTCCATCAGCCCCATCATCTTTTCCTTCTCAAAAATAAGATTACTAAGAAGGCTATTACCTGTAACAAACTATTTTATATAGGACAGTTTATTAAGCCATTTGTGACTTTGGCTCATGTTGATTTTGGTCCTTCTATTGCCTCTATTTCTTAAAACTTGTAAGAAGCTTAGAGGGTATAATGCATCCTTGCAGCACATCTTGGAAATGGACAGCTAAGGCATAGAAAAGTAACAAGGCAAAGGAGACCTGGGAGAGAGAACCAGAAGGAAATATGTATACTTTTACTTCCCTTCTCTGTTCTTATTCTGCTACACATAAAAGGCAGCACAAGTCTGTGCCACAGAAGAAACAAGAGTAAATCACAGTCTGAAAAATAAAAATCTGTCAGTTCAGCTGCAGGAATTCTGTAAGATTGCAAGTACAGTTCTGTAAGTTTGCTAACTGAAAATCAGCATTAAAATATTATTCTGAGAAGCTAAAGAAGAGACTAAAATCTCTGGTAGCCTGTCTGCTTTGCTGTAGCTACTGGTAACTTGTGCTGCATCTGAATCCACTGTGCCGTGTGATGTTTCAGAGATGCTCGGAATCAGCAGCCCCTCCACTTTCTGCAGCTCCTGAGTCCCATTGGCTGGAAAGAAAAGCAGAGGCGGAGAGTGCCCTGAATATTTTTCTCTTCCACTCACCGTAAAACAGGCAGCCAGCATGCACTGTCTGACGGCGAGACTGGGGCTTGCAGTTTGAAAATAGTTCCTGCTCTGCAGCAGTCACTTGGGCATTTTACGATCATATCTCTTCAATGGAAAGGACCAAAAAAGCCTTGCAACATCCCAGTGAACTAAACAGGAACTGACCACAGGGGAGAATCTGATGCAAATGTAGACATTCTTGGGACTCTGTGATATTGACCAGCAAGGTAAATGTGATGATGATCAGAAACTGCATCTCTGTGAGTGTAAACCAGTTCTTCTGAGTCTGAACTCTTCTTTATTCACAGTAGTCAAAGTGTTCTGAACTGATGCCTGCCTTGATCCTAGCTTATTTTTATTTTTTTCCTCAAGCTGAAAAGCCAAAGAAGGTTTTCAAAGGAATGCAAAAAGAACAGGAGTTTTAAAAGCAGGAAACTGAGAGCAATCTCCATAAGATGAATTTCACCCAGCACCGTGGGACACTCCAGCCTCTCCATTTCTGGAACCACAGCCAGAGACTGCATGGAGGAGCCAGCGAGCCCAGTGCGAAGGGCCACTCCTCGGGAGGCTGCTACGAGCAACTCTTTGTATCCCCTGAAGTGTTTGTGACTCTGGGCATCATCAGCCTGCTGGAGAACGTCTTGGTCATTGTGGCGATAGCCAAGAACAAGAACCTCCACTCGCCCATGTACTTCTTCATCTGTAGCTTGGCAGTGGCTGACATGCTAGTGAGTGTTTCCAATGGATCAGAAACCATCGTCATCACGCTGCTCAACAACACAGACACAGATGCTCAGAGTTTTACCATAAACATTGACAATGTCATTGACTCAGTCATTTGCAGTTCCTTGCTTGCATCAATTTGCAGCCTCCTCTCAATAGCAGTGGACAGGTACTTTACTATCTTTTACGCCCTCCAGTACCATAATATCATGACAGTGAAGCGTGTAGGGGTTATCATCACATGCATCTGGGCTGCTTGCACAGTCTCAGGCATTTTGTTCATCATTTACTCTGACAGCAGTGTTGTCATCATCTGCCTTATTAGCATGTTCTTCACTATGCTCATTCTCATGGCATCCCTCTATGTCCACATGTTTATGATGGCTCGGATGCACATAAAAAAGATTGCTGTTCTTCCAGGGACTGGCCCTATTCGCCAAGGGGCCAACATGAAAGGGGCCATCACTTTGACCATCCTGATTGGAGTTTTTGTGGTGTGCTGGGCTCCATTTTTCCTACACTTGATTTTCTACATCTCCTGCCCCTACAACCCTTACTGTGTATGCTTCATGTCCCACTTTAACTTCTACCTCATCCTCATCATGTGCAATTCCATCATCGATCCACTTATCTATGCATTCCGGAGTCAGGAGCTCAGGAAAACATTCAAGGAGATTATATGCTGCTGTAGCCTGAGAGGGATTTGTGATTTCCCCGGCAAATATTAAACCGAATGGATGGATATGTTGCTGTGTACACAATAGGCAGCACAGATTTCCAAGCCTTCAGATCCTCTTTCTCAGCAGAATTTGGTTTAAATCTGTAAGAGTGAGCACCTCTTTCTGTCTCCCTTCCCTCTCATCCTTGTATCCCATTCACATGGAATTCACATTTCTGTATGATGTTTATGATGTCTATAGTTTGCAATTTATTTGTCTGGAAAGAGAAGTAGCACTTCATACCAGTTTGTAAGTAAGCAAATAAATGTAATGATGAATGTGCAATACTAATAGATATGAGAAGCTGTAAATTCCAACTGCTGACAAAATAAATATATTGCCTCACTTACAATACATATTGGCTGATACTGTTCCTTATTCTGTTAAGTAATTATAGTTATCCACTACATTGTATTCAGCTAAGAACAGAGCATATGCTTCTACATTAGTGGATTAAAGGTGGTCTGAAATTAGAAAGCAGATTATTCAGAAAGGCTAGTGAAATCAACAAGTTGTATTTATTTATTCTGAACTCCTTTTATTGTTGTTGTTTGTTTGTTTGTTTGTTTGTTTGTTGTTTTGGGGGGGGGGGGGGGTTTGCTTTGTTTTTTTTTGCTTCACACAGGAATTCTATTCTTTGTTACAATTATTGCCCAGAAGAAGATTTTTCAAACAATTATTACACAGGCAGTTGAATGCTTGGGCTTTGGGCTGGGTTTGTTTCCAAGATAATGGTTTCTGTATGTCTGAGAGTACCTTTTTGCAAAGTTTAAATTGCTCCCTGGAGCATCAGGTAGTCCTGGATATATCTGCTAGACTGGCATCCAGGTAGGCTAGCTCCCTCCCTTCAGCCATGAAACAGGTACATTATTAACTTTGACAGTGCCAGCACCAGAGTGAAAATTCACTGAGAGGTTTACCTGGTGAAGATAAAGAGGGAACTTCAATTGGAACATTCAGTCCATGTTCTGAGATGCTGTGGGGAACAAGGACTCTGTCCTGCAGATGAAAATACGATCTGGCAGTTGCTTGAATTTAATTCACGTTTGCAGGCATCCAATTGATGTGTTCTCAGTTTCACTCTAAAATTCCACTCTCTCCACAGGTTTTAAGGACCTCAGGTCCCTGGTATTAGCACTTTTGGAGGCATTTAAAGTATAATTGTGACTACACAGGATTCTGTAAAGCTGTCCCTTAACATCTTGGCACCATCAACTTCTATGTAATGACACAAAAGCAAAATTATTTATTCCCAGAAAGTGTAAAACATAGCAAAAACTTGTAGAAGATCTGGAAAATTCTTATTTAGAAACTCAAAATTAAAAGTAAAACACAACTCAGGTTTTAATCCTGAATGCTTGATTTTACCAAGATGAACAGTCCTGTTTATTTTCTTGGAAACAGCTTGTTCTCTCAAGCTGCTTGCTTCTTCATTAAAGAAAAACATGCAATGAAAAGCTATTCCAAGAGACCAATGTTTGCTATCTCAGATTCTTCAGACAGAAGCTGATCTTTCAGTTGTGGGTAACTTTTCTGGATATTGTAAAACTGTGACAACATTTGGTCCTCTGGTAAACAGCATGAAGGGCTTAGGGTGAGTCTTAATGTTTTTAACTTCACCTAATTACCGGAAGAGCAAGAAAATATTTTGACTGTGCATCAAACTCCCTTAGTAGACCAGCAGCACCAAAATCAGGTCTTCTACACCCTGTTCTTGTACTTGGGCCAATCTGTCCTCCTTGCACCACTTTTGCCACCACTGTTGCCTTTTCTCAGCTTTAACAAAAGATATTTCCACATCATATTGGCTGCAGTGTGAAAGATGTTGAAATATATTTACTACATTTGCTCTACTATTTTCTTCTGGAAGAAACTATAAACCTTTCATTAATACCCAGTTCCACTGGGTAGAGAATAAAAAATCCCAAAGAAGGAGAATTAAAGCTCAAGCAGAGAAAGTTATGAATGCATTTAAATTAATATTCTATCCAAAAATCCAGTGGGCTTTACTAAAGGCCTTTCCTTCTCCCACAAGACATGATACAAAAATGCTCAGGTAGTAATGAAAGAAAATGCTTATGCCAGTTTGAACAAGGCACAAATCCTGCTTGATCTTTGCTTTGCCTCACTTTCTACAGCTGTTTTAGGATTGTAAATTATGATATTGGTGGCTCCAGCTTTTCCTTTTGTAGTTCATGGGTGCAGAGAGGGCCCAGTGGAAAGTGTCCAAAGAGCAGTATACTACCTTAGGTGCCCTGAACATTACATTGAAAGTCTCTATTTCTCCCCTTAAGATGTACAAGGAACAGACACCTCTGAATTATGAAGAGGTTGTGTTTCTGCAATGGTTTTCTTATAGTTTCAAAAAAACCCAGTGTGTATCTCTTTTATGCTTATTTGGACTAAGACTAGTCAAGACAGTTGTGACCCTATTGGGCTCTAAATTTTGTTTACAAATATAATTTTTAAAACTTGCTTGTTATAGAGCTTTAGCAGCTCTGAGCCTGCTTAGCAGCACTTCTGTGTTTATTTCTTAAGGTGAACGTATATAAGTACTTTTTTTTAAATGGAGTTTTTAGTTAAAGAGGACTTTAATTTCATGGTATCATTTTGGAAAGTGTAATTCATTGAAATTCCTGCAACACCTGCTACAGAGATAATTTTCTTACTCCCAGATAGTCTGTTTCTCCTGAGTAGCTGAATCAGTTTGCCAGAACCATAGAAATTAATGTTGTGAAAGATAAATAAATTAATCTACCTTGTTGGAGAGTGGAGAGAGTGGAGGATTATTTTCCACATCCAATTTTCCAGAGCTTTGTTTTTCTAGTTGAAAATCTTTGAAGAAAATGTGATTTCTTTCGTTGAGTAACCAGGACTGTAATTGCTTTAGCACTCAGCATTTTGGTCATGTTAGGTAACCGTAGGGGCTGACCCTGGCTGGATGCCAGGCACCCATGAGAGCTGCTCTCTCATTCCCCTCTGCAGCTGGACAGGGGAGGCAAAATATAATGAAGGGTTCATGCACTGAGTTAAAGACCAGGAGAGGTCACTCACCAATTACTGCCATGAGCAAAACAGACTCGAATTAGAGATATTAATTGAATTTATTACTAACAAAATCAAAGCAGGATAATAAGTAAAATAAGACCTTAAAAACATCTCCCCTTCACCCCTCCCTCCCTCCCAGCTCTACCTCTTCCCCAGAGGGGCACTGGCAGACAGGGAATGGGGCTTATGGTCAGTTCATCCTGTGGTTTATCCCATTGCTCAGGGAGAGAATTCCTTCCCCTGCTCCAACCTGGGGTCTCTCCACAGGAGACAGTTCTCCATGAACTTCTCCAACATAAGTCTATCCCACAGGCAACAGTTCCTCACAAACTGCTGTAGTGTGGGTCATGCTTTCCACACGGTGCAGTCCTTCAAGGACACGCTGCTCCAGCATTGGTCTTCCACAGGGTCACAAGTCCTATGAGGAAACCTGCTCCAGCACAGGCCCCTCTCTCTGTGAAGAACAAGGCTTCACAATGTGAAGTTTTAATAATTTATTAACCAAAAAAACCAATTAGGATGCCCACAATACCCCAGCACTGGGTGCATGGCTGGGCTGGCCAGAGGCACATCCCAGTCTGTGCGGCTGCTTTTATCCCCTTGTAGTGTCAATCAAGATGCTTGGATACATTTGGGTACTTTTATCCAATCACGGGTGCGGACATTCCTGGCCCACTCCTTTGTCTGCCCATTCGGGGTGGCCTGATCTGGCCTCACACCATGAAGCATGCTCAGTTGTGAGATCAGGCAGAAGCTCCCCTTAACTGGCGTCGTGATTGACATTTCTCATGGAACTTTCTGGAAATTCTTCTTCATTGGCCATTTTGTCCCATGTTCCTTATCATAGTTATTGAATATCGTTAACCAAATCGGACAACGAAAACCCCCGCCCACAGATAACCAGGACACTGCAACATTCACAACCCATTAAACATAACAAGAGTAATTAACTAATCAACTCATTAATGTGTCATAAACATTCTAACATCCCTAACATAGTAATTAACCAATTAACTCATTAATCATGTTCATATACAAAAGTCAACTTTCCCCCTTGCCATTTATAACAATCCCTCCTTTTCTCTTTTAGATTACATTTGACTTTTGTATATTTCTCTAATTTTATGGAAAAGTTCAAATTTCTCTCGAATCAGTTCTGCTTCTTGAGAGGTACCCTCAACATGGTTCTCTTGTTCTAACAGTAGGATTTTCTTTGTTGTAATTGCCTTTTGCATCCTCTGGATGGTATGGGTGACCAGTTCAATTATACAAGGGATCATGCATGGGAGAAATATCATTCTCTCTAGGGAACACAGGAGGAAGAACCCCAACTTTTTACCCCACCCTGAACCCAGACAGTTTTCCCACTAGCTGCTCTTAAGGGCTGAGCTCCACTTTTAGACTGAGACCTGGGCTATCTTTCGAATATTCCAGGCTAGGTCTAAAACCGCATCCCCATTGTCATTGATCTTTAGGCAACAGTCTGATGTGTTGAATTTTCTGCACACTCCACCTTCCTCAGCCAGTAGATAATCCAATGCCAATTGGTTTTGATATATAGCTGGTCTTGTCTGCTTTTGCTGCTGTATTATTAACTCTAGGGCAGAGGCAGTTTGGTTAGAGATGATTTCTACGATGGCTTGCAGCCTGATGATGCAGTTCAGTGTGTATATTGGGGTACGATAACCCCAGCTCCCGTCTTGTGCCCATATTGCCGGCCCATATGTTTCTAAAATCCTCTCAGGGGGCCATTCATCATCTCCCCACCTTTGAGATGACTTTGTTATTTGTCTCTTCTCCCACCTTAGGTCATCGTGCAGCGGGATCCCTAGGTCTCTCCCCTCCTGCCCCGATAATAAAAGAATCCCGGCTGTATGATGCCCAGGGTACAACTGCCCTTCTATCAGGGAGGTAGGATGGGGTATGCTCGCTCTTGGCAGATCCAAAACAGTTCCCGTAGGGCTTTCCAAAACTGCTCTTTTTGTTGTTTATGTTTTTCCAGAATTGGGACACTTCAGGGATTGCAGTGTAAGGGTTCTTTCCTGGGGCATAACATTGATACAATTTCTTCAGGGGACTCCTGATACATTTTCCTCCCCTTGGTTTTCGTTTTCCCCAATGTCTCTGGCTCTCTCAGAATCCACCAGCTGGTGGAACCATTTGTCACTAATTATCGCATTGGGTGTGCCCTAACTCCTGAGTAAAGGCCTCCCCCACCCTCCAAAGACACTCTTCCTCAATTACTGGGGCATTCAAAATCCATTCCTCTGTTGTAAACTCCATTCTCCTAGGGACAGTATAGTTCCACTTCAGGAACTCTACAGGTCCCAAACTGCTTCCCCTCCAGGGCCATACTTCTGACATTAAGGTTCTCCCAGAAATGCAGCAGTTGGTGATAGTAAATTCTCTGTCAATTCTTTCTCCCAAATCTACAAACAAGTTTTTACCCTTCCTTATGGCCGCCCATCCTTCCTCTGCTGATCTTGAATCACCCCTTGGTTTTTCTGGTATCAATGTTCATTCCCTTACCAGATCTTGATGGTATGATCCCCCTTCTATTACTCCTCTGCCCAGCCTGTGCTCAAGACATACCCACTTCTCCCATTCAGTCTTCAGCCCCGAGCTGTCCACACTAGCTCTTTGCCCAAAGTTTCCCAAATTTTCTACCAGCCAATACACCTGCCCATTTTCCTCACAAGTTGTCAGTTGGGTTGGATTGTAACATGTGGCATCCTGGTGGGAGCGAGTTCTTAATAGGGATTCTTGGGCCTCTCCTGAATAGATAGGCTGGAAACATTTATGACAAGATTCCATCCGTGTCTCGGAGATAGAAAGTAGTCCTGTCATGAGGAGACATTTCAGAGGTCCAGTGCGGTATGCTCTCCCAGCCTCCATACCAGCAGGGTTGCAGCCTGCAGTAGAGCTGTTCCCCATGGTGAGTGCAGCTCCCACCTGGTCTTACCCTCTCTTGTCTCTCCTCCTTGGCAGCTTCTGGTGTCTCTACATCTCTCTTCTGTCCAGAGTTTAAACAGTCGGGGTTATCAGTCCGCCAGGTGAAGGAATCTCTCAGGAAGTAAACCTATCAACTTCTTAAATCTCATAGAAAAAGTAAACTGTTGAATCACGTAGAGAAAATAAACCTGTTAAACCTTGTAGAAATGTCTTTATATCTGCAACCAAGTCTCTGATAGGTCCCCCAACAGTTTGTCAACAGTCCAGAGTTTGCTCCCCAAGTTTACCCTTCTGCTTTAACATTGTCTCTGAAATGGGGTTGTAGAATGGGTCTCGGGCTCAGGGACCAGTCTTTTGATGCGGCTTGCATGGCTCCAGCCCCGCTCTCTGGTTCATACTGCAGTCTTGGTGGTCAACAGTACCTGGAAAGGACTTTCCCATTGTGGGGTTAATGATTTCTCTTTCCACACTTTCACCAGTACCCATTCTCCTGGTTGAATGTTGTGAATTTTAAAATCTAGGAGAGTGGTCTGAGGAATCAATCCTGGAGGCCTTAAATTTTCCAGGACTTTTGCTACGACAGTGATGTATTTATTGACACTGGCTTCCCCTGCCTTCGTATGAGGCCATCTCTTGTTGGGTGACTAGGAAAGACAGTCTGAATAGCATTTCGTAGGGAGATATTCCCAGGTCAACTCTGGGTTGGGTTTGGAATCTTAACTGAGCTAAGGGTAAACACTTAATCCAGGACATTTGGGTTTCTAACATCAATTTAGTTAAAGTTGCTTTCAATATCTGATTCATTCTCTGCACTCTTCCCGAACTCTGTGGATGCCAAGGAGTGTGTAATTTCCGTTCTATTTCCAAATTTGAAGCCAATTGTTGTAGTATCATTGAGGTAAAATGGGTTTCTCATGAATCAATTCTATTTACCAAGCCATACCAGGAGATTATATGCTCCAACAGAGCTTTGCATACCGTATTGGCGGTGGCATTTGCAGTTGTAATGGCTTCTACCCAGTGAGTGAGATGGTCCACTGTCTCAGTTTGAAGACAGGTGTCTGCTAAGGAAGGTGTAAACCCCTCTTAAAACCCACAAATGTGAACTCCCTTCCCTCTGAATTATTATAACTTTGGAATCAAGGGCTTTCAGGCAAAGATATGGGGAAAGGAATAACAGTTCTTTACTAGTATCTATGGCAAGGCAAACAATCAATAATAACCATAGCAATGACAAACAAACAAAAACCAGAAGATGCTGTGACAGAAGTCTCTGAGCTGCCAAGTGTTTTTCCCGCTTGATACACTTACAGTCACAGCTGACAGGGGCGCTGTCGGGCTCCCGGCCGGGCAGGGTGGGTGTGATGACTCCCGCGCAGCTGCAGGTGGCGCTGTGGCGCGCAGTCAGGTCGGTGCAATGTGGGTTATGGCGAGGGACTGAGAGGCAGTGGGACGGGCAGGGCAGGTGGGCGTGCAGTAGACATGGTGCAGGAACTCAGAACAGAGAGCAGGGGCAGCAGAGACGAGCCCATTCAGGCTTGCCGGTAGAAGGTGGCAGGGTCTCCCCAGCCATGGCAGTGCTCCGACAGGGNTAGTAGATATTTCCACCATTGGACTTGGGAAAGTTCTGTGAAATCTATTTGTACACTCTGAAAGGGCTGACCAGCCAATTCTCTGCCCCTAGGTATGGCCTTTCTCATAGCTTTCTTATTAATTTTATGACAGATCATACAAAGCCCCATCACTTTCCTGGCCAATTCATACACTCCTAGGCATCCGTAGGTCCTGAGAAATCGATCACACAACGCTTGAGTTCTCCAGTGAGTTTGTTGGTGAATGCTATCTAATATTCTTCTGGTTAGGGTCTTAGTAAGCAATTGCCTGCCGTCTGGGAGTCTCCATCTTCCTGCTTCATCCTTCTTTAGCCCCTATCTTTTCGAGCTTCTGCTCTTCCTCTCCTGTGAAAATTGGATCCCCTCATTCAGTTTCCTTCATCATCTTGATTCTTTCTTCTTCCCCTTTCAGCTGCTGCCTTTGCTTCTTTATCCGCCAAGTTATTACCCTTTGCTTCCAAAGTCATCCGTTTCTGGTGACGCCTTACATGAACCACTGCCATTTCTTCTGGTTCTTTCAGTTCTTCCAGAATTTCCAGTATAAGCTCTTCATGTATCAGCTCCTTCCCTCTTAAGCTTAACAATCCCCTTTCTTCCCAGATTTTCCCAAGTGTGTGTACCACACAGAATGAGTATTTTGAATCTGAGTAAATAGTTCCTTTTTTCCCTACCAGATGTTCCAGTCCTTTTTTAAGTGAATACAATTCACAACATTGGGGTG
>VZTX01013545.1:0-15925 GCA_013400915.1 Pardalotus punctatus
GATCTGCTCCATGATCTTGCCAGTGTGAGACTGGTTGGCCTGTAGTGCCCCATGTCTTCCTTATTTCTCTTTTTAAAAACGGGGTCAAATTTCCCATTTTCCAGTCAGCAGGAACTTCACCGAATTGCCACAACTTCTCAAATATGATGTAGAGTGGCTTATGAATTTCCTCTGCCAGTTCCCCCAGGATCCATGGATGCATCTCATCAGGTCCCACAGACATGGGCATCTTCAGATTCCTTAAATACTCCTGAACCTGATCTTCTCAAGGCCAGAGAAAGGCAACAGAGCTGGTGAAGGGTATGGGGCACAAGTCCTAATAGGAATGGATGAGGGGCCTGAAGGGCTCAGCCTGGAGAAAAGGAGGCTTGGGGGGACCTTCTGGCTCTCCACAACTCCCTGACAGGACAGTGCAGCCAGCTGGGGGTCAGGCTCTGCTCCCAGGAAAGAAGGGACAGGATGAGAGGAGATGGCCTCAAGCTGCACCAGACAAGGTTGGACATCAGGAAGAATTTTTCCAGGGAAAGGGTGGTCAGGCATTGGAAGGGGCTGCCCAGGGAGATGATGGAATCACCATCCCTGAAGGTGTCCAAGGAATGCCTGAATGTGGCACTCAGTGCTCTGATCTGAGTGACAAGATGGGGATCAGTCATCAGTTGGACTTGATGACACAGGTTGGACTCAATCTCGGAGTGCTTTTCCAACTTTAAGATTCTGGGATTCTGGGATTTTCCTACTGAAGATGGTTCTTCCTTCTCCCAGTCCCTGCCTTTGCCCCTGCAACTCAACAGTGTGACTGGAGCACTTCACAGTGAAGACTGAGGCACAAATGTCACCGAGATCCTCAGCCTTCTCCATGTCCCACGCAACGAAGTGTCCCATTTCCTTCTGGAGAGGGCCCATGTTTTCCCCAGTCTTCCTTTTATCACCAGTGTACCTATAGCAGCTTTTCTGTCACCCTTGATGTCCCCAGCCAGACTTAACTCTATCAGGGCTTCAGGTTTTCTAACCTGATCCCTGGCTGATCGGACAATCCCTCTGTATTCCTCCCAGGCTGCCTGTCCTTACTTCCACACTCTGAAGGCTTTGAGTTTGTCCAGGAGCTCCTTGTTCGCCCTCACAGGCCTCCTGACATTTTTGTCCAACTTCCTCGTCCTTGGGATGCATCACTCCTGAGCTTGGAGGTGATCCTTCAAGATCAACCAGCTCACCCGGGCCCCTCTTCCGTCCAGGGCTTTATCCCATGGGACTTGACCAACCAGATCCCTGAAGAGGCAAACTGCTCTCCTGAATCCCAGGGCTTACTGTGTGCCCTACTTGCTGCCCTGAGGATCCCAAACTCCACCATTCCATTCCCTCAGCCTAGGCTGCCCTTGAGCTTCTCATTCCCCACCAGGTCCTCCTTGTTGGTGAACACAAGGTCCAGCAGAGCTCCTCTTCTTGCTGGCTCCTCTCTCACTTGAAGTTCATCGTCAACGCATTCCTGAACCTCCTGGATCGATTATGCTCCACTGTGTTGTCCCTCCAAGAGATACTGGGGGTGGTTGAAGTCCCCTATGAGGAGCCGGGTTGTGAACGTGACACTGCTATTGTCTGTCCAGAGCCTCATCTGATGGGTGTTCCAGGTACAGACCCCCTAAAAGCCACCCCCAACTGGCTTCCTGGGCTGCACCCAGCAATGCCCAGGTCTGGGTCAGTGCTGGGCATGGCTACCTCAGGTTTACAGTGGGACTTGATGATCTTGACGGTCTTTTCCAACCTAAATGATCCAATGATTCTATAAACGTCTGGGACAGACCTCTGTGAAGGTTTGTGCCTCACATGGAAATGCGGGGGCTGTAGTGGGTCTCCAGTACAGGAGACAGGGCACAGGGACAGTCCTGGCCAGGAACTCCTAGGCACCCGGTTTGGCTGATGTGGGCAACTTGCCCAGCACCGTCTTTGCTTCCCAATCTGGTCTGTCCAAGCACTCACCACCACCTCTGCACTTTGGACTCTGAAATTCCTAAAAGGTCTTCCACTGATTCTTCCCATGTATTTGCTTGAACAGTTTTAATTCATATTCTAAATCCACAGATTTCGTATGTACTTAGCATAGCAACCCCCATGTGTGACACTTTCCTGCCAGTCCAGGCTGCACTCAGGAACAGCCACCAGTCACCTTCACTCCTGGGGTGACAGCCAGTGTTCCCAGAACTCTAGTTCTTGTCACAGACTCTTCATAGATTGTGGGAGTTGAAGGATGAACAGGGCAGAAAAATCCAGTCCATGCTGCAAATGGCAAGTCTGGATGAGGAGCAGCTCCAACAGCCTCAAGGTCTCAGGCTGCTGGAAGCACCTTTGCTCCTCTTGGCACAACCTTCCCCCATTGACACATCAAGAGGCTTCTCTTGGCTCTCAGTGGTCCCTCCAACCTTGCACTGATGTTTTTCCAAGGAAGACTTCTCTCTTCCATACTTGACTTCACTTTGTTTTTCAGAACTGCACCAGGTGTCTTCCGTCACTACATCAGACACAGCCCATTCACCTTCTTCCACCAAATCCTGGTAACATTTCTTCAAAATTTTGCAGTGAAGATTCTTCTCCCAATTTTAAGTATTTTATCATCTCTACAAAAAACTCAGGCAAATGGACTGACTTGTTAGGGTAAGAAGTTCTGGGAGAAAGAAGATAGTGCATCGTAGAATGTCAGTGCTGGAATCCTCCAGCAAAATGAGAGGGTAAGTAGAACTCAGCTTCATTCATTTTTTTGGAGATCATCAGAAAATAGAGGAAAGACATCTGTTAGAGGACAGTAAGAGAGCAAAGCCTTTTGGAAGAGTATTTACCAGATGACTGCAGCACCAGACACAAGATACAAGGCTGCCTCCATCTCCTTCAGATTCCCACCTCATCCTTTTGGGTGGGATGGAGTCAATGTCCTTCACAGCAGCCCCACATCATGCTGTGGGATTTCAAATTCCATAGCCTTTCAAATTCCATGGCCTTGGGATTTTGAGGAGACTGCTGATCACAGCCCCGTGTTTTGAGCAGAGCTCCCACAACATCCAGGTTTTCTCCTCTCACTGTGCACCCCCTCGCAGGCTTGGGATGGACAGGAAGTTGGGGATGGACAAGAAGCTGGGAACAGACACAGCCAGGACAGTCTTCCCAGACTGATCAAAGGGTTATTCCATGCCACAGGAGGCCATGCTCATCAAATAAAAGCTTCATGAAAGGAGGATGGAAGAACATTTCTGGTAACAGTATTTGTCTTCCAAGTGAACACAGAGACCCTGGAAACAGCCAGTCTTCTGCCTGCTGACAGGACGTGATTGAATTCCTGGTTTTGCTTTTTCTGCAAGCAGCTTTTGCTTGACCTGTTAAACTGCCTTTATCCCCACCCACAACTCCATCCTTCCATTTTCCTCCATCCCGCAGGCGGGGAGCGAGTGAGCGGGTGGGTGCCTGGGAGTTGGCCAAGCTCAATTCTGTCCCCAAACACCCACTCCATACACAGTGAGCCCACAAATGCCCACAGTACTGCCCTGACTTGCTTGTTCCACACCTCCCTCCTACTGAGCAATCTCAATCACTGCAGAGATTTTTTCTATTATTTACCTTCCTTCCTCACCCACCACTGCACGTCTGGTCCATCACCTTGGTCTAACCCAAGCTCTCCCTGTTCCTGGAAGTGTTGCAGACCAGGCTGGACAGAGCTTGGTGCAGCCTGGGATAGTGGAAGGTGTCCTTGCCCATGGCAGGGTAGAATGAGCTTTAAGGTCCCTTACACCCCCAAACCCTTCTCTGATTCTTCAGAGCAGGAACTTCTTTTTTCTTCCCTTGCAAAAACCTCTCCGGCCTCTCCAATCCACTGGAATTTTTCACACTATCAAAACGTATATAAATAAGAAACATGGGGCTGAGAGAGTCTAAGCTCTCCAAGAAACATCCATCCTCCACCAAAACCCTACAGAGAAACTGCGCATCCATGGGATAATAAATGAAAACTCTGCAGATGAAAATTTGATTAAAATACAACAAAGTAAGAATAAAACCAAAAATAAGGACAGTAACAGTCTCCCGTGAAGAGAAATCCACAGAGGAGCTCTGCAGGGATTGGTGATATTTAATATAAACATAAATAGACAAGAACAAAACAATGACAAACTCTGCTGGCAAAAAAAGTTATTGACTGGTGGAAGGGAAACTGAAAAACTGCAGAAGGAAGCTGCAAGGATCAAAGACATGGATAACAGAGGACAACGAAAGGTGTCCCTACACATACAACAGAGCATGGTGGGAAAATACACACAAAGTTCTATAAACATTAGGATGTAAAGACAGTCTGAGGGCACATCCCCTCCTACAAGGCAAACTAAGGTACCATAAGCTGAAGGTGGCAAGAGACATGTTCAAACAATAACAAATTAAAAGACATTCATCAAAGACTCTTAAAGCTACCACCCAGGGAAAAAGAAATCTTTTCGCTTCAAGAAATTATTATTAACAGAATTCTGTTTAAAAAAAATACATCCCACCTTTCGAGAACAACCTCACAACCAAATTTCCACATTGCACATCTGGCCATGGCCTTATAAAGGCTCACAATAATGACAGGGAGAGCCATGAATCCAAACAACTGTCACAGGGCTCCCCCTGCCTCTGTCTTCACATCTGCAAGAGGTTTTGTATAAATATCTGCATTGTTACTGCCTAAAGTCTAATTCCCAGATTCTTTAAATAGCATTTATTAACCACTGACTGTTGACCTGTTCGGAAAATTGACAGTTCTCAGGAATTCCTCAAAGTTCTCATGCACACGAGGAAAACAAACAAAAATGTATCTACAAGTGGGCTTTGCAATTTGCATTTGGGTTCTAGGAGCCAGGCCACGGAATTCAAAAGGGGAAAGTTTATTTGCTAAGACTAATAAAGAAACCCCTCAATTCAAAATATGGGTAATATGCTGCTAAAAATGCCCTTTGAATGCCCTCTTGGATCACGTCACAGAAGTAGAATTTGATGGTCCAGGTCTCTTATTTCTGGCATTTAACAAAAAAACAACAGTTCTGTAAATACACACAAAAATTTCATCAAGTTCTTCCATCTACAAGAAATATTCATTTAAACAAAGGACTTCCGCTTGAAGTCACTGAAGAGGTGATGCACGAGGTCAGGATCCGCAGGGTGGGCGTTTCAGCTCTGCTGCATTTCCCGGCGCATTTCCTCCAGTGCTGCCTCCCGCTCCCGCAGGAGCTGCTTCAGTCGTTTGATTTTTTCATCCCTTATAGTCTCATCCAGGTCTGGGGGAGCCACAGGGAAAGCATCATCTCGGAAAGAACCTTCCAGAACTGAAGTATCCTCTTCAGAAGTCATTAAAACTGAAATCCTCGAGTGGGTAGCATCACTGTACCAAGGGATCATGTCCTGCTCTGAGTCCTTCCCTTGGGACACTCCGACGGAGCCAGTGGGAACACTTGGCCGCGGTGAGGCAGGTGGAGGTGAAATACTCCTGTTAAGTGTACTGGAACTTGAGCCGGTGATTTCTAAACTGGGACTTGTGGCTGCTTTGATCGAAGCTCTCCTTCTCTTGCAACTGTCCGACAGTGGTGAGGATTTTATTTTCCTTTTCCTAGTCAAATCCTCTTCCATATCCACAATTATCTGCACAGTCAGAAATAGACAAAATTGACTTCTGTTAAACTGTGCATCAGCTACATTATAACACCAAGTTCCCTAAGCACAAATTACAAGTTATTTGTTCTAAGCTTTTTAAAATTACTGTTGGGAAGAAGTTTCTTTTAGCAAAAGAACAAACATATTTCTGCTTTTGATATTGTTCTAGCAAAGATTCCCAGTTAACAATTCCAGAATACTGAATTCCTTCCTTAATCAACACTGCATATGTCTGCCTTTTGTGGATGTGCCCATCATCTCCTGTGGCTGTTTAAGTTCTTTAACACTACTGCAAGACAAAAACTTTACGATTTGATGGGAAAATTCAAAGTGTAGAAGAATTCTTCATGTCTACATTTCCAAAACCTCAGTCTGAGGAGTAATGTCCATTATCTGACTAAATTCCTCCAATCATAGCAGTGATGTCCATTATCAGACTACATCCCAGATGTTTTATTATTTGAATCATGGAATCATACTGTGGTTTGAATTGGAAGGGACCTTAAATTCCATCCCATCCCATCCCATCCCATCCCATCCCATCCCATCCCATCCCATCCCATCCCATCCCATCCCATTCCCTGCCATGGGCAGGGATACCTTCCATGAGAACAGGTTTCTCCAAGCCCCATCCAACCTGGCCTTAGATGCTCCTAGGGGATGGGTTACTGCTAATATTAATGAGCAGCCATGGATCTGCTCAATTATTAGCACAGAATTTGTAAAACCTGAGAAAGCCTTTGACTGAGTTGAGTAGAACCACACAAAAGAAAATGTGGCAGAATGGAAATACTTAGATGGGTAAAATCCTTTCCATGCATTAACATTAAGTTCTTCCTTCCAGAAGTACCCAACCAATGACAAAGTTTATAACAACATTTGTAATTCTAAAGATTGGACAGATCCACAAGTAAATTCCTTTTAACAAACCCATTCCTTTGCCTGTACCCACTGTACTGCTGGACAACCATAACCATCTGCAGCAGGTTAAGTATAAATCAGGATACAGTGGTCTTGTCCCTATTCCATCAAGGACCATCACCTCTAGTGGGGACAGTCTTCTCCAAAGCATTTGTTGTTCAAGTTTCCTCCAGTAGAACCCAAAACTGAGGATAAAAATTCCTCCATGGTGCTCAAGTCATACAGAAATCTCAAACAAGTTCTGGGAACAATTCTCACAGAGATCCCAACAACTCCTGACTCCCCTGGTGAATCCAGAGGTAGGAGGCTCCAAGGAACCCCAGCTCTGTACTGACTAAACATACGCTGCTTTCTGAGTGTATTTAGCACTGAAAAATTCCGGATACCTTTTCCTCTTTAACACATTCCTGATGATGATTCGTTCTTTCCACATCCAATGAGGGTGAACTAAAAGAATCATTTTTCCTTTCCAAGCTGTCACTGGAATAAACTGTTTCTTCTGGATTCTCACAGGAGGCCTTTAATATTATTCTTGTAAGGCAAACTCTCTCCTCGTTAAAGAGACCAAATTTTTTCCTTAATTCCAAGTAGTGCTTCCAGTGTGGCTGTTCTGGGTGTCTGACTTGAATAACCTTTCCCGGTGAATCCATCTTTTCACACTGGATCTGAAATACAGAAATAGTGAGAAAGCCATCAATCACTCTCTCTCTCTCTCTCTCTCTTTCTCCACATATATATAGGTAAAACATATTAATATATATAAAAAATAGGTACTAGAAAGATGAGCATTTGTTTTGTGTGCCATTGTCCAAGAGCTACATTTAACACACGTAACATTTAACACAGATAAGCCGATTTTGATAAATGATACACAAATTACCATAGGTCTAACACTTGTTATGTAACGGCGCCTCAAATACATTGTGGAACATCCAGAAAATGTCCAGGCCAACCAGCAACCACAGAAATACAAGAAGCAACAAGAGAATCACCTGTTCTACCCTTTTAAAGTGTCAAAGGAAGAGGAGGGAAGAGCAGGCAGTGCCTCTACTCTGCAATCCAGGGGTTTGCAAATTTAGGGACAAGAGCACCAAATTTGCTGAGCTATTTCTCACCAAAGTTAAAACAAATGCAAATGCTGACACTCAGCATCACACAGCACTGAAGAAAATGAATGGTATTTCAACCATTTTTCAGGTGAGGAGCAATCAAAAAACTAAGTCTTACAATCTGTTGCAACAATTAAATGTCTAAAACTTGCAAAAATACACTCAGCTGATGCTTTTGTTCTGTCTGGACAACACAAATGAGTTTCAGAATGTTTTTTTTATTCTGGAAGCAAATTCATCCAGGCCACTGGAGCTACTGAAAACATGACCCCCAATCCCGTATAGGGAGTTTGTGGGATTGGAGGCTTACAACTTGGAACATATTTCCAATATGATGATCTTAAAAGAATATGTCAACGCAGCCATTAAGGATCTCAAGAGTTCCTTCTGCCTGACGTGGACCCAGGAGGGAAGGAGGTGGATCCCTCCTGACCAGAGCAGGGAAGGAAACACAGCTCCTGCCCCTGGCTGTCAGAGCAGGTGCAGCCTGGAGCTGACAGTGCCACACCAGAGGGGTCTCTGGAGGACAAACTCTGCTCTTCCAACTTATTTTCCTCTTCTGAAGCTGACAACTTGTCTTTCTCTACATCACCCCAATAGTCCAAAGGCTGTGCTGTGAGCGTGTGACACGAACGTCCAGGAGCCCAAACCATAATAAGCCTCCCTGGAGTTCAGTTATTGCTAACCATTTATCTCAGGAGGAAATCAAAAGCCACCTTTCCTCTGCCCCTTTCTTTTCTATTCATTTCTCACTTGTACAGAGTAAAATTATTGGGGAAAAGGCCATTTATTGTCTAGAACCAACCTTAAAGCAGCATATCCAGGATACCTGGTTACAAAAATGTGTGAACTCATCAACAGCCATTTTATCCACATAAAATCAGGACCATAGAACAACTGACCAGACACTGAGATGGCATGTTTATGATTTATTACCTTTGGCCAGTCTTCACTGACAGCACATTCTTGCTTAGCCTGAGGTAACACAGCCCCTGCTGCTCTGGGGGAACGACTGGTGTCTTTGGCACTTTGCGACACACTTTCCTGTGTCCCTACCGCTGGAACTGAGATCGCTCCACTGCACAAAACACTCTCAGTGAAGGGCAAACTCTGTCTCTGGATTACAGTGGGATCCTGCTGATTAGCACTTGGTGTCACCAGAGCTGCAGGTGTGGATTTTAAATCATTTCTTAAGCCAACTGGTGATGAATTTTTGGAGATCATACATGGCTTTGAGTCTTTCTGAGACGGCACCACTCCTTTGCTTTTTGACAACACCAGATTCACCACTTTACTGGTTATTTTATTGACTTCAGTAGAATCAATTCGCTTGGGTGTCTCCTTTTGAAGTGAAGCATCAGAAGAGGAAAATGTTTGTTTGTCAGCCTGGGCTGACAGAACATCAGAGCCTCTTTTGGTCAACAAATAGACTTTCCCATTGTACATGACCAGAGCATTATCTTTTAAAGGTGTGATTTTGGTTTGGCTTCCACCAGGACCGTTAGAACAGAGTGGCAAAATATTTGCAGGATTAACTTCTACATTCTTCGTGTCTGACAAAGTTTTCAGGATCTTGGAAGCCATGTTGTTTGAAGATTTTACAGGGATAAGACAAGCTGCTGAGAGCGGGGCAGTTTCTTGCACAATCCATTTCATGGGAGTTTGCTGGTGCTGCTGCCCCTCAGATGTGACTGGCTCGGGAGAAGAACCAGATTCCTTTTGGGCAGCTGTCACTATCAGTGTCTTTGAAACTTCTGTGGCAGGTTTGGAGCAAAAGCTCTGTAAGCGCTTGGGCAGGACTTGGGAGGTTTTCACTGTGTTCACAGGTGACACGTAAATCACCATTGGCATTTTTGTACCATCAGCCCCTCCAGACACATTGGTGGCTGCAGCCGCCAGGATTTTTTGCTGTATTGCAGGTGGCAAAAGAGACGCTGGGACAGATTTCACTTCGGCATCAGCCGGAATCTGGAGGTGGTGTCCGGAGGGCAGCACTGGAGACTTGACAGTCACTGGGTGGGGTTTGGTGTTCACCACCATGTAGGTTGTGCTGCTCTGGTGAGAGGAGCTTGTGACAGCCATGTTCTGCAAGGACACTCCATCCATGGACATGCAGCTGCTCTGGGTGTTGGCAGCTGCACTTGGAATCAAGCTTTCTTTTTCAGAACCTGCCCTAACACATTTCTGCTTGTCTGATGTCCTCGTAAGAATAATCTTTCCAGGATTAGGAGGCTGGAAAACAGGTATCTTAACAGATGAAGGTGCAGCAGTATTGCCAAGCTGCGTCTTAAAGGTAAGATGGACTGGGCTAGAAATATTTGCATTAGAATTATTTGGCATGGCTGGAGACTGAACTATTGGCACAAAGCTTCCAGAAGGTTTAGAAATGGGAAGCAATTTCAGAAGGTTTTTTCCATCTGGTCCTGTTGTCTGAACGACTCGGTACATACAGCCTGCAATGCTTAACAAAGAAAGGGGAAAAGAAAGAAAAATGAAAGGCAGTGTAAGTGAACAAGTATAGATACCTTCATTCACGACTCTCAGTGAACTCTACACCCAGGGCTGAAGCAGATTAACTCCTGGAAAATGCCTGAGCTAATCTTCAGGAGCTTCCTACTGACCTACCCAGGTTTGTATTTCAGACCATCACAGACTGTCTGAAAATAGTGTCCAACTTCCACACCCCAGAAGAACAAGAAATGGCATTTTCTTTGGATCAAAAGTAAGTTAAAAGACCCCAGAAAACACCTCAATTACCCTCCTCTTCCCCTCACAGGGCCTTTCATTCTGAAAATGAAACCACTACCTCCCAATTTCCCAAACCCTTATTTTTCCCTCTGCCATCTCCCTGTTACTATTTATTTCCCTCCTGAGTGCTATAAACTATGAATGTCAGGAATGCTCCAGGAAAATACAGGCAGAGTAGCTGCAGGGCAAGGTGGAAGCAGAAATTACTTCAGACACAACAAAGGAATTTGGAAGCAGGATGCATTTACTTTGTGGAACACAAACAGGTGCTTTCTACGCCTCCATCACACCCATCCAGCCATTCTTGAGACAGATACAGACCACAGAGGTGGTTCATCCTCAAAGATACAGAAAACCCTCAAATACTACTGGGTTATAAACATTTTTGAGAACAGAAGTCTAAGTCTAGGAAGTAACAGGCTTCAAAACCAAAGAGGAACACATGGAAACAGCACCATGGAACAGGGACATCCGGAGAGAAAATAGAGAGTTCTTGCAGGTGAAGGTAAGACCTCACCAACAGAGAGACAGATCTTGTAAAAACACAAGTTACTTGTGACTGCTCCAAATGCCAAGATTTTTTGAGTCCATGGCAGGACAGAGAACCTTTCCCACTCCAGGGGAGTTTGCCTGATGCAGGCTTTTAGGCAAAGAGCTCCTGGACTCTGAGTAGAACAATCTACTGCCCAAAGCACTGCAGAGACGTGTGTAGGCAAACAGAGCTGCCCTCACTGAGAAAGAAGAGACCAAATCACTGCAAGCTATTTCCTGACAGCAGATCCAGGGCGATTAAAAGGCAGAGTTGCCAACTCCACCTGGAGAAAACAAGAGCATCAGCTCCATCCCACTGACTTCCTACGTCAACAGGCGTCCTGAGAACACAGACATGGGAGTAGTTTACAGTCCCATCCTGATGATATCAGTGCTGCATTCTGCTTTCTGTCAGGTGGTTTTGAAACAGGCATTTTTTCTGTCTATTTGGGCTTCTGACTGAGCTTGATGCAATGTCTGGGACAGCTCAGTCCCGTGTCCCACTGCTGTGTCTGCTCACAAGTCAGCCGACCTTCGGCTTTTCCATCAAGTGGGAAGCCACAGGAATGCTCTTTACTCCCAGAGCTGGGCAGTTCCTGCTGGGGGTCACATTCCCCTGAGGGCTGACACAAACACCCCACTACTGTCTGCCCAACACACAAAGGCATCAGACATGCAGAGCTTTTCTCATTGTGACCTTGGAATTAACTCCCACAGCCAGTATTTTGATACAATGCCTCATTTCTGGGCACAAGTGTGAAAAAGGAGATTTTTACATGAGGTATCAGTGCAGTGGGCAGGAAATTCTGCAGTACTTTTGTTTTTAACATACTGAAAATTAAAATATGGGCAATATTTCACATGGTTCCTAATGGAAGCTGTCACTGGAGGGCTTAGGAGCAAAATGGAGTTGAATGTTTTGGAATCAGAAATGAGAGCTGAGAAGGACTACCACTGACAGGCAACAATCTGACAGAAAGCAGTTTCGCTTAAACGAAGAGAAAGTAGAAATATGTGTCTTTGAACATAAAAAAGCAGAGATAAAAGACTTTTGGAGCACTTTGAAACCTCCCAGCACTACTGGTAATGCAAATGAGGAACAGCAGGGACTCCTGTGCAACACTTTGTATCTGTTCTGTGCTTTCAATCTCTCAATGCTTCTTTAATAATTCCATGATCTACAGCCTCAACTTCGCTTCTACATATAAGAAGTAAAGGCAAATTCAGAAAGAATTTTTTAGCAAGTCCCACAAACATGGAACTGCTGAACAGAGAAACAAGCACTTACCTGCACCTCAACTAACTAGGGCTGCAAATTGGCACCAAGGGGCAGAAGAAACCTCTGAAGAGGCTCGCTCCTCCACCTGTCAAAGCAAGGGGACACCTCTAACTTTTGGGCAAGAGGAGGGGAGCAGATCAGAGGCAGATGGAGCAAGAAAAACACGGAGAGATGAGCTGAAGATGTATTTGCAACAATATTTTCCTCTGCTGGTTTCCACCACTCACCTCCTCATTCACACCTGGAGTCACCATTCGCCTCCAGCTCAATGGACTTAAAAACTGGTTTTGACAAACAGGAGCTTTTAAGTAGATTGAGGGGAAAAGCACCAGCAAAAAGTCTCATTTGCCTGAACTTCAGATCATTCTGCTTTCCATGATTACAGAAGGCAACTGTAGCTTTTTATCTCCATAAAAAAGAGCAAGACACCCCAAAATCACAATTGTCTGGGAAATAACATTCTTTAACTTGGAACAAGTATCAGGTATTTATGTCTTTGGAGAATGACAAAAAAGCTAAAGAGAGAAGGAAAGGAAAAGTCCCATGAGATACCAAGAAGTGGAATTCACATCGATTTATTCAAATATCTATGACAGAGGAGAGAAAAGGTCATTGCAAAATGTTTTAAGCTAAGTTGAAAATGCTTCACTGTAACAATCTCTCATCATAAAGATTTTCCCAGGTGATACAAAGCAATAACCACCAAGAAGTTTCATGTTACCAGAATAAAAGAAAGTACTGGCCCCATACATATTTGAGTGATGAAGAGGAGATTTAGAAGTTATTTTACTTCAGTCTTCAAGCCACTGTTTCTTTGAATTAATGAATCTTTAAGAATCCCTTAAGCAGAATGAAAAAAACTCCCTCAGTGCCCCCTCTTTAGGGTGTCAGATTAATCTGGTTAAAGAACTGGCTGATTAATTTTCCTAAAAAAAATAACAATAGGAAATCTCTATCATGCCAAGTTGTCCTTGGGGATTTCTCCCATAGTTACTGAAGTAGAGTTTCCTTTCTCCTCTTCAACCTCCTTCACTTCCCCACCCCATAAGAATAAACCTCCTCAAACCTCATACACAAACACTCAGAAATAATTGTGTTGTTATGATACTTTAGGAAGGCCTAAGGCAGATCCATGAACAAAACTTGAGGGAAACAAGCTCATGGAAGAAGAAAAAAATGGTGGACTGGTAGAAATCTTCATCACCAGAGAAACAATCAAATTCAATAAAAACAATCAAATAAAATTCTGTGACATTCACAGAGGGATCTGTCAACTAGATGACATTTTTTTGACCCAAAAACGAGATTTTATCTTTAGCTGAACAGTCTGTATGTGACAACACCGACGCCTCCCTATGGATGTGGCATTAAGGAAGCCAGGAAAGCAGAGAGAACAGAAAGAAACTGGGAGATTTAACTCTTTACTTACTTATTTCAAGGGGAAAAAAAAAAACCAAACAAACCAAAACAAGAAAAAAAAAACTAAAATAAAAAAACCACCAAACCAACCAAACAAAACAAAAAAAAAACAAGCAAACAAAACAAACAAACATGCAAAAAACCAAAGTTTTCTTCAGTTCAACAGAACTCCTGTTTTCTTGACCAGACAAAGCAGTTTTACTGTCTAAACTTCTCTCACTGTTCATTACTCTCAGTAAGCAGCACAAAACACAAAACACTGAGTATTTAAACATTCATCTGTCCCTCATGTTTGCATTAACAAAAACACCTGTGGAATATTTTCAGGAAATAGGAACCGTTTATTTCTGCCAAATAAATTCATTCACCAAATCCAGTGCAACCAGCAGCAGATGATTCCCACAGAAATCCTGACTGTGCCATAAAAAATGCATCAGTGGAGATCAAAGAGACAGACTGGCTCAATTTTCCTGCAAAGCTGTCAGAAGGAATGGTCCCCCTTGGAAGAAATGAGCTACTTTTCCATCTGCCTTCACTCCTAACTGTTCCTTTAGGCACAACTGTAATCTATAAATGTGAATAAATAACCAGGAACTATGAGCCACTCCACACAACCAACAGAATTTATTTTAATGGATTCAGTTGGATCCAGGAAGTGGCAAAATAACATTTTATTGTCAATTGGAAACATGCACCCAGGAACAAAGAAAAATTAATTGATTGTAGTTCATATATATTTATTTTATATAGCTGCATTCATTCCATGGATTAGCTGCAAACTGTAATAAAATAACAATAATAATTATAATAATAAAGATATAGCAGCATATAATCTAGATAATATATAACCATGACTATTATTATCATCATCATCATCTAAAGAAAATCAGGAAATTGATGTTGAATTTGCAGGAATCCTGACCAGAATTTGAGCTGAAGACATCTCCAATGGCCTGAGGTTTTATCTTAAACCAGAAGCTTTCAATAATGGCACAAGAAACACTCTGTGTTTGACAGTAATTGTTTCTGGGAACTCTTTCATCCACTGTGGAATACTCCCTGGAGTACAGATAACTGTGGCTGGGCAGACTGCCAGGAAACCCTCCCTGTGCTCCATCATCAACCACAGCTCTCCTGATCCTTGACCAAATCCTCCTCCAGCCACAAAACCTCTGGTAGAATCTGCGACTATCAAAAACACTCAGCGTGGACCTCACAGCAGCCCTGGCATTTGGAAGTCACCCAAAACTCATCTGTGAACACACAAAGCACCCTGAGAACTCCTCAGAGACACCGAAAGGCACTGGGAGACAACCAGCACTGAGCTGGTCCTACTGAGCTCCCTAGCCTAAAGCAGGAATGGAACCACAGAGAGCTGAGCAGCCTGGAGAATTCCCTCGGCATGATTCCAGCCTGGATAACCCAACACAGTCCCATCTACAAAGTGTGATCATAATGTGGGACCTGATCAGTAAACCTGATCCAGAGAGTCCAGGGTTGGGAACAGGGCTGGGAAATGGTCTGGAGCACCAAGAGCAGCTGAGGGAGCTGGGAAAGGGGTTTAGCTTGGAGAAAAGGAGGCTCGGGAGAACATTCTCACTCTCCTCAACTCCCTGACAGGAGGGTGCAGCTAGAGGGGATCAGGCTCTGCTGCCAGGGAACAAGGAACAGGGGGAAAGAAAACAGCTTCAGCTGTGCCAGGGGAGATTCCAGTTGGATATTGTGGAAAATTTCTTCATGGAAAGGGTAGCCAAGCACTGGCAAGGGGCAGAGGTGGAGTCACCACCTGTGGAAGTGTTCAAAAAACAAGTGAACTCGGCACTTGGGGAAGTGGGTTAGCGGCGAACATGGCACTGCTGGGGGAATGGTTGGGCTCTTGATCTTTAAGGGCTTTTCCAAACGAAGTAATTCCATGACTGTGAAAGGTTCAATTCCTCTATCTCACATCCCCAGTCCCCATTTCCTGGCTGCCTCCAGCACAACCCACCCTCACCTCGATGTGACCACAGTGACAACAAACAGCAACAGCCCCCGACGGCAAAACACAACTGGCGTCGAGCTCGGGACGGCACCGCACGTGGGGCGGGGGTGGAACCGCCCCCGGAAGGGAGGGAGGGAGGGAGGAAGGGAGGAAGGAAGGGAAAGAAAGTAAAGAAGGTAAAAAGGAAAGGAAGGGATAGAAAGGGACAGGTAGGGAAGGGATGGAAAGGAAGTGAAAGGAACGACAGAACGGCGCACTCCCCGCCGACCCCCGCCCGTC
>VZTX01013545.1:17180-53459 GCA_013400915.1 Pardalotus punctatus
TATATATATATATAAAATATGTGAAATTTATCTGGTTGACACAGTGAGGATTGGTCACAGGTTGGACTAGATGATCCTGGAGGGCTTTTCCAACCTCAACAATTCCATGATTTGCAGTATTGGATTCTATTCAATGGAACAGAAGAGTTTCAAAATCACCTGCTAAAATTTTGCTTTCACCAACCGTAAATTGCCAAAGTGACATGAAATGCTGGGGACACGTTTGGCTGCTCTCCACATGTGGAGGAACAGCTTCAGAAACTGTGTTCCTCCATCTGTGTCACAGGCTCATTATCCTGTTTCAGCAGTGATGAGCCTGTGTGGCTCAGATGAAAAGCCAGGACTGTATCAGCCCAAATCCCAATTTCCCAGAGCTTCAGCTGCTTCCCCAGCCCAGAGCCAACATGCTGACAATTGCCAGTGTTGCCAAATATGGTGCTCGATGTCATATCTATGAAGATAGGCCAGGTTGGATGGGCTTGGAGCAACCTGGACTAGTGGAAAGTGTCCCTGCCCATGGCAGGGGGTGGGACTGGATGAGCTTTAATGTCCCTCCCAACCCAAACCATCCTGGGATGCTGGGATTCTGAGGTGTTACAAAACTGCTTGAGAGGTTGTTGTCACTGATTTTCATGTTGTTCCTTGGGAACAGACTGAAAGACCCTTTCATATTCTGTCTTCTCTCTCTCTTGCTCCATGACCAGGATCACAGAATCCCAGAATAATTTAGGTTGAAAAAGACTTCCAAGACCATCAAGTCCAACCTGTGACCAGTCACCAGCTGGACCAGATCACTGAGTACCATGCACAGTCGCTCCTTGAACGTGTCCAAGGATGGTGACTCCACCACCAATGAATCCCCCATCACCCCCCTCCACCCAAGCAAGAGAATGAGTCAAAACTCTCTGGATTTGTAAATGTTCAGATTGTGGTGACGAAGGGGTGGAGGGGTGGAGGACCTGATGCAGGAGCAGGTGGGTGTGTTGTGAAGAATCCACACCCATCCCATGGAGGACCCACATTGAAGCAGAAGTGCAAGGACGAAGAAGCTGCAGAGAGGAGTTTTTATGGACTGACCACATGCCAAATTCCCCATTCTCCATGCCTCCTGCACTGCCCAGGGTGGAGGGAAAGAGAAGAGTTGGGGATGTGAAGTTGAGTCTGGGAAAAAAGTGGTTTAAATCTTGTCTTTGTTTCTCACCATCCAAACATATTTTAATTTGCAATAAATGAAATTAATTTTTCCAACATCAAGTGTTTGCCCATGACAATTATTGGTGTCATGTGAAGATTATAGAAATTTGGCAGGAAATAATCTCCATGTGTCCCAGCTGGTCCTCAGAGGGGCTGGGGACAGCTGGGCTGAATTTCTGATTATGCCCAGTTGGGCACCACAAGTCTGATCCTGTTCCGTGAGGACTTTCATAATCACAAATTCACAAACAGTGGGAATTATTGAAACAACAGAAATACAGGTTTGGAATTGCCCTTGATAAATGCACCAGCACCAACTGAGTGATGATGATGATGATGATCATCATCATCATCATGAAGTACTAACACGGGTAATAATAATTGTATGTAAAATGTTGCCAAGAAGGTATCCCCCGCTGGGAGGAGGCAGAGCAGGGTCACCCATTGACTCTCTCCAAGCTCTTCCTGCTCGTTATGATAATTTATACCTGACCCAATTGTCCTCCTGCTATTTTCTGTATGGCATGATCCAGGCAGAGAGTTGAATTATAAAATCATCCACACAATCCTGGTATCATTCCAGTTGGAAAAGCCCCCCAAGACCATCGACTTCAACCTGTGACTGGTCCCCACCTTTTCAGCCATCTCAGAGCACTGAGGGCAATGTCCAGGCTTTCCCAGGACACCTCCAGGGATGGAGACTCCAAACCTCCCTAGGCAACCCCTTCTGATGCCTGACCACCCTTTCTGTGGAGAAATTCTTGCTGATGTCCAACCTGAATGTCCCCTGGTGTAGCTTGAGGCTCAAAACACATTGCCACAGAGGTTTAGATCATCTTCTGATCTTTGTGGTTCCTGGTAGATCTGAAAAATTATAATCTTTAGAATTACTATTTCTTTATAAACTAAGACTGACTTTGGAATCTGCAGTAAAACCAGTGGTGGGCTTGCACAGAAAGAGGTGTCATGGGGACACTCAAGGAGAGTGTCTGGTGCGTGACATCAGGCAAAGGCACCATGACTGGTCACTGTCTGTCCATGTCTCTGCTCTGAGACAATCCTGCACTGATCCAACCCTTGGGCTGCATGGGGAGGTTGTCTGGAGAAACATCCCATCATTTCAGCCCAGGAGGGAGCCTGTACCAGTTCTTGTAGGTACTTTGTGGCCAGCAACTCAAGACGATTTGCTTATGCCCAGACTTATGCTTGTGAATCTCTTTCCATTTTTCTACAAGACCTGTAATCCTAATCACAGCCCAGGATCGCTGAATCATGGAATAATTTTGGTTGGAGAAGCCCTCTAATATCGAGACCAATTGTTAACCCAGCACTGCCAAAACCACCACTAAACCATATCCACTGAACACCTGCAGGGATGGGGACTCCACCTCTGCCCTGGGCAGCTGTGCCGGGGCCTGACCACCCTTTCCAGGAAGAAATTTTTTGCAATATCCAACCCAAACCTCCCCTGGTGCAGCTTGAGGCCGTTTCTCCTCATCCTGTCCCTTGTTCCCTGGGAGCAAAGCCTGACCCCCAGCTGGCTGCCCCCTCCTGTCAGGGAGTTGTGAAGAGACAGAAGAACCCCCCTGAGGCTTCTTTTTTCTCCATGTCCTCTCCTGGAGAGGACTAGGCATAGGCACGGTTGGTCTCAGACATTGTGGCTGTCACAACAGGAAAGGTGTGATCAGAGGAGAGGGTCCTGTGGGCCTGAGCCAACTCCTTGCTCCACCCAGAGACTCATGCTCAGGGTCCCCCCTCGAGGAGGGCTCAAGGGGTTGGCTGTGCATTCGTAAACAAAACAGCATGAAAAATCTAATTTACGTAAGAGTCTGCACCAGGTTAACTATAAAAGGAAGTGGATTGCCCCCCCCCCCCCCACCCCGTTCTATTTTTCCTCTCTTTTGCTTTCGCTTTCACTTTCTTTGTTTCACAAGCTCAGCTTCAGGAGCAAGGTGGGATCTAAGGACTGGTGATACTCCTTGTTCTCCTTCTCCCCCTTTTCTGTCTTTATTTCACAGAATCACAGAATGTCCTGAGCTGGAAGGGACCCACAGGGAGAGTCCAATTCCTGGCCCTGCACAGACACCCCAGCAATCCCATTCTGGGCCTGAGAGCATTGTCCAAACACTCCTGGAGCTCTGGCAGCCTCGGGGCAGTGCCCATTCCCTGGGAGCCTGTTCAGTGCCCCAGCACCCNTCTGGCAGCCTTGGGGCTGTGCCCATTCCCTGGGAGCCTGTTCAGTGCCCCAGCACCCTCTGCGGGAAGAACTTTTTCCTGATATCCAATCTAAACCTCCCCTAACTCATCTTCAGACCATTCCCTCGGGCCCTGTCCTTGGCTACCACAGGGAAGAGATCAGTGTTTGCCCCTCTTCCCCTCATGACGAAGGTGTAATTGCAATGTCCCCCCTCAGTCTCCCCTTTCCCAGCCTAACAGACCAAGTGCCCTCAGATGCTCCTCACACACCTTCCCCTCAAGGCTCTTCACCATGTTTGTTGCCCTCCTTTGGATGCTCCCCAGTGGTTTAATTCTTTTTTATATTGCTGTGCTCAAACTGCCCCCAGCATTCACGGTGAGGCCCCCAGCCCAGAGGAGTGCAGGACAATCCGCTCCCTGACCCAGCCAGCGATGACGGCCAGATGCCCCCCAGGACACAGACATCCCTCCCATCTGCCAGGGCACAGCTGACTCAGATCCAACTGGCCATTAACCAGGACCCCTGGGTCCCTTTCCAGCTGCTGCTTTCCAGCCTCTCATTCCCTAGTCTGTCCATACATCCAGGTTTGCCCCATCCCAGGTGCAGAATCTGGCACTTTCCCTTGTTGAACTTCATATGTTTGGTGATTGCCCTGTCCTCTAATTTTTCAAGGTCTCTCTGCAGGGCCTCCCTGCCTTTGAGGGAGTCAACAGCACCTTCCAGATTTGTATGGTCAGGAAAATTAATCCACAAACAGCAGAGGTTTATGTCCAAAAAGGAGACAGAGGAGTCCTGTAGATTTATTCATGAATAATGGGAGAGGTCATGGGCATTTCCCATGGGGTCTCTCAAATTGGTAGAGGACTGTTCCTGTAGTTTCTTACCAGAGTCTTGGGCGAGTCAATCAGTGGAATTTCTGTGGAATTCCTTCCCATTGTTTCTTCTGTCTCTCAGTATTGGTCTTATCAGCAGACTCACAGTTTGTTTGTAAAACACTCCCTTCTCATTCCTTTCAGTATCATCTGCAAATTTGCTCAGTATCCTTTCCAGTCCTGCATCCAAGTCATTTATGAAGATGTTGAAGAGCACAGGGCTGAGGCTGGAGCCCTGCAGAACCCCACTAGTGACAGCTGCCAGCCTGGTGTCACCCCAGTCACTGTCACACTTTGTGCCCAACCCATGAGCCAGTTGCTCACCCATCCCATGATGTGTTTATGCAGCTGTGGGCTGGACAGTTTGTCCAGAAGGATACTGGGAAAGACAGTATTGAAAGCTTTACTGAAATCCAAAAAGATTCCCTTAACCGGCTTCCCTTGATCAACCAGGTGAGTCACCTTGTCATGATGGGAAATCAGGTTTGATAAGCAGGACCTCACTCTCATGAAGCCATGCTGGCTGTGACCAGTGACTGCGTTGTCCTTCAGATGTTTTTCCATACCTCCCACAATAAACTTCTCCATAACTTTACCGGGCACTGAAGTGACACCGACATGTCTCTAGTTTTCAGTGTCCTCTGGAGTTTAAATCTCCCTCGGCTGCTCCCTTGCTTTGCCTGGGCAAAGCATGGTTATCATATTCCATCCTGTACTCTGTACAGAAGTTTGTTGTGGGGGTGGGGACATTGAGTAGTGGCACTGTGGCTTGTGAGCCAGGTCCTCTGAGGAGTTTTTCGTGGGAGCTGAGGACTCGTTGAAGTGAACTGCACAAAATTAAGGGCTTGTTGGCCACCACTCCTGTGGAAATGCATTGTAAGAATTCAAGGGCTTGTTAGCCAACACCTTTGGAGTCTAAACAGTGGTTGGTTGCTGGAGTTGAGGCAATTGTACAATAAAAGCACAAGTGCCCCCTGACCTTTGTTCAGCCTGATGAGGATTTACAATGAACCAATCAAGGGGTCGTGACACCTCCCAGCTCCCTCAGCCGCTCCTGGTGCTCCAGACCCTTCCCCAGCTCCATTCCCTTCCCTGGACACGCTCCAGCCCCTCAGTGTTTCTCTTTCCAGGAGGAGCCCAGAACTGGACACAGCTCTCCAGGTGCCTCACCACAGCACCTCATTCTATCCAATCAAAAGCTTTTCCTCCTATTTCCCTCCCTTCCCACCTGGATCCCAATCCTAAAAAATGAAGGAGTCTGAACTGGATATTTGGCATTTAGAATTTGGCATTTTATGGACATCACCTGTCCAGGACAGACAGGTAAAGACTTTGGAGATAAGTTTTTGCTATTTCCCAGGATAACTGTGTCCCAGCAGTATTTACTGCCAGTCCTTATTGCAAGAGGATGCTAGCTGGCCTTCTGGAAAATTCAAATTCCTTCAGATTTGGGTAATTTTTGCCAAGTCCTTCAAGCACCCTTTAAATTGACAAAGTGCTCCAGCCTCTGGAAGTCGATCTTTGCCTTCCCCATTTATGAGATGCCAGGCTAACAATTTCTCTCAGGTTTTTTCATAGAACTTTTTCCTCATGTTGAATCCAAACTCATTGAACAAAGTCTAACTCAGCTTCCTCTAAATTGCCAACCAGAGCCACAGACTTCAAACAAACATTTTGGGGAAAACCATTTTAACTGACTGTCTCCTCTCCTGCCTGTTCATTTGGCATCGTTTGGGATTGACTTTGAGGTCTGGTAGCAGCAGAGACTTGCATGCAGAGCTGACCAGCTATTTATTTGTCAGACATTGGTCCAGTCTGCTCTACAAGATGGTTGTTTGTCTCCTTAGTCTGACACTTCAGTTGGAAAAGCAACCAGACAGATGCATCCACTGCCTGTCAATAGGGATGTTGTGAACACTTGCTCTTGTCAAACTTGGTGCCATTGGGATAGCATGAGATGGGAAATGGAGCTGTAACAGAACTGGTGCCAAAATTCATCTGGAGTCTTGAAAGCACCAAATGATGCTGAGTTAGACTTTACCACGTGCTCCCTATTCAATCCGTGTTACATCAATTACAAACAGACTTCTAGTTCTCAGTGCAATATTTAGAATTGAGTCAGCAAAGCCACATTTGTCCTACAAGGGCTGGGCTCCACCTCAGTGGAGACACATCTGAATTCATATTTTCCACCATGTAAATCAAATTTGTATATATAAAGTAGTAAGACTGGCTAAATTCTCTGCCAGTTCTGCAGCTTGGAAAGGTAAAGTTGGCATTAGACATAGAAAAACCTGATTTAAGGTTTTTAAATCATAAAAACTAGCAGGGCAGGGTTAGATGGGATATTGGGATATTCCTCCCTGTGAGGGTGGGGAGGCCCTGGCACAGGGTACCCAGAGAAGCTGTGGCTGCTCCAGCCCTGGAAGTGTTCAAGGTCAGGTTGGACAGGGCTTGGAGGAACCTAGGATAGTGGAAGGTGTCCCTGCCCATGGCAGGGGGTGGGGCAAGATGGACTTTAAGGCCCCTTCCAACCCAAACTATTCCATGATTCCATTTTTAAAATTAAAGTCAGACTTCGTGAGGGTTCCCAAGAATTTTACCATCCACTTCTGATTTCTAGACATTAAACAAACGAATGGTTGAAATTCTATTTGAGGCCCACCAAATCCTGACTCATAGTGCTTATTTTGTTCAAGATATTTCTTTGTCCAATTTCACTGAACCACAAAGAATTAAAATTTAAAACTCCTCCCAAATATGAAATGCCAATGGGCTGTTTGAGGATCCATCACCATCATGCTTGAAGTTTCAGGATTAAGGAAAACCAGTTGAGTAAGAAAGGAAAGTTGTGATTTTGACAGGACAATTTGGAGCATGACAAAAAATAAATCCTGCACAAAAGTCCCATACCTTGGCTCCACTCCTTGCTTCCACTGCCTCAGCTCCACTGCCTCCCACCAGTGTTTACTGCACAGAGGAGTGTAATTATAGTTCCTGTTAATGAACCCAATCAAATAACTCATGGAGTAAATGACTTGGAATTCTAAATCTCATTTTTTGAAAGTGATACCTCAGTTAACAGTGTAATGTAATGAAAAACATTAGGATACAGATTTCTGTGGTCTTGGAGTCTAGATCTGGGAATGGATTTAGATTTAGCTCAGACAGCACATTTTTTTAGATGTAAAAACTCAGAAGATCTTATTAAAAATCTATATTAAACATATCAAAGATTAATACCCAGAACTTCTCCCATCAGCAGAAGCCTGAAAACATAGTTTAGTCGTCCAGAAAAAAACCCAACCAGTCTAAAACTCAGCTATTTATCCATAACAAGATGGTGTTGGCTGGAGGACAGGCAGATGCTCTCCCCAGCTGGTGAAGGTTCAAGGACAGCACCACAGACGCCAGCCCTGCTCAGCTGGAGCTGTGACTCAGTGCACTGGGCTCACAGTGAACAGGTTTATTCCCAAAAGGATCATCCATCAGAGGGATGCAGAGGTGTCCAGGTCGAGGGTCAGCTCCAGCCTTGCATCAAGCATCTCCCTGATGGCTGTTTGCTGCATCACCCCCAGCCAGGGAGGGCTGTTTGACATCCTGCTCTGCAGAAGGGAAGGGCTTGGGACCCAAATGCTCCAGTACTGGAAGCACACTATCAGAGTTGGTCAGAGCACCAGCAGAGCCCATGCCTTGGAGAGACCATGCTGAGGTGAGGGGTGGGATTTCCCTCTGCTGTCACTCCTGGCAAAGATCCAGCTGTCACCATCCAAGAGTGAGCCTCTGGGATAAGGTTCCACAGTTGTTCCTATTTTCAGCCTGTGATCTCAGTCCTTCAATATGGTTTGCTTTTCTGTTGTTTGTGGGATTTGTGGAAGCAGGTAGAGAAGTCAGGCAGACAGGCTTCAAGATGGCGAAGAAGTTTTATTTACAAGAACTTCTTTTTATACACAGTAATAAACAAGTGTCTATTGGCCAAAGACAATCCACCCCCAAAGACCTATTGGTCAAGGCTTGTACACCTCTAACACAAAACACAGAGATTAAGAAAGTACAAGAAATACAGTTTATCTATATTCTCCATGAGAGAGAAAGGAAAATTCTAAAACAGTGCAACTACACTTCCACACAACCAGTGGAATGGGTTGAATTGGTGAATGTTTTTAATCATAGAATCAGAATATTCTGAGTTGGAAGGGACCTGCCGAGTCCAATACCTATCCCTGCACAGTTCAACCCCAAGAATCCCACCATGTGCTGAGGGCAAAGGGACCCCCAGCAAGGGAAGAACCAGTCAGGTGGAGATGCAGCTGCAGCAGAGGAAGCAGGGCCATGTCCTGTGCTCATGGACATCATGGTGGGACACAGAGGTGCCGCAGAGCCAGTGCCACTCTGAAAGTTCTTTTGTCACCATCATGTGTGACATGGCAAGATGCAGAGAGAGCCCTGCTGGAGCTGTCCTGGAAGCAGCTGCTTTGGTCACCTTCCTGTGCCAAAGGAATTGAAGGAATAGAATCACAGAATATGCTGAGCTGGAAGATCACCCAGTCCAACCCATGGTCCTGCACAGACACCCCAACAATCCCACCCTGGGCCTCAGAGCATTGTCCAAACGCTCCTGGAGCTCTGGCAGCCTCGGGGCTGTGCCCATTCCCTGGGGAGCCTGGGCAGTGCCCCAGCACCCTCTGGGGGAAGAACCTTTCCCTGAGATCCAGCCTGAGCCTGCCCTGACCCAGCTCCAGCCCTTCCCTGGCTCCTGTCCCTCCTCACAGGGAGCAGAGGTCAGAGCTGCCCTTTGGGAGGAGCTGCAGCCCCCCAGCTCTGCCCTGTTATGAGCAGTGAAAGTTTCCTCAGCAGCCAGGAAGGCAGATGGCTCATCAACTCCACTGTTGACAAAGCACTAAAGCAGCTCTGAAAATGCCAAGTTGGACAGGGTTTGGAGAAACCTCGTCTAGTGGGAGGTGTCCCTGCCCATGGCAGGGAGTAAATGGGATGAGCTTTAAGGTTCCTTCCAACCCAAACCCATCAGGGATACATGAAAGGCCCCCAGAGCACGTGACCCACGGCAGGTGACCTAATTTATGATTCACTCTCATTTCCATCAATGGTCACTCAAACCAAAGGAAACAAGATCAGAAAAGACACTTAAAGCCTTAATTCACAACACCCAAGTGAAAACTTGACAAGATAAACCTCATAAAGAAGCAAAAATTAGGAAAAATCTTCACCTGGGCATAGAAAGAAGCTTTGGGTATGTTGGAGAGGAACAAGGGAGCCAAAGGAGGGGCAGGAGTGGTAGAAAAAAAAAACAAAACCAAAACCAAAATTAACACCATCAGACACCTTTCCCTACTGTAATAAATGCACCTAAGGTGGCCCAAATCCAGATATCACCACTGCCAAGCCAGAGGTGCTTTGGATCACACCAGGAATGCCCAGCAAAGATGCCATCTCTTGTCTCCACACCCCAGAACTCAGAGAGCTGCATCAGGTGCATGCTGATGGCTCAGTCTGAACAATTCCGCATTAAATCCTGCTGCCTCCAGGGTCAGGTCCCCTGAGCAGAGAAAAGTATGGAGAGACAGATACACTGTGCCAGTAACTCATTTTCACAGAGCAAGTCTCTTGGCCGTGAGATCACAAAGCAGCTCAGCCCGTCCACGTGACTGCTGGGGAAGAGGGCTTTGGGGGTGTTTCTACTGGCCATGGTGTGTCCAGCAGGACCATCCAGTGACTGTCCCCCTGCACTGGGCACTGGTGAGACCCCACCTCCAGTTCTGGGGTCAGTTTTGAGCCCCTCACCCCAAGAAAGACCTTGAGGGGCTTCAGCATGTCCAGGGAAGGGAAACAGAGCTGGGGGAGGGTCTGGAGCCTCCAGAGTGGCTGAGGGACCTGGAGGGGCTCAACGTGGGGAAAAGGAGGCTCAGGGGCGACCTTCTCAGTCTCCACAGCTCCCTGACAGGAAGGTGCAGCCAGCTGGGGGTCAGCCTCTGCTCCCAGGGAACAAGGGACAGGACAAGAGGGTTCAGCACTGAAAATACAAGACTTTACAAGTTGCCCCAGGGGAGGTTTAGGTTGGCTATTATGAAAAATTTCTTCCTGGAAAGGGTGGTCAGGCCATGGCAAAGGCTGCCTGAGGCAGTGGTAGAGTCACCACGCCTTGAAGTGTTCCAAAAGTGTGTGGATGTGGCACTTGAGAGACATGGGTGAGTGGTGAAGATGGCAGTGCTGGGGGAACATTTGGACTGGGTGATCTCAGAGGACTTTTCCAGTCTTAAGGCTTCTATAATTCCATGATTCTGCTTCTTTCAGAAACTTCTCCAATGCTACTTTGTCAGCCAGAAGCAGATGTTAGATTCCAACTGCACTTGCTGTTTCTTGCTCAAGCACAGCTCCTACTCTCACAGCAGCTCGTTTGCAGGCCAAGTCCCAGTGCCAGAGGGCAGGGTTAGAGGGGATATTGGGAAGGAAGTCCTTCCTGTGAGGGTGGGGAGGCCCTGGCACAGGGTGCCCAGAGAAGCTGTGGCTGCCCCATGCCTGGAAATGTCCAAGGCCAGGTTGGACAGGGCTTGGAGCAACCTGGGATGGTGGAAGGCGTCCCTGCAAATGTCAGGGAGTGGAAGTGGGTGATCTTTAAGGAACCCTCCCAGCCAAACCAGTCTGGGATTCCACAGTTCTGCTGTACCACACAGCCCCAGGACTCACTGAAGCTCAGGGGACACAAAAGACTTCAAGGTAGAGACATTTCAGGAAACAAGACCAGCCCCTTTAGGGCTTGAAGCCAAAGACCGTGCCTGAAACACAAGGCAGGAACCAGCTTTGCATTCCTGGGGCCCCTGCACTGGGGCCAGGCTGGAGACATGATACCATAAATCTCTTCAGCCACAGGAAGGGCTTGGAGTAGCAGGAGGGTCCTTGCAGCTTTGTATTTACACCTCACTGCTTTGCTGCCAGTGTACTCTTCCCTGACAGGTCCTGCAGGCCTCCAGCAGCATTGGGAGATCCTGCCAGGAGCAATTTATGGCCTCCTCCTGCTTCTCGTGGTTACGAGAAGCAGGAGGAGGCTCCTGCGTTAGAGCCCAGGATGCTTCCAAGGAGTTTGGATTGCCGCTGGAGCTGTCACGTGGCCAGGTTTCCTGAGAGGACAGATGGACACCAATTGTGGTAACAGATTGCTCCAGAGCCTTTGCATTGTTCATGTCAGAAATAAGTTTTATTTCTTTGCAAACCCAAAATAGTACTTGCAGCCATGAACCCCACAAACCCCACTGCACTGCCCCAACCCCAAAACCCCAACCATAATTGATTAATCCAGCCTTGTCAAACTTCACAAGGACACATTTCAGTGGGAAGGGAAATTTTTCCATGTGGTAGATGATGGAATTAATCTCTGCCCTGCAGTTCTAGAGGAATCAGCCAAGGAGGAGAGTTATGGTGATAAAGATGTATATTGGCCCTAATTTAGTGAGACATTTTCAATGTTGTCCTTAAAATGCATAAGAATTCCTACTTACAACTTAGAAACTACACACAAGGTACAAGGGGCTGCACTCTGCTGTCTCCCCAAACTGGGGACTACAATAAAAAATTGGGAACTTAAAATAAATAATCTGAACATCCCTAAGCCTCTGCCTCCACAAAAGAAGTAAATCAAGGTCCTAATACTAATGTGTGACCATGTTAACATGTACACGGTCTTCAACTGACATTGAGATTAGTATTTATCATAAAATCTATTTATACAGGTGTACGAAACACATGGATTTGAAGGACGCTGCAGCAGCAGGTCCTGCCACAACCAGGCACCTCTTGAATTCACCCTACAGCTTCAACCAATGGTCCAGAAGCCACTCAAAGATAAACAATTCCAAATTGTTTATCAAAATAACTGCACTAACACTATTCAAGATCCAACGCTTTTTCTGAAGTCAGGTCACAAGCAAGAGGCACCAATAGCAGGGCAAAGTACTGAGGACAGGACAGTGCTTTGGCCAGCTCAGCTGGCCCCTGGCTCTCCCCTCTTGCCTCTTTTTTGGTTCCCAGCAGGTGATCCATGAGGGAATTTCAGTTTATTCTTGTCATCCTGGCCACTTTTCCTTTTGAAATGTTTTCTTCAGAGTGGTCACGTTTTACCATTATTTCCATGGGGTCATCTGCATCATCTACAGCGAGAAGGGAAAAAGGATTAAAGTTTGCAATTTCCTCTCTGACTTCAGTCAGGTGAGGATAGAAAGTATTCTGGAAAATGCTTCTGTTCATAGGCAACAAGAATCATGGAATCCCAGAATAGATTTGATTGGAGGGGGCCTTAAAGTTCATCTTGTTCCACCCCCTGCCATGGGCAGGAACACCTTCCACACTGCTCCAAGCACCATCCAACTCCTTAGCCCTTACTCTATTCCAGCATCTGCTCACCTGTATGAGCTGGTTTTCACACGGAGTTGGGTGTGGGATAATGCTTGGAGTCAGGGACTCTGGCTCTCAGATTTTGGTTCTCCCTATCTCCAACAGTACTCCCAACATTTAGTCCCCAATACCACAGGGTTTCTGGAAGAACTGCCAGCATACAGTGGTAGTATCTGTAATGTTCCAGTGTGCGACCTCCTGGACACATTCATAGGTATCCATTCCAGGGTTTGGAACAATTAATTCCCTCAGACCAGAGCAGTAGAGGAAGGAATAGCTAAGGCTCCCCTCAGCTGATGCATGTTGGGTTTCTATAATAGAGAGGCTGCGCTGTGGCTCACTGTTAAATAGAAAGGTATTTTGTCACTTACATTCTGTTATGGAGCCAGGCTGGGAGAGCTGGGAATGTTCAGCCTGGAGAAGAGAAGGCTCCAGGGAGACTTCAGAGACCCTTCCAGTGACTAAGGGTCTCTCTTCCAGGAGAGGTGGAGACGGACTTGGGATAAGGGCATGGAGGGACAGAGCAAGGGGGAATGGCTTCCACTGCCAGAAGGCAGGGATAGATGGGATATTGGGAAGGAATTGTTCCCTGTGAGGGTGGTGGGGCCCTGGCACAGGGTGCCCAGAGAAGCTGTGGCTGCCTGGCGGCGTCCAAGGCCAGGCTGGATGGGGCTTGGAGGAACCTGGGATAGCAGAAGATGTCCCTGCCCTGGCAGGGGGCGGGACGGGATGAGCTTAAGGTCTCTTCCCACCCAAACCAGGCTGAAGTTCCATGATTCCTGTGAAGGATTTCTCTGAGCTCAGCACAGGCCCTGTGCTGAGCTCAGAGAAATCCTTCAATTTTAAGAACACAGGTGCCATGAGTGACGCATCTGTATGACTGGAAATACCTAATTAATTAATAACTTCAGGCTCAGCACAGTTTGAGTGTTCCAGACTTAGCTGATAACTACCTGTTTGTTATCTATAGGGTTAAGCAATGCAGAAAACCAGGCCAAAAGGTACATTTCTTGGAGAAACTCATCTCTCCAGAGCTTAGTGCTGAGTGGGAATCTCAATCCCTGCTACAGTACAGGGCAGATAATGGTGCCAAGGACAAACAAGGATGAACCCCTCTGGTTCGCACGAGACATGGGCAGAGCTGCAGAGATTTCTCCACCTTGGAGACACACCCAGCCAGCCTAGAATTGGGGAGTCAGGGCAGGTGGAGAGGATCTGGTTTTGGCAAGGCATTCCTGCAGCAGGCAGAAGGATGCTCCAAGGGGAGAGGGAAGGAAGAAAAGGCTCAAACTCTTGTCCTCCCACTTGGGACAGCATTTTAACAGTAACCAGAAGAGTAGTGCATGATGTTGTTATCCCAAGAGGAAAAGCATCCAGGAAAAACACCCAAAGCAAAGCCCTAGAGCCCTGGGTTCCTGGGGACAACCTGACACAACTGTGTGTCGCAGCACAGAAGAGTTGGGTGCCGCAGCACCTCTCACCTCTCGTGAGCTGGGCTGTTCTGTGCTGCTCCTCTCGGACCTGTTTCATCAGCTGCAAGTTGTGGTCACTGGCTTCCTTGTGGTTCACCATGGGGAAGGGGTAATCCTGACCTGGGCGATGTGGAAACAGAGCCTTTACAGGACTTAGCAAGGACATTTCCCTGGCTTTGAAATACTTCCAGCTTTTCTTAAAATAAATGGAAATGCCTACTCCTCTCCATCCAACAAGGAAAGAGCTCCCACTTCAACCAAGAGCCTTCAAAGATGTATTAGAGCAGGAGTAAAAGCACAAGATGTTCTCATACTATTTAACACAGCCAAGCATCCAAGACAGATAAATTCAAAGGCAAAAGCCTAGAGGAATCCAAGAGTTTTAGGACATAGAGGCAAAAATATGTACTCTGAAATGAAACTCCCATTAAAAAAAATGTTAACAGAGAATGAACAGAAGGGAGGCTGTTGGATTCATCCATTTTCAGAAGACAATGGAATTGTGATGTTTCCATCTCATACATATATTTATTTTGGATAGTTAGCAGCAGGAAAATCCTTAGCAAGGAATGTGAATGAATTACCTATGATACACCCTGCTTGCTTCTGCTCCTCTTCAGATGCTGTCCAGGGCTCGTAGATGTACTTGGAGGGAAAGTTCTTTAGTATAGGCAAGTATTTCCTACAAAACAGGGATAATAGAGGTGTTATAATCCTGCAGGCAAATACTCATACATTCAGAGAAGTGTAAACCAACCTGTGCCATGTTACTATTGATATTACAATCCATGGGGAAGTTCTGATTCATTTTCCACAGAAGAATTGGTTCTATGTTCTCAAACCTCTGTGGGTAATATCTTCCAAAAGTTAATTTTACAGCATAGAATAAATAGGGTGATGTAAACAGTACTTCAGTTTTGATTTAATCTAAAATGTTTTTAACATTGTCACTGACACTTCATCCTGAACATTAATGAATTTAAAAAACAAATTAATTTTTAAGAATTCTTGCAGAATGGGAAAGTCATTTTCTGTCTCCCTCTCTCAGGTACATCAGCACGGGCTTCTCCTTGGCAATACCCATATCTAGACAGGATGGGAGGAAGAGGTGTGGGGAAATGGAGCTGTTTGCTCAACATGAACAGTGAGCCCAGGAAACCCCACAGTGCTCTGAGAGAGCCCATCAGCACCTTATGGAGAGACAAGGAAATGAAGCAAAGAGGACTCAGAGTGGAAAATAAAACCTACGTGTGTGCCACTAAGGGATGGCAGGATTAGATGGGATATTGGGATATTCCTCCCTGGGAAGGTGGGGAGGCCCTGGCACAGGGTGCCCAGAGAAGCTGGGGCTGCCCCATCCCTGGAAGTGTCCAAGGCCAGGGCTTGGAGCAACCTGGGATGGTGGAAGGTGTCCCTGCCCATGGCAGGGGGTGGAACGAGATGAGCTTTAAAGTCCCTTCCAAGCCAAACCTTCCCAGAATTCTATGAAAAGCAAGAAAAAAAGTGCAGGCAGGAACCAGGGAAGCTGTGGGAAGTTCTACTCTAATCCTCTAGAAAGATGAGCCAGCCTGGTGATCAAACATGGTGCTGGAGGCAACAAGCAGTCACAAATGAACACAAGCCCTGTTCACCCATCACTTGGAACCACAGGTATCTCTCTGCTTCTCCATGCCTCTCCTTCCTCATGTGTTCAACAAAACCATTGCTACAATCCCTGTTTAACAGGTGTGTTTCAAACAGATCCAGTTCAAACAGATCCAGTTCATCAACTCCTGCTGTCAGAGGAGCTTGGGAAAGCTCTCAGGGAGGAGATGGTAGGGTGGGGTGTCTCCTGACCTGATGTAGTCCCCCTGGGGGTCTGTGCGCTTCCCAAAGCGGACAGGGCAGAAAATCCGTGTGTACTGGTGGAAGAAGGCGCTGGCTGACAGCCACATCCAGTTCCCAGCATTGATGCTGTAGTCAGCATCTAAAAGCAGCTCTTCGAACACCTGCATGTCAGGGATGGGAAGAGAAAGAGAGAAACACCCCTGAAGTCGCTACATTGCAAAAACTAGACAAAACCAGGCTGGGAGGCGAAGGGTGGGGGTTGCTGCTGGAAGCACAGCACTGTGGGGCCTGGGCTGCCTCCCCACAGGCACACCGGGAATGCTCCCTACAAAGACAAAAGGAAGACAGAGCAACCCAAAAACTCTGGGTTTGGGACCTGCTTCAGACTGAGCATGTTTCCACCAGTATCCTGGTGGAGATAATAATCCTCATTATCCAAAGATCATGAGGATTTGGGGAAGGGAATTACTTTTCACCACTGCACTGAGTGACAAACCAAGAGATTTCATAAGCCCTGGAATTCGCAGGGAGGCTCAGAACAAAACCTTGCTCTGCAGACCCTTCCACTGCTGGGCTCAGGCTGTGCAGGGTTTCTTAGGGCCAGGCAGAACAGAGAAAAATAAGTCAGCAGTGAACCTTCATTCCCTCTTCCCAGCTGATCCAAAGGTCCCCCCGTGTCAGGAAGCAGGCGACAGCATGCCGAGCAAGGTGATGGATCCAGCCTTCCTGGCGCAGCTGAGTCATAATGGCATCGATCCATGGGAACCCCGTCTGTGCCTGCAGCAGAACAGGAACATCAGCACTCCCCTAATACACTGCTTTCACAGAATCCCAGGATGGTTTTGGTGGGAAGGGACCTTAAAGCTCATTCCACCCCCTGCCAGGGGCAGGGACACCTTCCACTAGACAGGTTGCTCTAAGCCCTGTCCAACCTGGCCTTGGACACTTCCAAGTACAGGACAGCCACAGTTTCTGTGGACAACCTGTGCCAGGGCCTCCCCACCCTCACAGGGAAGGACTTCTTCCCAATATCCCATCTATCCCTGTCTTCTGGCAGTGGAAAGTCATTCCTCCTTGTCCTGTGGCTCCATTCCTTGTCCAAAGTCCCTCTCCAGCTCTTCTGGAGTCCCTCTAGTCCCTGGAAGGGTCTCTAAGGTCTTCCTGGAGCCTTCTTTTCTCCAGGCTCAACATTCCCAGCTCTCCCAGCCTGTCACACCAGTGCAACACCCCCTCAAACCACCAGCAGGGACCGATCAAGGGAAGAGCTCTGGGCTCCAATGCAGCTGCTGCAGCCGTGCACCTCGTTACCGTTTTCCATTTGTGGAGCCTCTCTGTGTCCTCATACCAGCGGATCTGGAGGCAGATGGGGTTCCCAGCCATTTGAGTGAAGTTGGGAGTTGCTGATGCCACTGTATAGAAGAATTCCCTCCACAACAGCTGCCCTTGGAGTGACACTGGGGGCAGAGAGTGGTGCTTTGCCTGCAAAAGGCACAAGGTGACAGCTTCAGTTCATACAAATCATTGCAGCCTCACTCATTTTGTGACTGTCAAACCCATAAAATAAGTATTAATCTGACTACAGTACTGTTCTCAAGGCACTTGAGTGCTCAAGTCAAGGAACTCAAAGATCTGAGGCAATGCTGCCTGGCCCAAAGCAAAGCCAAACTGCCAGACCTCAGTGTTACCTCAAACATTCTCCATCTACCTTCCAAAACAGTGTCACACTGGGATTTCTTACACCAGACACGTGTTTATTAACGTGTCAACTGAATTCTGGTGGCTCAGCCATGTCTCAAGAGGTAATCTTAAGATGGAGGTTCAGGGGGACCTAGTTTTTCTTGGCTTGATTTCAAGCTCACTTTTTCTTACAAATCAAACAAGATCTCAGAAGGTCATTGGTGTGTGCCATGGACAGGGGCTGCCTCCCTCTTCTGGCTCCTGTTACCCCTTTCAAGGAGTTTTCTCTCACCTCAGGAGATGTAGAGCCCCTGACTCAGGCCTGGCTGAGTGTTACAGGGTGCCTCTCGCTGTGGATTTGAAGATTTCCCTGGAGAGCCTTTCCCCTTGGAGAGGAGGGGAGATGCTTTTGATGCAATTAAAACTCGCCTAAGACAAAACCAGTTGATTTCCAAAAACAAAACTGCATAAACTGATCAAAATCTTCCCTTATCCACCAAACAGACAAACTAAAATCCTTGAATTTTAGGAAGGTTTTCCTGCGGTTCCCTGCTGATTCCAGATCTGCCTACTTCCTATTCATAGAATCATGGAATGATTTGGGTTGGAAGGGACCTTAAAACCCATCCCATTCCACCCCCTGCCATGGGCAGGGACACCTTCCACCATCCCAGGTTCCTCCAAGCCCTGTCCAACCTGGCCTTGGACACTTCCAGGGCTGGAGCAGCCACAGCTGCTCTGGGCACCCTGTGCCAGGGCCTGCCCACCCTCACAGGGAACAATTTCTCCCCTACGTCCCATCTAACCTTACTCTCTTTCAGTTTGAATCCATTCCCCCTTGTCCTGTCACTAAAATTCCTGATGAAAATATGAATTGAGAATATGATTATCCTGTTTCTAAAACTTGATTGGGAAGAGCTGCAGACATTCACAGGTGTTTCACACATGAAGCCACTTCACAGATTTCATGGGACACTGTAAGAAGATATTAACAAAGCAGCATTTTTTGATACAAGTCTCTGTCAAGATGATCCAAGTGTTAAATCCAGCCTGCCATGCCAGACATGTCACAGTGTTGGATTTGCTTATTTAAGACCAATGATTTGCTTACCTGAGCATAAATGTTTGACAACCTATAAAAAAAAGTCCGAACTGACAGACAGCCCATACTGAAATATGGGCTCAGGCCTGTGGTGCTTGGAAGCAGTGAATTTGGGATTGTCCTTGGTTTAGTAAAACTTGTCACCCAGCCCTGAAATGAAAACAGAAATCCAGGTTCAGGCAGCCCAAGATGACATATGTCCAGTAAAATAAACAGATAAAAACTCTTGGAACTGGCTTCTCTATCACAAGGGCTTGTTTGGTGTCATGTCTGGAAAATGTTCCCGCTTCCCAGAAATCAAGGAGAACAAAACCTTGAGCCCAAACTGCCACCCTCCTCCAAGCCAAGGTGGGCTCTGACCTCAGTCCACCAGAAGCCACCACCATCCCCTCAGCCACCAGTCATCCCATCAGGGCTGACCTGGTCAGTCAAGTGTTGCTCCAGGCGCTGCAGCCCTTCAGTCTCCCCTCCTCTCCAAGGGGAAAGGCTCTCCAGGGAAATCTTCAAATCCACAGCGAGAGGCACCCTGTAACACTCAGCCAGGCCTGAGTCAGGGGCTCTACATCTCCTGAGGTGAGAGAAAACTCCTTGAAAGGGGTAACAGGAGCCAGAAGAGGGAGGCAGCCCCTGTCCATGGCACATGCCAAGTCTCCTCTGTCACGGCCCAGCCAGAACGCAAGGAATGAAAGCACAGCCAGAAATCCCAGGCTGCATGGTCCTGGGGAAGAAGAGCTCATCCTGCAATTGCTCCAGGGAATTCTAGCCTGAATTGAGGAAAGAGGAACAGTCCCACCAAGTTACAGTGCTCAGAGCAGTCAGCTGCAGACCCACAGCCCAGACCCCTCTTGGTTACCAGCCCCTACACAAGGCTCGGAGGCAGCTCCTCTCCACCTGCTACATCCATCCCTGGGAGGGAGCCAAGAGACTCCTTAGACCCCAAACACAATTAGGGTGCTGCCTTCCAAAGGCCACTCCAGCTCCTGTGCCTCTGAGGAGAGATCACTCTGGGAGAGGTTTCCCAGACTCTCAGCCTGGTTTGAGTTGGAAGGGACCTTAAAGCCCATCCCATTCCCCCCCCTGCCATGGGCAGGGACACCTTCCACTATCCCAGGCTCTTCCAAGCCCCATCCAACCTGGCCTTGGACACTTCCAGGGCTGGAGCAGCCACAGCTTCTCGGGGCACCCTGTGCCAGGGCCTCCCCACCCTCACAAGGAACAATTCCTTCCCGACATCTAACCCAAAGCTGTTCTCTTTCAGTTTCATAGCAAAGGAGGCAGATCAGCTCCCTGGGCCACCCCAGCTGCTCATTCCTAACCAAGGTGGGGGCTCCCCAAGCCCACACCCCTGAGCAGCCCTCCCCAGTCTCCTCAGCCTCAGCTGCTGATGCTTCCCAGGGCCTCTGCCCCCAAGAGGCTTGAAGAGCATGTTTGGTTTTTCTTCCCCCGCATAAAACATAGAGGAGGAGGTCCAAGGAAGTGTTGGCAGTACAGAGACTGCTCACAACCCGTGAATGAACTCAGACATCAACAGATCTTTGTACTTATCTGGACAAACTCGAGCTCAGCTCTGCTGCAGACACCTACAGAGGTGGGGCCAGTGCAGCTCTCAGAGCACTGACATAGCCCAGGCCTGCTGGGAAGCACATGAACCACTTATCTCTCATCAGCATTAATTTTAAAAGACCAAACAAAAAAATTAGGCAAGAAAGAGGAAAAAAAAAAAACCGAAACAGTTCTAGAAAAAATATAGGAACTTATATATCCCAGTACCTACGTGAGTCTTGTCATCAGACTGTCTGAGGACAACATTCAGGAATTAACAGGACTCCCCCAAAATGGGAAGAGCCAAGCCTGGGTTGGTGGCACTGAGCTGAGGACACTGAATCCCAAGTACCTGCAGTCCCATCCCAGTTCTCTCCTGCCCCAGTCTTACCTCCCTTTGGATCACTGACCTCTCCTCATGCAGAGCTAAACACAAGACATCCTTGACTCTGAGCTTCTTCTCAAGTCCTGGGAGACATGAGCTCAGTCCCTCTTTCCCATACAGCAGAGGGGAGGAGAGATTTAAAGTCAGGAGGGAACAGTAGGATTATTCCACCGAACTTCCTGCATAAAACAAACTATAGTGGTTCATCCAATTCCTGCCCAAAATCTTGAGAGGAATGTAGAGCATGCCCTTGAGTAAATTCCCCAGGCCTTCTGCTAGAGTTTGACATCTCTTAAAAGCTTTTCTCAAGGTGCCTTGCAAAAGGTTAAGACTTTTATGGAGTTACAGAATCATTACGGTTGGAAAAGACCATTAAATCACTGAATCCAACTGTTATTTTATGAGGTTTCCCACATGGTGGGAAATCTACTGCACAAATACTAAAAGGTCTGCGTATCAGACAATTGCACCATCTGCTCTCCCCTCCCAACAACAGTCACATCCCCTGTACATAGAATCAATAATCTTCTATGCACAGAAATAAAACAAGAAAACATTTTAAACTCCTCGTTATCATTTGGCCCCGGCTCTTCTTTTGGGCAGAAAAAGAGGACCAGCAATTGCCACTCACTGCCTTCTACTTACTGGAAGTCTTCAGCTGTGAGGTTTCGGACAGGGGCCTCAGGGTCACCAAGCAGAGACAGAATGTGAAGGAACTTCTTGTAAGTTAATGGAGGACTCCCACCATTTAGGTCCAAAATCCTAAAAAAAAAAAAAAAAAAAAGATTGCTTTTCACACAACAGAAACCAAGGAAGAAGCTGGAGCTGCCAATAGACAGGATGGTGACATCACAGGCTGTAACAATTCCATTAGTGCAACTGAATGTGGAAATTACAGATTTTACAAGTAAAACTCTCCTGGATGAATGTACATCTATTCCAAGAGCAGTTTCTCTGGACCTGAGACAACAAAACTGAGATCAGGATTCCAGCCATGGTTTCACAGCCACACATAGCCAGGACACACAGGGCAGGGTGTGGAACAGTCCTGGTGTCACAAAAGACAGGCTCAGGGCAGAAAATAACTGTCCTCAGTGAGCAATCATGTGAAAACAGCTTGAATTCAAGACAGCAAGTTACACACATCCACTCATTTACATAATTTAGGGGTTTTGCACAATTGGGGTATTAAGGCTGGTTTAGTTATTACTGTTTTCCTTCCGAGTAATTCCAATACCCTCAGTCACTCAGCTCTGACAGCTTCGATGCAAGTGTACCCAGACACTAGTGAAAGTGGATTTGAAAGATTAAAAAAAAACCTGACACCAAAAATTCTTTACCACATTTAACAGAACTTTTACAAGTCCTATCAAACGTGTTAGAGAATTTCTTCCACTCTGTTTAAAATAGTAAGTTTTTAGGTGAATTAAACTGCCCAAAAGGAAAAAATTAACCAGTTCTTTAGGCTGAAATCCTAAAACCTGTGCACAGTCTCTTCTGTTCCTTCTCACAGAGCAATACACAAAGCTTCTCCAGCAAACAGCCCCATGTTCACCTCAGATAGTCCAATTTTCTCTAAAGGAACAAGTTAGGATCCAGAAAAAACAAGACACTTGGCCTTTTCTCTTCTAAAATGACCTCTCTGGAGACACTTGTGGCTTTGGGGCAGTCACGTACCGCTGGGTGTTGTACAGGCTGTGGCTCACCAAGGAGAGCACCTCAAAGCCCAGCTCTGCCCCCAGGCACCGGATGTTGGCCTCCATCTCCTTGTAAAACGGCTCCATCTCCGCATCCAGTGTCACCTGCGTGATATTCCACTTCTGGACGTGATCCCTAAGAACAGTCTCGTACTCCCCTTGAATAACCAGCAAGCAGGAGCCCAGCTGGCCCAAGTTTTTGTGAAGATCCTCGAGGGACTGGAGCAGGAAGTGCCAGCGCAGGGCCCCAATGTGCATGGAGGAGGTCAGGAATGCTCTGTCCAGGATGTACACGGGGTACAGGGCCTCCGAGGACTCCAGGGCAGCCAGCAGCACCGGGTTGTCGTGGAGCCGGAGCTCCTTCCGGAAAAGGTGAATCGTGCGATGCAGCATCCTAGCTACAGGAGGAAGGGAACCCTTGGCTTTCAGGATACCCAATCCCTATAAAGAACAAGGTCAATTAACAATCAGAAATGGAGCTCAAAAAAAAAATCCTCTGCAGTTTTTACCACAAACCTCTTGCTTTTTGATAAGTTTTCATGACAGAGAAAAGCAGGAACAAGACCAAAACTCTCCTCTGGCCCCACCATTTAGTAGCAGGATCACCATCCAGCTCCACAGAGAACGGCCTCTGCCCCAAGTGGGTCAATCAAATCCCTCAATTAAATCCCTCAATAAAATTACATCCCAATAACACTCACCATCAGGAAGGAATCAAAACAGAGCTACCAGAGCTCCATTTAGTGTACTAAAAAATATCTTTTAACCCCAAAGATGTGGCAGTCAGCAAACCCTCTAAAAGTCATCAGCTGATTTCAAGGAGGTCCACAGGAGCAATTAGCTCATCAGAGACCTGGTACAACACTCCCTCTGTCAGGGGTTTTCAGTAGGAGACATCTGACTTTATGGATTTAAGAGAACCCCAGACTAGTTTGGGCTGGAAGGGACCTTAAAGTTCTTCCAATTCCATCCCCTGGGCCATGGGGGCACTTCCAGGCATGACGCAGCCACAGCACCCGGGCCAGGGCCAGGGCCTCCCCACCCTCACAGAGAAGAATTCCTTCCCAATATCCCATCTACCCCTTCCCTCTGCCAGTGGGAAGCCATTCCCCCTTGTTCTGTCCCTCCAGGCCCTTGTCCCAAGTCCCTCTCCAGCTATCCTGGAGCCCCTTTAGGCACTGGAAGGGGCTCTGAGGTCTCCCCAGATTCTTCTCCAAGCTGGACACCCCCAGCTCTCCCAGCCTGGCTCCAGAGCAGAGCTGAGCATGATAATGACACAAAAATACTCTTGCTTCATACAGTTATTCCTCTTTGAACCACTTCATCTGAGTTCAGAGGATTGGCAAGAACACTGACCTTGTGTCTCAGAGTAAAGTTTGTGAAGCAGCTCCCAAGCTCTGGCTGCCCTGTTCAGGACAATGGACTCGGCAGATGCCGGGAAGCAGAGGAGCCCAGCTGCCACCCCGTGTCTGCACCAAGCCTAGGAGCACCTCCCAAACGCTCTTGTGGAAAATTAGGAAAGTTCAATGCCCACCTCATCTACTCTAATTTCGAGCATTACCCCCAGAGGAGAATTAAGACATTAGGGATTAGCAAAGGACTAAACAACAATCTCTAATCCTGCTCAACTCTTCCAGCCAAACAGCTCCAGTCACCTCCTCACCAACAGCTGCACGAGGCACTGCTGAATCGTCCCTGCTCAACCCACATCCAGCAGCTTTTTCATAAACCTGATTTGCACCGTTCCCAAAAACACACACCAACAGCACACAGACAAACCCAGTTTGTTACAACCTCCCAGTAAGTGAAGGCCCCAAACTCACAAGTGCGGACTGCAGCCCAGTGCAGGTCTGGGCTTTGTGGGATGCTCTGCCCCGTGTCCCAGCTCAGCACCACCCTACACCCACTTCCTGGGAGAACCAGAAAAACAAGGTTACTCCAGCTGCTCAGGGGAGCACCCAGCTGGCATTTTTGGGTACTAAACCATGCAAAGCATGCTGAAAAAGTACCGTGCACCCTAGGCACCAGCTGGCCTCATGGAGGGACTGCCCCAAGTCAGGGCCTCCAAGGCCCCCACAGCCTTTGGGGCAGTCCCAAGCCCTATGGGCCCAACATGGTCTGCAGGGTCACCCCAAATCCAGGGCCCTGCAGCCCCATGAAGCCTGTGGGATCATGCTCACCCAGTGCCCCTTGGTCTCACATAGCTGGGACTGCTCTGAGTCTAGGGCTGAGCCCCACACTTCCTGTGGGAACACAGACATCCCAGGATACAGGTTATGGGGCTCCCAAGCCCAGGGCCTGCACCCCCACATAGCCTATGGGATTACTCTGAGCCCAGTGCCCCCACACAGCCCATGGGATGGCCCCAACGCCAGGGTGTCCCCAGGGTAAGGTCCATCCCATCTCTTCCAGTGGTAGCATCCCTGTGCGAGCAGTGGGGAGCAGGACCACACCACAGCAGGGACTGGGCACAGGGCAGGCGGGCCCCAGGCCAGGGCCTGGGTGGGCTGCAGGGTCTGGGTTAACAGCAGCTCTGGGGATCCCACTAAAGGGGACTGGGGGAATCAGAGCTGGGGGTACAGGGATGTCGTTAAAAGGGGCTGGGAGGAGCAGGGGCTCCATTAAAAGGGGCTGGAGCTCACGGGGGAGGGGGGGAGGGAGGGAGCGAGGGAGCCCAGAGCCAAAGAGGTGTCAAGGCTGGGTGAGGAGCTGAGATCCCCTGCTGGGTGGGAAGGAATGGGAAGGGGGATCACTTGTGCAGGCCACAGGTGGTGTCAGAAAGGAACTGTGTCCTTGGACACTCCTGCCCTGTCAGGAGGAAGGAGAAGATCCTCTGGGATGCGAGGCAAGGCAGAGAAGGTGCTGTCTGTCATTAACATCATGTAGGGATTTATCCACTGTTACTCTTTCACCTCTCCATGAACCAGTGACTTGAGTCCGTTCATCGAGCAAGGCTGAGCAGACTCCCTGCCACATCTGGATCACATCCTAGTTCCCCAAAAATCAACCAGGCAGCCAGAAAATACACCTCACACTGGATTCATCCCTGCACTTTGGGACAGGTACACCAAGACAGAAAGCAGGGAAAACCAGACCTTACCTCAAGGGTTGCCCAGCTGACAATCCCATGTCTTTAAAACACATCACCCCCAAAAGAAGAGGACGCACAGTCACTGATCCTGGCTCTCCTGCTGCTGAGCATTTCTCTCCACAGGCAGGGATGTGCTGGAGGGATGCAAGGGCTGTCAGCAGCACCATCCAAATCCCACTGCGCTGGTCCTGTTCCTACAGGCATCAAGAAATGAGTTGCCCAGGTTTAAACAACCCTAAATACCGTAAGTATCTCCATTGAGATGGATTTTGCATCAAAGATTGTCTGAGCCACTCAGACTTTTGTGTAATTCCCGAGAGAGAAGGAGGAGGATTACAGACAGCTCCCTTCTGGTCCCACTGGTCCTCAGAACTGGCAGAGCTATAAGGGGCAGGGACAGACCAAGGCCTAGGAACTGGGAAGAAAAACTTTTAACAGTTTAAATTCCTCTGTGGGGCACTCTCCACTGTCAAGTCCAACCATGAATGCTCCTTGGCTATATCCTGGCTGCTTCAGAGCAATAGTAATACAGTTAAACACGGGTGTCAGACACCTGGAGAGAGCAGCCTCACATCTGCTTTCTGAAACCACAATCTGGGCTTGGAAAGTAGAATAATTATCACCCTTAAGTTATTTAATGTTATTCTGACTTGACAGGCTTGAGAACAATTCTTAATTGAGATCTAAGAATGCATTTTTTGCATAAATCTGGTTCCATAATCCCACTCTCCACATTGAGTCAGACCTGAGGCTACTGTTGATTCCAGACTCTGGGTTCTTTCCCCTGCTGGAATACTTTAGGTGGTAAATACGGTGCTAGATACAGCTTTGATGCAAGAAAAAGGCATTTTGAATCAGAGGGGAAAATAAGTCCCAAACCCGCCCAAGCGTAGGGGCTTGACTGGGGCTTCGCCTGCAGCAGGCCGAGAACCATCCCGGGGGTCTCTACCCATGGGGGAAGGGGCGCGTGGGGAGACAGGCTGGGTCTCCAGGACCCCCTGCCCGGGCCCCTCAGACGGACGGGGAGGTGGCGAGGAGGGGACAAGGGAGGATGGCCCCTGCGCCAGCCCCGCAGCAACGGGGTGCGAACGGCCCGGCCCAGCCTCCCGCCTCCTCCCTAGGGGGCTCCCAGAGCCGGGCTTTACCTCCTTCACCGCGGCCTGTGGTGGCGGCGGGCGCGGCGCCAGCTCCTCGGCCCACGGGACCGGTTACACAACGCCGGCCGGGGAAGGAGGGGCCAGGACGGGTGGGTTATGTAAGGACCGCTCCCAGCGGGGCCCTGCCCGCTGTCCGTGGAGGTTTAACGCGGTTCAGGATGGGAGGATCCCAGGGCCGGAGCGTCCCAGGGCCGGGGTCCTGGAGGGTCCCAGAGCGGCTCAGGCCCGGCGCCCGGCGCCCGGCTCCCGCCTCCCGTGGCCCCTCAGGCCACGCCCCCCGGTGCGGATTTTAAAAAAGGGTCGTGGCTTATGTTCCCGCCCGCAGCGCTCACCCAATAGCAGCGCCCTAATTCGGATGTAGGGCGGGGCTGAGCGCCAGGGCAGCCCAATCAACGCCCGCTCGGCGGGCCAGGGGGCGGGGCTGCCCACCAGGCGTCCGCCCGTTGCCAGGCGATGGCGGAAGTCCCGCCCCCGCCGCGCACCGCCTCACGGGTCTGGGGGCGAGAACCCGGGGTCGGCCTTTGTCGGGGCGGGTAATTAATTAGAGTGAGGGGGTAATTAGGCTTGGGTAAGCAGAGAGAGTGTAGGTGGAGGTTACTCCTGAAGGGATTTTGTGAGGGCTTTTGGAGGGGTGAGGCTGTGGGAGGCCGTTCCCTTCCTTGGGGAGTGAAAAGGAGGGCGCAGCCCTTGCCCCTGTGACGCTGTAATTACGCTGAGGGGCTAATTAATTAGACTGATGGAGCGGGGTGAAAAGCTTCTTCGGTGGGGATAGTCGGGCTGGGGGTGCAGTGAGACTGAGGTGTGTTCAGTGGAGAAGGGGGGTAAAGTCTGTGTGGTGTTAATGATGCGTGAGGGGAAGGTTAATCCCTGGAGGGGGCAGTTAGGCTTGGGGAGGTATCCCCCCATCCTCAGGGTGAGTGGGTAAGGCTGTGGTGGGTTATCGAGCCAGGTCCCCTTCAGGGTGGACTAGGGTGTGTCCCTATGTCCCTGTCCATGGGGACTAGGGGGGGCAGGGCACACCCCTGCTTTGGGATTTGTCAGGGGCATTGCTGTGGCAGGGAGTGTCCCATCCCTGAGGCAGCTTTGGGGTTTCCTCCTGCACAGGAAGGGGGAGATGGGGCCTTTGGGTGGGAAGGGGCATGATGGGTGGCCCCAGCAGGGCAATGGGTACCTTAACCATGAAGGGACAGAGGTGGTCCGAGGGCAGAAGTTACAGTCCCATGAGGGGTTTGGAGCCTGGCCATGACTTCCCAGTTCATTAGGATTTGTTAAACCCCAGGGTTTATTAGACTCAGCTGGGGACTGAGGGGATGGGATGGATTATAAAGGTTGGGGGTCTTATTCTCCTCCTCCATCTGGGTGCAAGAACAGTTCCGGGAACATGCTTAGCCTCTCTCTGACTCTGTTATCACATCAGGATAACAGCTCAAAACCCAGGTCTTTAGTAAAAAAAAATTCTCGATCTAAAGTGCTATTTTTGAAAATTCAGGTTTGTCAGGAATAGAATCAGGTCTCGGCACTCCAGCACCATGCAGAGAGCCTCGCGGCTGACAAGGGAGCTCTCACTCCTGGCCACAGAGCCGCCTCCAGGCATCACCTGCTGGCAGAACGGGCAGCTCGATGACCTGCGGGCACGTATGTACCTCGGGGATTCCCAAAGGCAGGGCTAGGTTATGGTTTGCTGCTAGGTCTGTGCTTGATGAGTGCTTTGGGTTTTATAGGCTGTGTGGAAGTGTAGGATTTTATTTTTCTTTAAACACAGCTTGACCTGCGCCTTGGCTGATCTGCCCTCAGTTTTGATTGCTGTGGGGGGGAACTGGTCTCACATAAGATGACATTTTTTATCCCTGGATTCTTCCCTGTGAGGGTGGTGAGGCCCTGGCACAGGTTGCCCAGAGAAGCTGCGGCTGTCCCATCCCTGGGAGTCTCCAGGTTGGATGAGGCTCAGAGCAACCTGTGCTAGTGGAACATGTTCCTGGAACTGGGTGGTCTTTAAGGTCCCTTCCAACCTCTAACATTCTATGATTCTGTCAGCTTAGCAGCTCTGTAACTGTGGGAGGCACATGGGGACTGCTGGACAATGAGATGATCTTGAAGGTCTTTTCCAACCCAAACCATTCTGTGATTCTGATTTTGAATGTATGCTTATATTTTCATCTTGCTCCTAAAGAAATTTTAGGAGGTGCAGACACACCATATGAGAAAGGAATATTCAACCTGGAAATCATAGTTCCTGAAAGGTAAATGGGCAATAGCATCCAGCCAGACTAATTAAGGAATTCTTCCCTGTGAGGGTAGGGAGGCCCTGGCACAGGCTGCCCAGAGAAGCTGTGGCTGCCACATTCCTGGAAGTGGCCAAGGCTAGGTTAGATGGGGCTTGGAGGAACCTGGGACAGTGGAAGGTGTCCCTGCCCATGGCAGGGGATGGAACGGGATGGGCTTTAAGGTCCCTTCCACCCAAACCAGGCTGATTCTCTGATTAAGTAGTTGGTGTAGTCCTGCTTTCAAACATGAGTGAACTGATGTAAGGTATTTGCTGTAAATGCTACCATGTAGGCCTTTCCTATATCCTCCCAACAAGGAATGAGGTTGAGACCCTTTTTTCAAGGAATGCAGTTTTTCTAGTGGATGATACACTTATTTTGCATGAACATCGAAGATGTGTGATTAACAACCTAAAAGCGCAATGATAAGACTTTTGCCTCATCATACTGTCTCAAAGCTTTCTGGAAAGAGCTTGTTCATCAGTACAAAGTTTCATTGTGTTGCTCCCTTGTGGAAGGCTATCCAGGGAAGTACTAGTCAGACACAGCTGGAAGCAGCAACGGCAGAGCACTGCCTCCTCCAGAGATTTGTGAGGAAGGGTGTCATGTAGGCCGGGAGGAGGAAACAATGGCATTACTTGATGGAAAAACAACTGGCCTACAGATAGAACAATAACCTTTTGTTTCTTAACTCCTATCCCTTCAGGTACCCCTTTGAGCCACCAAAGATTCGCTTCCTGACCCCCATCTACCATCCCAACATTGACTCTGCTGGAAGGATTTGCCTGGATATTCTTAAGTTACCCCCAAAGGTAAGACAGTGCTTGGGTATGGGTAAGTGAGCCTGTGCAGGATAATGAGCTCCTTATCTGCTCCTTCTAAAAGCCTGATTGAATGTCTGTTTGCTCCTGACTTATTTACAAAGAGCAGGGAATGAAGTTTTTGAATGGCACCTCTTTTGTTTAGAGCCAGAACATGATGTTCGTTGTTCCATATAAGTTTCCAAGGTTTTAAGGATTGGAGTCAAAAGGCATTAGTTCTGAAAAGGAGTTGCTCCGACACAGCAGAGATGTGCAGGATACCACCCACAGAATCACAGAATCTCCTGGGTTGGAAGGGATAAACAAGGATCATCGGGGCATCAGTTGCACGTGCACAGGATAACCCCAAAGTCCCACCTTGTGCCTGGGAGCATTGTCCAAATGCTTCTTGAGCTCTGGCAGCCTTGGAGCTGTGACCACTGCCCTGGTTGTCAATTAGGCTTCCTTGGAGCCTGGTGTTGAGAGTGGGTCTGGTGTGTTCTGTGGGGCACTAGGTGCTGGACGTCACAGGGCAGCTGTGAGCAGGTGGGGTTGAAGTGCTGTGGGTTCTGAGGTGTCTCTGGGCTGCCATGTGCTGGTTTCTCTCTGAGCTACTGCTCTCATCCCGTTTCCTTACAGGGTGCATGGAGGCCTTCCCTGAACATCTCCACCCTCCTGACCTCCATCCAGCTGCTGATGGCAGAGCCCAACCCTGATGACCCTCTCATGGCTGACATTGTATGTGAGCTCCTCTCCCTCTCACAGGTGGTGAGGGAGTGGGGGGCTGGATTTAGGCTCAGCTTCTGCTTTGCTCGCTCTGAATTGACACACTAGCAGTGTGGCCTGGCCTGGATCAGCTGGGAAATCTGTGGGCTTCCCTGAGGCAGCTGAGGCCAGAAGAGATGGTCAAGATCTTGTCTCCAGTGCAAATGGCAGCATGTGTTCTTCAAACTAAATGAATTTTACACTTCATGCTTGTTGTGGTTTTGATCTGGTTTAGGAGTCCTAAAGCCAGACTTGGTCCCAGCTTCTCAGTGACATGTATTGAATTAAATCTCTGTCTTTGTCTTGCTCTTCCCATTTAGTCCTCGGAGTATAAGTACAACAAGCAGCTGTTCCTGCTCAATGCCAGGGAGTGGACTGCAAAATATGCAGGGCAGCCGAGGGTAAGGACCACACTCTGCTCGCTGGTGTAGCTCCCTCTTGGTCTACAGTCCTTTTGTCTCAGTTTTCCTTTCACAGTTGCTTTGTTCTTTCTTTCTTCCCCTTCTGTTCTGTGTTTTGGATCTGTATTTAATTTCATTATACTTTTTAAGCTCATTACATTCTCTCCTTCCAATTAAATGTGCTCATTCACTAATAACTGCTGTGCTGCTTGATAAGGAGGAGGGATAGCCAGATAAACCCTTCCCAGGGATCCTGCAGCCCTGTTCTCTGTCAGCTCTGTTCCCTGTCCTCCTGTGGCTGTGCCTGATGCACATCTGTGCCTGTTCTCCACCTGCCCATCCATTCACTGACTGGTCTCTGTATTCCCTGGTGGAGTGCAGCCTTCCTCCCATCACTCTTCCTCTCTTCCTGCCTCCTTTCCTCTCCCTCACCTCACCAATGAGTCTCATAAAAATAAATCACACTTAAACAGATCAAAACCTGTGCCCAAAAATCAGTTACCTTTGGGCCTTCTCCCTTCCCTAGGTGCCTCCCCTCCCTGCACCTGATTTGGATAACACCTTTTCTGGGATGGGGATATCTTCCCTCTGGGAGCTCTGGGAGCCATGCTCATTGCTCCAGCTCTGAGCCCATTTCCAAGGTAACTGTGGTTGTCAGGAGGGCACAGAGTGAAGACAGCCCTGCAACAACACATGGAGCCTTGGAGTGACCCGGCTCATCTGTGTGTGCACCACTGCTCTGATCAGTCATCCTGTTCTCCTGTCATCCCCCTTCCTAAAAATCCCAGCAGTGGGAGCAGGATAACAAAGGGTCACTGTGTAAGAGCCAGAGTTCAGTTGGCTCTGACCTTGGTAGAGCACAGGGCTTTCCAATGGCTCTAAAATTAAATTATTCACAGCTCTTTTATTTCTTGGGTCATCATAGGCTTCCAAGCCTTTGGAAGAGAAAATCAACCAAAGTGAAACAAGCACCAGCAGTGAATCCACCCCGCAGAAGAGAAAAGGGGGTAACATCAGCCGGAAGGAGAAGAAATCCCACCTGAATTCCTGAGGGGGTTTTGTTCTCTTGGGCCTGTCACTGTCCCTTTCCCCTCACACAGGTACAAGGAAAGAGTCTGCCTTTAAAGGGCTGCACCACCTTTGGATTTCTGTTTCCTTGGCATGTTTGGTTTTTGTTTTGTGAAAAGTTCCATTCTATTAATAAAATACAAAGCTTTAATTTGTATCTGTTTTTCCATTTTGTTGAATGGAGGTTTTGGAATATTCAAAGAAAAGAAAAACAGGAAGCACCACTTCAACTTCCAACTTCCAACTTTCAGAGACATGGAAACAGCACCAAGTAGTCCAGTTTCTATTTTCACAACCAACTGAGAGCAGGAGCTAAGCAGCAGATGGTTTGGAACCATCTGGTGGGAATCCTTCCCCAGGAAAGGCTTAATTTTCCATGTAACCTCAAGGGATAAGTCATTAAACTCAAGTCTTACAACTCTGGCTCCCCAGAGCAGTCTGTTAGGTTCCAGTTGGACCATTTAGGGTAACCTGGATGGTGTCTTGGCTCTGTTGTGACTCCAGGTGGCCAGTGACAAGAACCAGCTCAGGGCAGGTGAGGAAGAGCCCAAAGGATTCCTGAAGATCTGGGCGTGGACAGATGTGGGAAAGCAGAATGTCAGTGATATGACGTGCAGGGTCCGGAGCCTGAGAGGATTGGACTAAGGAGGACAATTCTTGGTGCTTCCACAGATCCAAAGATGGCTGACAGCAGATTGCAGCAGCAAGTCAGGTGCTTGGCCTCTTCCTCTGAAGGTTCCTTGCTGGGAATTTAATCCATGTCCTGTCACTGCTCCCAGAAAATGAGCCAGGCCCATCTCTGGAGTAGAGACAGGACTTGGTGAGATTCCCAGTGCCTGGGAAGCGATGAAGCTCAGAGATGAGCTGAGCTCTGATGTGTTACAAAAGGCCATCTCCTCGGTGGCTCCTAAAGCCCCGGGTGTGCCCCTGCTCCGCTCAGTCAAAGTTGTAGTAAAGGCAGAAGGCAAAGAACATGGCGAAGATCTGTAATGATGGAGGGGGGAGAGGGTCAGCCCTATGGCAGGGCCGGGCCTGGCTGCAGTTGGAAGCAGAGAGAGGCTGGAGGATTCCTGGCCTGGGGCCATTGCTGTGCCCCTCGAGGGGCCTGGCGCACCTGTCCAGGGCATGGAGGAGACCCAGGGAGAGCAAAAAAAACCATGCCCTCTCCATTCACCTGCCCCATCTGCAGCAGAGAGCTGGCTCTGTACCCCAAAACAGATGTGAGCCCCTTTGTGCCCTTCCTGCCCACTGAGCAAGCCCCCTGCCACACAGAGGGGGACCCTCTGCCTGCCCTCTCCCTGGCATCCCTCAGTACCTCGATGCCCAGCACGGCCAAACTGCAGGTCCCAGGGAGGGAGATGTACCTCTGCAGGGTCCTGCCGAAGGTGGAGAAGCAGCCCTGGTGCAGGAAGAGGAGGGAGAGGCTCTCTCGTGTTCCCCACGGCCACAGGGAGCACTGGGGCCCCCCTGTGGGGAAGAACAGGTTGAGGACGTTGGGAGTTGCTGGACTGTGGAACCACAGCCGTGCAGTGTCCCCAGCTCCTGTCCCTGATGCTCTGCTCCCCAAGCCTGGGAAGGGCTGAGGCTGGGACAGGGACACAGCAGGGTTGTGTTTTACCTGATCGTGGATGTAGCCAGGGCTTCTCTCCTGGCACTGCTCCCAGCCCAGGAGCTCTCCTGCCTGCAGAAGCCCATCCCGGGCACAGCATGCTTGTGGCCATGGCATCCCTGGGTGCAGCTCCTGGAAGCGGGAGCCGTTCCCAAAGTCTTCAGGTCCTAAAACGCCACAACATGAGAACTGGAACAGAAGGGAAGCACCATCACTGTGGTGTCAAAATGGGGGGGGGATGTCACGGGAGGAGGTTACAGAGGGAGGGGGAACAGCCCAGCCTGCAGCTCCTGTTCTTGGGTCCATGAGCCCCTCACCCACCCTCGGGGTCACCCCCAGTGGACCCTGTGTGTGCTCCACAGGCCCCCAGGAGCCTCCCAGTTGCTCACTGTGACCATAAGGGTGTTCCAGGCTGTAGAGAAGACCTCAGCACCCTCGTCCCCACCATAGTTCCTCTGCAGCTCAGACAGGAAGCGCTGGGGCTGGACCTGTGGGATTGGTGCCAGTGCTGGGACTGTTCCTCTCCCACTCTGCTCAGCACCAGCTCCTTTTGAGGGGAGGTGGGCATCTACCCATGGGACCCCCCCCCCCACCTCCTTTGGAGTTTGTGTTGCAGTGCTGGTGATGGAGATGACAGAAGGGTGTCCCCACACCAGCCCCAGTCCCCTGGTGGGCTCTGAGCCAGGGCCATGGTGTGACAGAGGGAGGCTGGTGACACTGGGGATGGTGCAAGTACCTGTTTCCAATGCACCAGGAAGAGAACAGCCCCAACGAGCTGCGTGAGGAAGACAAGGCTGACAAGGATGAAGAACTGGAAGACAGCAGGTGAAGGAGTCAGAGAACAGCCTGATCCCACAAGCAGCTTGCTCACATTATCCCTGCCCTCCTCTGCAAAAGCCCTGCCTGTGCCCTGTGTCCCCAAGACCAGGGACATGTGTACAGCTCCTGGGGACAGATGCCACATCCCTGACCATTGTGGCTGCAAGGCAGGAGTTAAAAACAAGGACTGTCTGCAAGGGGCTGGGGATGCTGAAGAAATAGGGGTGTTGGTGCTCAAATAAGGGTTTCTGCCCCTCACCAGCAGTGGGAATATCTTGGAAATCCCATGTGGGACAAGCCAGAGGCTTCAGAGAGAAGTGATCCCACTTGATGGCTTTAGAAATCCTCTGGGCTCTAAACTGAGACTCACAAGGTGGGGAGTGGATGGCAGAATGTGTTGAGGATGAGGAATACCAGCTCCTGGCTCCTCCAAGAACACCCGCATCCCCCACCACCCTCCAGCCTGTGACTCCCATCCCCAGTGCCCCCTGCCCACATCCTACAGCCCCTTCCCACCCGTCTCCCTTCCCTCACCAGCAGCAGGAGTGGGCGGCTCCGGCGCAGGGCCCCGCAGCAGCCCAGGAAGCCCAGCAGGGACAGAGCGATGCCCACGGCCAGCAGCAGCCACGCGCCCACACTCAGCACAGCCCTGGCGGCCACAATGTCCCGGAAACCGGATGGGTCCACGGCCACCCAGACTCCCACACCTGCTAGGCATGTGCCCCCAGCCTGTGGGGGGAGGTCAGGGGCTTGTCATGGGGTCAGGGGATGCTCCAAGGTTTGGTCCCCTCCCTGGGATGAGTGTCACCCACCCTGAGCCAGATGGAAATGTCACCCCATGGGGATGGGAGATGCTTCAACCCTTGGTCCCCTCCCTGGGATGGGTGTCAGCCACCCTGAGCCAGCTGGAGATATCACTCCCCAGGGATGGGTTCCCTTCCCCCCTGCACCCCATGGGGCCCAGGCAGACTCACAAACACCAGCACATTGAAGATGAACATCAGGTACTTCATGCAGCTCAAGACACCCATGGCAACACCAGGGGAGACACAGCAGTGTTTGTCCCTGTGGAGGGGAGAGCAGAGCCCTGGCCACGGCCAGCCCTGACTTGTCCTGGACCCCATGGCTCCAGCAGAGGGTGGGGGGATGCAGCCTCCCAGAATTCCCAGATCATTTCTTATCCACACCATCTCCCACGACACCCCAAAAAAACCCAAACCTGTGTCCTCTCCAAATCCATGTCACCTCCCAATCACATCCCCTTCAAACCCCATGTCCCCAGTCCTCTGTCCCCTCCAACTCTTGTGTCCCCTCCAAACCCTGTGTCCCCACCAAATCCTGTGCCCCCTACAAATCCCAAGTTCCCTCTAAATCCTGTATCCCCTTCTGCCCCTGCACCACTCACCCTGTGGGGATAGTGGGTGACCCAGGTACCTCCCGTCTTCTCTGGTACTGCCAGCACCTACATAACATCATGAAGGTCAGAAAATCCCTCCCCTCTTCCCACTCCAGCAGCCCTCGAGAAACCCCTTCCAGCAGCAAGGCCATGAATGATTGATGGGGAACAGGATCCACCATTGTGCCAGCAGCGGCTGGGAGTCTCTGGCTCTTGTCAGCCAAGGAAATCAAATCTGTGGGCAGGGAAAGACGAGCTGCCCCACCAGGCTGGGGTGACCTCGGACATCAATTATTGCTGTGGCCATTTGGGGAAGCCCTTGATGGCCACATGTGGGACCTGCAGGTGGTGCTTTGGGGGCTGGAGGCTGTCGGGACACAGGCACATCCCAGATGGATCACAGGGTCTGTCCCTTCTTGTTGCCGACTTTAGGAGCTCTCTAAACACAGAGTCATGTTAGAAAGATGTTATTTATTTTGCACTGAGTGCCAAGAGGAGGTTTCTACAAGTCAAGCACACTGTTATAAATACATATTAA
>VZTX01013546.1:0-15557 GCA_013400915.1 Pardalotus punctatus
GGTAAATTGAAGCCTAGATTCCCACAAAGGTTGGGCTTTTTTATGGAATTGGCACAGGATGTAAATCAGGGCACAATTTGGGCACGCATGTCAAATGCAGTCGAGGAGCATATTAAGATGCCGCTGTGTTAGGAGTATGTAATTAGGCAAGATTATTACTCCTCCAGCAGGCAGATGGTAGTCTTCAGCCTTCCCTAAAACCCTCACCCAATTTTTTTAACAGGCATGCAAGAGGAGCAGGAAAGAATATACAATAGGCTGCATTAACATGCCAGATTGGACTTAGCACCAAAAATTGATAATAGTACTTTTGACACGACTGTGACATTAGTAGAATGACCATTATAATTAACCTACCTCCTAGAACTCCTGTCATATTGTACAATGGCAAAAGGAAGGCCATTTCTATTACAAAATGACCTCTGTTATCACCTTGTTTGGAAGGGGAAGGTGTGCCTAGACTAATCACAAGAAGTGTAATACTTCCATTTTGAGAAGTATCTCTTCCATTGTTCGGAACAGGTATTTAAGGAGATCCCACTGCTGTCTGTCATCTTTTCTGATGCACAAGATGTGTGTCAAGGTACTGAAGACTTCTTAAGAAAGCAAGAGAAATACTGCTGTGAAAAAGATGACTCTGTGTGCGTACCTCCCCTGGTAATGCCAGATCTTTGTCGTTGTAGAAAGAAACAAAATCTGGAAGGCTTTAGTTGATTTCCTGAGGATTAAGACAGCTCAGATTTACCACACCCACACCCTTCCCCTCTGCTTTTTGCAATCAGTGATGAAACTTGTGCTCTGCTTTTTCCCTTCAAAAGGTTCTTTGACTTTCCAGGAAAACTCACATTAGTCTACACCCATCACTAAGAGAACAAAGCCACTCTTTTCCATCACAGTTCATCAGTCCACACCTGTGGTTTATTAATTCTGGGGTTCTATCAAAATGTCCATTTCAAAGGCTGGAAAGTGGGAGCTGTGCCCCAGTTTGTACATTTGCACCAGTACCATGCAGAACACACACGCACAGAACATCCCAGTTCGGCTGAAAACGGCAAACCTCAACTTGGTGTGCTTCTCATGCACTATTTTATAAAAAGCAGCTATGAACAATGTGTTAATTTGTGTTCTAAATTTAGAGACGTTCAATGAAAATAAGCGGTATTCAGGCCTTCAGAATTTATAAAATGACCACTCATAGAGAAATCTCATCTTGGTGTTTGAAATAAGGATGTCCCTGGCATTGCATTCCCTCTCTCCTGCTTGACAGAGAACAAAAGCAGCATTGTGTGGGTATTTTACAGTTTATACCGGAGGTAAGTGTTTACAGCTCCATCAGGACAGCGATTTCAATGAGTGTGTAATCATTTTCAGTCCAGTTTCTATTAAAATAAAGGCTATTTCAGATGGAAGGGTAGAACAGTTGATTTAAACACCTCTCAGTGATAGCAGATGGGGGTTTTAAGCCATACCCTGAGTTTACTTCAAACGGCAGAGAGAAAATATCACAGGAGCATGGAACAAGCTGCTAAAGATGCCGACAGAGAGTGAAAGGAAGGACACAAACTCTGGGAAGTGGGAAAGCCAAAGGCAGACTGACATCATCGCTGCAGTCAGAAGTGTCAAACAAAGATACAGCTGAGCCCACTCACAAGATTTTCCACTCCATTTTGTTAGTCACACACATGCGACCTGACAAAGTGTGAAAGGCAGTGTCTGTTTACAAGTTTATTTTTCCAGTGGTTTCCTTTCTTTTCCCCCTTTAAATTTTCTGCAGAAATTAAGTATATTGAGGCTACTGTCAACATGAGGTGAAGGGCTTCTGAGGAGAAGTTTAATATGTTTACAGAGAAGAAAGGGGAACACTCACACCATTAAGATGACTGTCACTAAGCTCTGCAGGTACTTAGGCGATGGAAAAACTTCAAATTAGGAGTAAGCTGGACAGAGACATGAGAGATAAGAGGATGCTAAAACCTTTAGGCTAGGAGCAGAGCTTAATATTCACAAAATTGCTACAGCTTTAAGCATCAGTATCAAGAAAAATGCGGGGAAAATGTCTCAAAAACTGGCTGGCTGCAGTAATTAGATCCTAGAGCTGAATGGCTTTACGAAAGGGAAAAGAGGAGCCGGTGCCTGTTTGACACTGGGGGAGCAGGCTGAGGGGCTCAGGGGCTCTTTCAGCCTCTACAGCCTCCCCTCCTGCACACACTGCGTGAGACAAAGCCTTCTGCTGTCACTCAGAAAAGGTCCCGTTCAGGAGGCCAACAAAGGGACAGCAATGTTAGCAGTTCGCTCAGAACTCACGGCCCAAACAAAGCCCCTTAAGTGAAGGGAGTCTACTTGCTGTCCACACCCAGGCTTGCACTGCAGGTGAGTTCTAGAGACTCAAAAAGAATAAAGCAAACGGTGAAGTTGTCCATACAAGCGGAAAAACCACTGGATCTTCACAAAGAACATTAGGCAAAAGTGGGCAGGCATCTCTCTGGGCCAGGATCAACTGTTTCAAGGGCAGGAATGTGAGGGTTTTGCAACAGCATGACTGAAGAATGGGCTGCCCCAAGGATCAGTGAGATGTGTGCTGATGTGAGTGTTACCTAGACGGGAAGGCAGAAGGGGCTGGAAGAAGCAAACAAGCAAACAAGCACAGAATATCAGAAAAAAATTCAGTGTTGGCAAAGAAAAAGTAGCGCAATCTGAAGAAACCGATTCTGTGTACTCATGAACATTGCATGCATTCTGTTAGGAAAAAACCTAAATGGTAGATGACACTGAAAATGAAAATGTGGAACCAAACAGAAAGCATTACATACTCTGCAGAAGTGCTGTAGAGAATGACCCAAAGCTTTAAAATTTAGTGGGGGAAGAGAATATGAAATTGGGGAATAAGGCTAAACAAGTCTTGAAATAGCTGTTGAGCCTTGATACACACATCGGTGATTTTTGGATATTTTTGATGTGTTTGTGGATAAAAATATTCTCTTCAAGAAATAAATTCCATATTGGTAGAATTAGTGGCTGGAGTGAAAGGAAAGAGCAATCTAAAATCCCTCAATATTATTTTGTAAACATAGGGGCAGCAGAAACTTTATTAAGTTAAACTGCTACCTTATAAACACATCCTTGCTCAGAACCCGCTGGGTGGTTTTGATTAGCTTGAGCAGAGGAAGCAAAAAAGGATCCTAAAAAGAACAACAGATATTATTAATTACGTGGTGACTGACAAGATTGTTTGGTTTAAAAGAAAAGAGAAAAAGGTTTCACAGCAGATCTGAAAACTCCAAAACTGGTGATGGGTAAGGTGTCTAGCAATGTGGGGCTTTGTTGGTACAAAAGAAATTAAAATGGAAAGATCTGAAGCTATTTATTAATGGGAGAAACATGACTACAAGTCAGTGGGATGCTCTGCCATAGGAACCACAGAAGAGCTACACTGGAGCACCTACGAAATAGGATTTATTGTAAAAAACAACAAAATTAATTCTTCAGAGGGCCACTCATCCCAAATTGTGAGGAAGAAAGGTTCCCTACAGGCAGTCTGCTTTATGAGGCTCCACAAGAGCTATTGCAATAGAACCAGGATTAGGGTCAGTTTTGAGAATTTCTGAAATTCTTTGCAACTCCTGGAACCACTCCCTGTTTTCACTAGATGAACCAGACTGTATTTCAGGTCAACCAATTCTTTTGTTCTCAGTCTAAGACACCTGTAAGACTATTTCAGCAAACCTTTGCCCAAAATGCATGCAAAGTAAAAATCAAATAAAAGATTCAATTGAAGGCTCAGGAATAACGAGGCTGAGAATTATTAAATAACCCAGTTAAGCTCTGTTTCAGAAGCACCTAACAGCACTTTTCCGGGGGGATCAGTGGCCCCAGGGAACACTACAATCTGTGTTAGCTGCAAAGTGAAATTGTACATCAGTTCACAGTTGTAATGGTAAGAGAGGAATATTAAAAATATTCATAACAGCTGTGGTTTGGTTTTTTTTAATTTTAGCGGGGAGGGGGGAGAGAAAAAGAAAGTTCACTTCCTCAAATCCAAGAGTGCTAACTATGATGAAAATCTCCTGCACTCCGGCTAACAAACATTGTCTGCTTTGCTTGACTGATGAAGATTAGCTGACTTCTTACATTAAAGAAGTTTGTCTTGTATGGGCTGAAGTGACAAGACAATAACTAAGTGCTAATTGTGCATAACCAACACTAAAGACATGCAGCCCCATTATGGCATGTAATAAATGAAGCGAACAACAGAAATATATTAGGCGCTTTAATAATGATACCAGAACCGTGGTTTGGAGAAAAACCAGGATGTGAAGGGTTCAGGGAACGAAAGCTAGGACAGTGTGGGTGTCTCCCAAATGGGTACACGGGAGCCTCTGCCTGCCTTGCTCGGAGAGCGGCTCCTCAGGTCCGTGGCAAGACAAAATTGATATAGGACTTTAAATAGCATTAGAACCTATAATTACTTTGCATTATTATATAGTTTAAGCAGTGGTTATTACTTGCCTGGTATTTTAATTTCCCATGCAACATGATGAAAAAGGTCAATTTGGCTTTTTTTAAAGAGCATAATTGTAGTGTGCTACACTTATTAGCAGCTGTACATTTTATGGTTCTTTAGGGATGTTTGATTTTTAAATGACTACAGTGTTGAAAAATAATACACTGTAGGACAAGGTGAGCTAGGAAAGCTTGTTTAGAGCTGTGGGTCTAGCTTTGTCATGTTAGACTATTATCTTCCTAATTTGTCATTGCTTTCCTGAAAAGGTACATCTTGCATTTCTTTCCAACTGAAAATGAAAAAAAATATGAATGCTATAAAAAGCTAAGTAGGATCATGTAATAACTGAAAAATAACTGAAAATAATAGGGACATTAGGGAGTGGACATAATTGGCTCTCTCCCTTCTTAGACCTCATGGAAGTCACTGGCAGAGCTGCTCTCAGCTCTCGTGGAGTCAGAAACGGAGCTCTCGGTGAAATCTCTGACAGCATTTGGCCACCACTCTGCATGTAGCTGGTGTAAACTTGGCTCTATTCACCTCTGAAAAAATCAGTTGTTACAATTTTACCATTTTTGACATTTGTTCTCCAAATGTGCCATATGGGTGATGCTGTAGAACAGGGTGTCAGGTTTGGATCCTCGGGATTTTTATAACCTACGGTTTGGATATGGAAATAAAAATAGGACTCTAAGAGGTCCAATGCTGCTACAGAGGAAATGGTGGGAACAACATCTTTTAAATTTAAATGATTACAGTTCTGGTAACAGGAAGAAACAATGTGTACTTTAAAAGAAATACATGTGATAAAAATGAAGAATTAAAGTGAAATTAATGCAATAATGACAAATGGTACTGCTATGCTCTTCTGCAGAAAAGGATCTCAAAGACCTTTATAAATATTAATTAATTAAACCTGACAGACAGCCTTTTGAAGGAGAGGAAGTGACATTATTCTTTTTTATTGATGCGGGATTTGAGGCACAAAAAGTTTTCTGCCCAAGGTCATGGAAAACGTTCTGTATCAGTCCCAGGAAAAGTATCCAGGTCTTACTCTCTGTTTTGGGTTTCTACTACTGTTAAATGTTCGCTCTGCTCTGGACTGCGTGCCCACACCAGTGCCCAGCCAGCACGGAGCTTACGGCTCCCACCCAGGAAATTCTCTTACCTCTGATTACAAAGCTGACACGCAAAACAGTCCAGGTGATAAACATTGTCCTTTGCTCTCATCACCATCTCAAAAGCAGGTATGAGCTTACTGCAGGCTGCACAGTTCCCTGTAACGCCAAATAACCTGGAGATACAAAAAGAAATATATTCCTGATTCACGTTCTTTTTTAAAAAAAAAATTATTTTTTGCCCCCACAGTCTGCTCTTTGACTGACTTCCCAGCACACCTCCTTTTGGAAAGGCTGCCCAATTTACAGCACAAAGACAAGCCTTGCTGAAGAGAGCTTTAGGACAGACTAATATTGGACCTATTGTGATGTTATATTTTTTCCTGCAGGTTATAATGACCTTTCTTGATAAAAGAAACATCTTGTTAAACTAAACAAAGAAATAGTAAACACATTAGGGACGTTACATAACTGTGCAGGCAGAGGTCAAGCAGGCAGAGGTTTGCCTGAGTGGGAAGCGTCTCCTCCTCAGATCCTGCCGTGCAGGAGAGAGCCACATAACCTTGGCTTCTGGTGCTACTTATTATTAAAACACACTTTAGCTAGAAAAGAAATAACACTTGAAAAAGCCAACATTCTTCGCATTTTTGACATCTAGTGCTAAAAGCTTTACCACTATTATTAAAAGAACATTTTATGAACAAGTCATTTAAATCGTCAGAAAGCATTAGCGGTTCATGCACCTTACAACCCTATACCATAGTTATTGCTATGATTATGTTATTCAGGTAGCACATTAAAGTAAATGAGGCTGTAAACTATATATAGTCACATCAGGAGTAGAAGTATAAAATACTGTAAGAACAATATGAAATGCTGTTTTTGCCAGACATCTATATAATTTTCTTTTTAAATTCCTTTTGCTAAAGATTTTTCCATACTTTTCAAGTGGGTGTATTACACACACAAAAAAACAACACACCAAAAAAACCCAACCAACACATATACACATCCTTTTGTGACACAGAAGGATTATAATGAACAAGAAAAACCACGTTCGCTCTACATGGCAGCAATCTTTAAAACTAAGTTTATTTAAACTACTTAATAGTTGTGATGGATTATTAAAAGTAATGCTCTGCTTGTGCGTAGCAGTTAATGCTGTTTTTAACTATGAAGCACACTAGATGAAAACGCCACATCTGCCACTTTTCTTTTTTTCCTCAACATCAGGCTGACAGCAGAAAAATATAATGGCTCTCAAGGGAAACACCAAATTAAAAGCAGTTCTAAACTAATGAATTCAAAGGTGCTCTGTAGAAAATTCAGTTTGGTAACATAAAAATGAACACAGTTTTTTAATCACATCCCTCCATTTTACTGGATTTCATGGGTTACCAACAAGCCTACTTAATTCTAAATCCTTTTACCTTCTGCTTCTACTTAAGGTGCGCTGCCTACAGAATACGTGCCTGTTTAATTTAGAAGTTGCGACCCCGTCCCTCCTGTCTGAGGTGCTGGTTACCGTGATCACTTGGAGAAACGCTGGGACAAGGCCATCCTCATCAGCTCCTGTCAGAATGACTCAAGTCAACTTCTGTTTTTGTGAAGTCTGATTACTAAAATTATCGGCTATTTAAGCAGATTAGAACTACTCCTTTTGTAAAACACTCTGTTCAGGTGTATCTCCACCACGGCCGGGTTTGGCCGAGGTTATCGAAGCCCACTCAGACTTTCATTCCGTGTCTGTAGAAAGGACCCCAGACCCAGCTGCCATCCAGAGCCGTGGAATCTCTGCGTTAGGGATGGTTCTACCTTCGGCCACAGCGCTGCCGCTGCTGCCCAAAACATCTGGGCAGGAGAAGATGGGGCTTTAGGTGGATCAGGAGAGCAGCTCAGGCTGCAAAGGGTACCGAGGGCCGTGGGAACGTGGCGCTGTCATTCCACGTGGCGCTGCCATTCCACGTGGCGCTGCCATTCCACGTGGCGCTGTCATTCCACGTGGCGCTGCCATTCCACGTGGCGCTGTCATTCCACATGGTGCTGCCATTCCACGTGGTGCTGCCATTCCACGTGGCGCTGCCATTCCACGTGGCGCTGTCATTCCACGTGGCGCTGCCATTCCACGTGGCGCTGCCATTCCACATGGTGCTGCCATTCCACGTGGTGCTGTCATTCCACGTGGCTGCGGCAGAAGGAAAGCCGGGCTTCAAGGCTGGGATGCAGCAGCGATGTTGAACACAAAGATGAGAGAGGTGCCACGGCCCCCCAGCTCAGTGTGGGGGATCCCACAGCACCCCAGCGCTTGGGGGGCTTCGCTGCAGCAGCTGAGGGCTGGGGACAGGGCTGGAAGCCCTGGGCAGACAGGGTGAGGGCAGTGTCACCTTCCAGGGCCTCCCTGCGCGGGTGCGCGTGAGAAAGTGCAAAGCCGTTACCGCCAGCGCTGCAGTCTGCAAGTGGCAGAGCAGTGAAACAATTTGGGATTGTCATCCAGCGCTGCGGAGGAGGGAGATTTACTGCACCCGAATCCACCAGGTGCAGATTTCTACAGTCCTGAGATGAGAGACCCCCGCAGAAACTGCTTCAGCTAAGCACCAGATACATTAAAATTTTTCAATTACGTAAAGGGAAGGAGGCCCTCCTTGCTGTTAGTCCTTCTCCACCACACACAAAACAAACATGTGAGATTTATATTAGCTATTGTTAATTTTGGATAAAGCTGTTTATATGAAGAACATAGTTTTCTGCCATTAATAATAATAATAAAAACCCCACAATGCCATTTTGAAATTCTGGACATAGTTTCCCCCAATTTCAATTGCTCTCGCTCCCTGAGCATTTATCAGCTACCTGATTAGAATTTGTTTCCACACAAACCATTGATCATCAGCCTATTACTAGGCAAATGACAGTTAATTACCCACTACATTAACCACTGGGACCTGAGACCTGCTTCTGCTGCCATCAGTCAACATGATAAATGTGGCAAGTTCAGTAATGCATGGCCAGCCCTGAGCTGCCTGCTATAGTGTGAACAACCCTCAATCTCACTTCCAGGCCCAGGAAAATCTATGGCAATCTGCATAATTACAAGCTCTGGGTTAATAACAGACAAATGATTTGTTGCATCTAAACAAAGTCCTTGGAATGGGCCTGGTCTCCTGTGGCTGCCCGGGCTGCTGTTGTGCCACCGGTGCGCTTCCTGCTGCAGCACGCACACAACGCTGCTCCGACGCTCTATCCTTCCAATTTGTTGCCCTCCAATTTATGGATTCTGCATATGTGATTTTTAATCATTAAAGAACTCTTGAAGCAATATTATCTTAATTATTCTCTGCTGTAGCCAGGGAATTAGGCTTCAGATAAAATTTTCTTCTTCTGTGCACTTTCCCTGCCTCACTGGAGGCTCCATCAGTTTTCATCTACACCTGGACTCTGAAATTCTAATGATGAATTATTGCCCCTTTTCCTAAGAGGGTGAACCTTACAAGGGAACATTTTACTGAACTGTCAGCTCACAGACTGAGTGCGGAGATGCGGAAATCTGATCTAATTTACTGCAAAACGATGCATTTGTTAGACTTTCTCCTCAGTTTTGTCCAAGGATCAAGAGATCAGTCAGGAGCCACCTTCCCGTACTCCTTTGCACAGGAGTACATGCACTCAACTCTCCATATGCCATTTTGTTTTCCTGCTCTCTTCAAACCTGTTACACAAACAAGTTTCTTAAACATGAATTTTAGTTCTGGAGGGGAGAGACAGTTTCTTGACAGGCTCTTAAGTGGAGCTGATGCACCAGACTATGGTCTCTTGCTTTGTCTGTTTTTCCAAAAGAGTGGCAAGGATTTGATTTCTACCAGTTTTTGCAGCTGCTTGGTACCATTCTGTGCTTTATTTCCTTTTCTCTGTGGTAAGAAAATGCTTAAACTCATTCACGCCTACTTGCATATAGTTAGACTCTGCCCTAGCTACCTCAGCAGATTAGAAAATTGAACCTTGCTGATTTGACCTAGGAAGAACAGATGAGAAAATTCTAAAGTACCAGGACAGATCTTTTCTCTTGATAATCTGAACCAACATCTGGAATTTTATGTTTATTCCGTATATACCCCAGCAGAGATTAGAACAATCAGCCACAGCAAAAGCTTTCATTCTGGATGGATTTGAGCAGTACAGAACATCCCGCACAGAGCTAAAAAATGAAAGACGTGCAGAAGCCCTTCTACAAACAAACCCAAACCTGACATTTTGAGCAGCAAAAAGTGTGATTAAGCACCAGGCTATTGATTTTACTTTGGTAGGTTTACTAAACACAAACCTGAAGGTTAAGTACCAAGAGATGAGAAACGGGAAAAAGTTGAGAGGGGAAAGACAAGAAAATCGGAGGAAAGGAAGCGTGGATAGACAGACAAAAAAGCTGAGGATTTGACTAAACTGCACTATTCTCATGAGGCATGTGCTTTCTAGAGGGACCCAATTTAACCACGGAGACACCAATTTCCGTCCCCTCCTACAGATTTTGGGTGAAGCTCTGAGGAAGCAGGGAAGGCCTGGCTCTCATCATTGCCTAGGGAACGCTCCATCCCAGAACTGCACCGCTGGGCAGAACTGCTACGTGCCAAGATGAAACGGATTTGGGCCGTAATTCCCTGTCAAATTACATGGGACTTGCACAAGATTTAGGATCTAATGTTGGTTACAGCTGCTCCCACAAGCTCCCTCCTTTCTGCTGTTCTTGTTTGACAGCTGTCCTCACTTGGATCCGTTGATTTGCTACCAACAGCACTCTTTCGCCTGCTATGAGTTTGTATTAAAGTGTTGCATGATTTGGATAAGATGCCTGGGTTTCCAGTAGGAGGATAAAATATCTGTTTGCACAATAGAAAATGAAGGAGAAAAAAAACATCTTAAGATAGAGAAATGACAAAGAAGACATTAAATGGAATTCCTCCTGTGGCGCAGTAATTACAGATAGTTTCACATGGTTTCAAATTATTTTTTCTCCTCATTCTCACTACTGGGTTAACTAGGTTCATTAGGGAAAAAATATATATTTGGGAGCTGAGTTCTAAACCTGCCTTCACCACTAACTGAGTGGGTGACCCTGGCAACTCACTTAATTTTGGTCTCAATTTATTCGTTACAAGGAGGTGAGACCTAATCTTCACATTGTAATATCCCTGCTAGATACTGTTTCTATAAAAAATTGAAATGCTACTTTCAAACCTCAGTTTCACAGTGCATGAGGGATCAAAATAATACACAAGCATGGTTTTAAATGTAATCAGACATTTACTGAAATAGACAATCAGCTTTTTTTTCCCTAGTAGGTTTGTGTATTATTCAGGATTTCAATTCAAGCTGTATGCACTGAAAGACAGAATTTGGCCCTTAGCAAATACTTCAGACAACATAAGATGCTATTTGGAGAAGCATAAAACCACATAAAAGAATCTAAAAGTTAATGAGAGAGGCAGAAAAAAAAAAAATTATCTAAGGAGCCGGATTACAAAGCACATTGAAAAGCATAGTTTTGAGAACACGTAAATTTTACATGCTGAGTATTATTTAGATTATTAGATGGAGATTCCTTAGACACTTCTAAGTGACTTTGGGACACAAGTACTACTGGCTTTAAATAGTCTATATTCTCTTACTTCCCACAAGGTGTTTTTGAAAATCCTCCCTGTCAAATTGTAGGGAGAAGGAAGCAGGTAAATTTGTACTGCATGCATTTTCATGAATGCCTGGAAAACTTACTTCACTCCCACCCATCCTCCCTTCTGTGGAACAGTTTTCTAAGTGCTCATTGAAAATTAAACGTGCTTCCAGCCGAGGGGAGAGGAGAAGCTGCCCCACTTTGCCTACTGAAGTTAAACTGCACAAGAAACAAGAGCAGAGCTCCCACTGACCCTGCCCACCCACAGCTCTCCTGGCTGCACTCACCGGCGTCCCCTGAAAGCCTTTTGGTGCCTCTGCTTCAATTAACTACGGCTCAATAATCAGAGAACATGTAGAAAAAAGAAAAAAGGTGGGGAATGAGTTGACCACAGGAGGAAATGGCCACTTTTGAACAGTCCTGGATCCTCAGGGCTGCTTGTACATGCCTGAGTCCCTCTTTTAAAATCTTGTATTGACAAAACTGGGGTGTGGGAAGAGGGGATCACTATCAAGTTGCAGAACAGGGTGCTCAACAAACCGAAGCCCTGGCCCTCCAAGCTGCATTTTCAGCACTTCCCAGCTGCAGGTGGCGAGGTGGACAAATTTCCATGAGAGCTCGACTATCTGGGCAATGAATTATTCTAGAAAATGTAAAATTGCAAGTGTCGTAACATAGGAGCAGTTAGATAACTTGTTTAGATGCTTATCCAGATTGGGTTAAAATCTTGTCCCAAATTTCAGATACTGCAAAAAAGATGAAGAATGAGAAAAGTCAAACAAAACAGTCCAGTGAGTTTAAGCGTGTTAAGGAAGGCATTCACACACAATTGCTGAAGTGTGCTTAAATGTCTGCGAAAATCAAAGGCTCATTCAGTGTTTGCCTCGTTTGGCAATGCTGTGAAAAGAGGGTTGGTTTTGCCAAAGCAGAGCTGAGAAACCCTTTCACCTCAGTCCCCTTCATTTTGTTTGAAAAGCAAAGGTGGGGACTGAAGAACAAACTTGCCGTTGAAGCGTCTGACGCTCCTGACGCTCTTGTGGGGGCAGCCAGGCGGTGCCACCGCAGTCACACCTGCCCTGCGCCCAGGCTGAGCTGCACCGCTGCTCTGGGGCTGCACCGGGAAGCGGTGGCAGTCGGCGGCTGCACCTCAGGTGATGGAGATGGGGCATCGGGGAATGACCACAGCCCCCCAGCGCAGCCCCCGCTGCCGAGGGGCACAGCGTGCTCTGCTCTCACCTTTAGCTCACCTGCACAGGTGAGCAGCCCCACCCAGCCATCCCTGGGGGCTTCACCCCTCGCGTGTCTGCAGCTCGGCCCGCGCGCTGCGGCAGGCGCAGCCGATCTCCCGCAGGTGAAGCTGCTGCTCCTGCCGCCCTTCTGACCCCCACAACCGCTGCAGAAGGAGGTAACAGCACCCAGAGCGAAGCCCCCCGGTTAATGCAGAGGGTTTGCTTTGCTTTTCTGTACCTGGGCTGTACGTACTGCTTGCGTCACTGCGGGTCATAATTTACTGTGGACTTCCAGTTTGTTCCATCTGCTTGCAGCAAACTATTTGCTGAACTCTGTCCTGCATCTGCTGATGTTCAAGAAATCAAGCCTTTTTTTTTTTTTTTCTTGTCTGGAGACTGCATGAAAGAATTCTTTATGCAAAGTTAATGTGGATAAATCCCATTTTCAAACACCTCCAAACCAGACATTCAAAACAAAATATAGATTTATTTCTATATCCTTCCCTAATTAGGCTATTTGTGTCCTGGGAAACAATCTAAGCTTTCATTTCAAGTAAGTATTACCAGCCTTAATTTTGCCTGGAAAAATTTGAAGCATGACCAGACATTATTGATGTAATACCACTTTTCTAAATCTCTAGTTTGAAAAGGCTCTGGGAGGTGGGAATTTTGTTGTTCAGTCAATGGAGTGTTAACTCCAAAGCCTAAATCACACAACTTTAAAAAACCTTTGTTCATCTTAGGAGCAAATATAGCTACATCGTTTATGTCACAGTCTGCTACCCTGTCCCTTCAGTCATGCAGTCAGATCATCAAACTTTCAGTTTAAAGCTAAAATGCAATTTTAAGGAGTATTCTGGCCTAATTTACTGTCTGCTTTTAATCAAGTCACAAATTTGTTTCATTTTAAATTTTCTTTAACCACTCTGATTGACTCAAATGAAAAGCAGGGATGATTGTTCACGGTGCACAATGATCTATGCCTGATATTGTGGAAATAAATTCAAGTTAAAAATGACCTCCCAATGCACTCAGGGCTCTGCTTTGCACCACCACTCATGCATCGTGACATTCTTAAACTTCTACCAGTAAAGTCAACATCAATATTACATCCATTTCTACAAAGCAACCATATAAACTTCATCTTTCTACACATGCTTTACTTTAAATCATGCTTATAAATCCATCTACACGCGCAGGCTGAATCTAAAAATTTGCAGATACTCAGCTGACGTATTTTCATTGTCAAACTCAGGCAACTTAAAGCCAAATTTAATGCTCCAACTCAAATGAGTAGGACTGCAACATCAGGTTCGCAGCCTGGGTGGGTCTCACTTTGGCTGGGACAAAGCGCTGTGGCCGTGCAGGGCAGCGCTGGGGGGCTCAGGGCCCAGCTAAGGAGCCCCTGTGCTGCCCCTCAGGTGTCTCCACACGTTCCCAGACCTGGAAGCTCGGTCACAGCTTTGTGCCACGCCCCGCACGGTGTGGATGTCACCCAGGGCCGTACCCGTACCTTTCGGCAGTGACAAAGCTTTGCTGAGCTCTGTTTGCCACCTGCCCTCCTTCCTTCTCACCCGAAGGACTGACCTCAAGGATGGTTCAGATACAGCTCGACAAAACTGCCAGGAAGGGGATGGAGGGGAGGCAGCCTCAGGCAGGATGGCTCCCACCCCGCTCTGCTCCACGCCGCAGTGTCAGTCCTTGTGGTGACACCACACCTGAGGTCACGCAGTGCAGGTGACCTGCGGTCCCTCCCAGGAGGGAGCCAGTGTCCCTGCAACAGGAATGCAGCCAGACTGTCCCTTGCCCAGTGACACTTGCACACAGAGCTCCACATTGCTGCAGAGGCGCAGAAACCCACAGAGGTGCCCGTAAGGTGCATCGCAAATTCATCCGCCCACAAAGGGCTAAACAGGAAGAAGAGATCTGGGAAAAAAAGGACCTAAATGAAGGAAAAGCCCCTGATGAGCAGTGGCCAAGCTTCTAGCGCTTCCCAACACCTCTATTGTTTCTCCTTCTCCATAAGGAGAAAAGGTCTAAGTGGTGCATATGGAGTCTGCCCCTGGAGATGGGGGAAGGGAAGGAAATTAAGGTACAAATATATAATTAGCTGCCTAATGTGAGGGACATAAAACATAGACATTTTTCATTTTGCCCCAGAGGTGACTGAGAATGTAGAATCTCTGGGTCAGAAATCAATGCACAAACTGTCAGGTAAATACATATTGAAATATAAGTGGGGGGTAAGTTAATAGTTCTATGAGGTCATACAATAAAGTCTATAGTTCTTTCATCAGCACAGCGAACAATGCAGTTACTGTGTTCCTCCCCTGGTGTAATAGCAAAGACGGTTGCTAGACTCTGAAAATAAATTATGCCATGCTTTATTAAATGGTAAACAGCTGTTCCAGCCACAATACAGCACATGCTAATTGAAGAATGCCTTAAGCAGTCCTATAATAAAAAGCTTTTAAGAGTTGGAGAGGAAAAAAAAAAAGCCAGCATCATGACAGACTTACTATCATGGTTTCCCTTAGTTAAAATTCAACACATGGGTCATTCAAGGTGAGAAATATATTCTGGGAGAAGATCTACAGTAATGAACATTTAAGAATCATTAGCAGGCTCTTTCATGCCACGATGCTGTAGGCAAAAACGTGCTTAGGTAGGAAGTACAGCCACAAGGTTCTCATCGTGTTTCCATGTCTTGTTTTGCTAAGAGATATGTATCCAGGAATACAACAAATGTGCCAGGGGAATTGTGTGTTCTGAGGTGGTGATCCCCAGCCCAGAAACCTCACTGCTCATGGGAACCACCCTGGAGACCTGGGCAGAGAGTGACAACTATGGCAGGAGCTGTGAAAGAGCACAGAGAGAAATGAGAGATGATCCACGGCTTGGTGAGCCCCAGAGTGGCCAAGGTTCCTGAGCAAAGTGTCACTGTCCCCTTGTGCCAGCCTGGTTCTGCTGAGACAGAGGTGTGTGGTGCCCAGCAGTTATCAAAGCGGCTACTAGGAATGCCAAGGTACAGTCTTTTTTTTTTTTTTTTT